>CM042164.1:72301671-72311671 GCA_023376005.1 Doryteuthis pealeii | reverse complement strand
CGCGCCAGCCGATTGGCTGATTCCAGGGGATGATGGGAACGGTGAGAGGGGGGAAGTAGTAGGAGATGAGGACATGGACAATTTATTGGTAAAAGTAGAACTATAAGACTTTCTTTTTTCTTTTTAGTTTTTGTCTGATTTATTATGTTTTTTGTCTTCACTGTTTAAGAAATAGGCTAGATGGATACAGGGGGGAAATAGGAGCTAGGGCGATGATGAAATAGTGAATTAGAGGGAGGGAGAGAGGGGGAGAAAGAGAGAGAACGAGGGACAGAGTGGCAGAAAGAGAGAGAGAGGGGGAGAATGAGAACTAAAAAGAGAAAGAAATATGTGTATGTGTATCTTTGGCTGTGCAAACTTTTCTAAGAGAGAGAGAAGAGAGTGATAGAGGGGGGGGGAGAAAGAAAGAAAGAAAGAAAGAAAGAAAGAAAGAAAGCGAGGACCAAAAGAGAGAGAAAGAAAGCGAGAACCAAGAGAGAGAGAAAGAGAAAGAAAGACAGAATGAGAACTAAAAAACAAAGAATATGTGTATGTGTATCTGTGTCTCTGCAAGACTTTTCTAAGAGAGAAAAAGAAGAGAAGAGAGAGAAGAGAAAGAGAAGAGAGAGAGAAGAGAGAGAGAGAGAAAGGAAAGAAAGAAAGAAAGAAAAAGCGAGAAAAAAGAGAGAGAAAGAGAAAGAAAGAGAGAATGAGAACTAAAAAAAGAAAGAAATATGTGTATCTGTATGTGTGCAAGCCTTTTCTAAAAGAGAGAGTGAGAGAGAGAGAGAGAAAGAGAGAGAGAAAAGGGGAGAGAGAGAGAAAGAAAGAAAGAGAAGAGAGAGAGAGAGAGAGAAAGAAAGAAAGAAAGAAAGAAAGAAAGAGAACCAAAAAGAGAAAGAAATATATGTATGTGTATATGTGAGTGTGTGTCTGTTTGCAAAGAGAGAGAGAGAGAGAGAGAGAGAGAGAGAGAGAGAGAGAGAGAAAGAAGAGAAGATATATAAGGGGAGAGAAAGAAAGAGAGAAACAAACAAAAGAAGAAAGCGAATACACGTATGTGTATCTGTGTGGGGTGTTTGTGTGTGTGTGTGCCAGCCTTTTTTAAGAGAGAGAGAGAGTGAGAGAGAGAGAGAGAGAGAGAGAGAGAGATTGAGAGAGAAGAGGGAAAAGAAAGAAAGAAAAGAGAAAAGAAAAAAAAAATAATATATGTGTGTGTGTGTGTGTGTGTGTGTGTGTGTGTGTGTGTGTGTGTGTGTGTGTGTGTGTTTGCCAGCGTGTTCTAGGAGAGATAAAGGGGAGATTGAGAAGAGATTACCTAGATAGAGAGACAGAGAGATAGAGAAGGAGAAGAGAGGGTGAACAAAAGAGAAAGAGAAATATGTATCTGTGCAAGATTTTTCCGAGAGGGACAGACAGACAGACAGAGAGGGGGGAGCTAGATAAGTAATGAGTTCAATAAGAGAGAAGTGAATAGTAAAAGTTGCAAAAGAACAGATTAATAGTAAAGAAAATAAAGAGAGAGACAAAGAGAATGAATGCAGGAAAGTTTAATTGAGACAGAGAAAATGAAAAGAAAACAGAAGGCAACAAAGAAATTAAATGAAATTGAAGAAAAAAGAATTAATTAATTAATTAATTAATTTGAAATAATAAAAAATAGAGAAAGAAAGAAAGAAAGAAAGAAAGAAAGAAAGAAAATATGCATGACTGAAAAAAAGAGCGGTTATAAAAAGGTGATGAAAAGAAAGAAAGAAAAAAAAAGAAAGTATTTATGAATGAATAAAGGCAAGAGCTGTTACAAAATGGTTGTGAAAATATGTAAAGAAAGAAAGAAAGAAAGAAAGAAAGAACGAAAGGGGGAAGAAAGAAAGAAGAAGAAGAAAAAAGGATGAAGGACTGAAAGAAAGAACAGTAATAAAATTGAAGTTTAAAAGAGAAGGAAGTAGAAAGAAAGAAACAGCGGTTGTATGAATGAAAAAGGAACGAGAAAAGAAAGAAAGAACTGATATATAAGAGAAAGATGGAATTTAAGAGAAAGAAAGAAAGAAAGAAAGATCAAAGAAAGAAATCTGAAAATGTAAATATACGAGAAAAGATTGAAGTAAAAAAAAGAAAAGAAAACAGATAGAAAAATGGTATCAAAAAGAAAAATGGAAGTAGAGAGAAAGAAAGAAAGAAAGAAAGAAAGAAAGAAAGAAAAAAAGAAAGAAAGAATGAGAATGTGATTGGATTGAGACAGAGAAAAAGAAAGGAAAAAGAAGAAAGCAGCAAGGAAATTAAAGAAAAAAGAATTAATTAATAAGAAAGAAAAAAAAGAAAGAAAGAAAAAAAGAAAGAAGGAAAGAAAATATGAATTTATGAGAGCAAGAGCGGTTATAAAATGGCAATGAAAAGAAAGAAAGAAAGAGAGAAAAAAAAGAAAGAAAGAGAAAAAAAAGAAAGAAAGAATTTCCAGTTCTAGAGTTCTGGGGAGTGTGGAGTGCCCCTTCATCGCCATTAGTCCCAGGTAAACCCTGAGCTGGAATGGTAAAACCTGTTAGGGTACCATCGACAGGTTAAATAGAAAAAATAAGATTTATAAACGTGTTTAAAAATTGAGTTAAGAAAATAATTTTCAATACCCCTCAAGAATGAATAAAAAATTGCCTTCAACATAAAATAACCCACTAACGGTTGACATGCCGTAAGAAACAGCCAAT
The DNA here is from genome assembly GCA_023376005.1 of Doryteuthis pealeii. NCBI lineage: Eukaryota > Metazoa > Mollusca > Cephalopoda > Myopsida > Loliginidae > Doryteuthis > Doryteuthis pealeii. Next base: position 72,308,990 of record CM042164.1, on the reverse strand, counting down.
AAGCTTAGCTTACTGTCTATTATACCACGCGAAGCTGCCAGAACCTTTCTAAGTTTAGCCCAAAAGTCTCAGATTGCGTAGTATACCCACTGTTTTTATCTGGTCACCCATCTAAGTACTGAACAGGATTCTCGTTGCTTAACCGCCATGATCATGCAAAACCGCTACTTTAAGCGTGATACAAACTGTAACCCCTACAGAGGGGTACGACTCCCCAAAAAATGTGTTCAGGGCATGACACCTATAGATCTGGAGAGTGTGACGTACCTATTCATTGCAATCATATCTATCTATCTATCTATCTATATATATATATATATATATATATATATATATATATATATATATAAAGAGCAGTTGGTTTGTGTGTGTATGTATGCATGTATGTATGTATGTCCGGATAGTGATTTAAGAGTGAAAGAATTGAGGATTAAAACCTCAAGCGTCAACTTTGAAAGGGATACATCTGTCATATTGGTGAGAACACGGAGGGTTGGAAATGTCAAACATGTAGACGGATTCTGCTTTCTAAGGCTGGATATGTCAATCATAGGAAATCACATCAGGGACAATTCATGCAAACTCCAGGAACAAACAATATGTCTTATGCAATCTGTAACAAAGTCAGTAAGTTGACTTATGGTTTTAAGAGACATATGGTGGTGCATAAGCATCACATTTTATCATCTGATATATCCGATACAATGGGAAGGGCGTCCTTCCTATGTCATATTTGCATCAAACTTTGTGGATCTACAGCGGGATTGATGAGTCATTTGAGGGCTCATGAGAGGAAAGGTTCTGGTGGTGGGGTTATAGGATTGTGAGGAACGGCAGTGATCTGTACAGACAATGCTATTGCTATGTTCAGATGAAACTACGAAAATGAAACAATTAATGAAAAAGTGAATATATATACACACATTAAATATCACAAGTTCTTGCTTTTTATGCAAAAATTATGAACATTTGATTTATATTTGAAGATATTCACAAATTAAGATATACATAGAAATAGCATTGGAATTCTACTTTAAAATATCCAGCATTTGTAAATCTCAACAAATCAATATACCAGGGATGTTTGCCCCCTCTCTACCCAGACGATGCTAGATAGCCGCTTCTAGTGTCAAATAAGTGGCTCCAAGAATTTGTATTTCACCCAACTCCTCGACTACCGGCGGGATTCTGCAGAAAGTCAGTTTTTAACGGGATACCGTTAGATTGACTGTTCAGAGTACTCCTTCTAGACCGGTTGCTTAACCCAATTGGTCCTACTATTCAACCATAGCTTAGTGGAGAACAGATAGATTTTTTACCTGGATTTGAACTCGAGTCGTTAATTTTATTTCCTACGGAGATAACCGTTACGCTAAAACATTACGCTAAAACGCAACCTCAACAGTAGCGTCTTTGAACCGGCCTTTTGGTAGAGATGAGTTCATGCCTCCCCAAGAGCGTTACTACCATGTGAATACAAACTACCACAGTCCTGATCTGAACGCAGTAATTTAATCCATTTCCTCGATCGATTAATTGATTGATTTTAACGGTATGTCAACGCGTCTATGATTATTTTATACCTAGTGGTTAGGGATCGTGTTCATTGTGCGTTAATGTGTATATTTTTGTATAGTTGTTTCTTTAAAGTTGTTTTACATCGTCTAATGACAAACGATAACACCGATAGACTTAGGAAAGCTTTATTCTATTAGAATAATTGGTACAATTATTAAGAGTCTATATAGTCTAGTATTTCCTTGAGAGTTCTCCAAAAGGGAGGTAATAATTAAATAGGGGAGGTAACTCTCAATTACTTATTACACATGGTGTTGTATATTGGTTCTAATAGAAACGGAAGTACCGTTTCGGCAATTATTCTAGGAAACGGAAGTATCGTTTCGGCCATATTTGACTTGTAATAAAAAGGCGGAAGTGGTAATTCTACGATGTTGTTGATTATTCGTGAGTATTTTTAAAAGCAAAACTGGAACACATGGTCCTATCAAATATGAATATTTTTAAACCGATGTATTTGGTCCGCAGATTGGGACCCTAAAAGGTATCACCCCTCCGAGCAAGAGTGGAACTGGGGGTAATAGCAATAAACGGGATCTCTACACTCCCCAAATCTCCAGAACTAGAGCGTTACCACCGGATACATTTAAGTCTCATACTCAGTATATCTCTTTCTTGGGGGCGGGGGGGGTTACTTTTCTGCAAAAAATGCAGTCAGCATATTATATATTATATTTATTAACCCCTCTGCACGAGCAGGATCTGACACAAGATCAATTTCTTAAGCGGAGTTTAATAGATTTTAATTCAGCGTTTTCCTTCTAGACTGGTTACCAAGCCAGGGTTAAAGAGCTCAGTCTTGTCTACTATTTACCCATAGGATTTAAACCTCTTCCCAACAAAAGATAACTTTTATGATTATTTGTGGGACATTTTACAAACAAAACGGTTATTATTAGGTATTACAGTATCGTAATGTGGAGCACCCCTTCATCACCATTGCTTCCTGGTCCACTCTGACCCGAGTGGTAGTATCTGTTAGGGTCCCATCTATGGGTTAAATAGAAAAACATGAGCTGATAAACAAAATTGTATTATCCATTAAGAATTGATTTATTTCAAAACTTTATCGGCATTAAATAACCCACTGTGGTTGATATGCCGTAAAACAAAACAAAACAAACAGTAACGTACATGCATAAATACCCGCAAAACAGTCTTTTATACAAATTATACTTTTTTTTTTCAAAACAAAAGATTGCACGGTTTTATTATTTCTTCTTTTTATTAATTTTTATACCAACCCCTCCTCACGAGCAAGATGTGACACAAGGTCAATTTAAATTAAAAGTTTAACAGGCTTGAATTCAGAGTTGTCCTTCTTCTAGACTGGTTAACTAGCTATGGATAAAGAGCTGGAGGGAAAGTAAGTGGGTGCGAACCTTTCCCAAGGGTATTTGGGCTATGTGAAATGCAAACAGCCTCGTCCAGAATTTGAACTCGGATTGACGAGTCCATATTCAACGACTCAAACCATTACACCATGCACCTACAGTCAAACATATAATAAGCCGACATGGCACTTTTTTTCGGGATGAATTTTGACTACTTAGTATTTTCTTAATTCTTCTAAAGAAAGAAAGAAAGAAAGAAGAAAGAAAGAAAGAAAAGAAAGAAAGAAAGAAAGAAAGAAAGAAAGAAAAAGTAAGTTTATTGGAAAAACTTAACTATAAATAAATATATACAGTGAAAAATCAAGATATGGCCAGAAATAGGAAAGTCAACCCGACAGAAGAAACAAAATAACTGAGCGTTTTCATTGGTCAATTAAGAAAGTGCAAGTTAAGATGGCGGTCGATGAGAGGTTGATATAAAAATGGGTAAACAATTTTTTTTAAATTCGCCGCAATGGCGATGATTTACTGGCAAAATAAAACCCACAAGAACCGAAAAATCCCAATAAAATATACAGCAATAATATTGACTGTAATACAACAACGATAACAACGCCTTTAATTATAGAACATTATCAAATTCCGCAAATGTTTGATTTTATTTTTATCTTTATTTAGCCACCTCGATAAAGCTGGTTGGAGGGTTCGTGGTTGGTTGGTTGGCCAATTCATATTTTCTTTCTTTCTTTCTTATCGCTCTTTTATCTCAGTAACTTCTCCCTTTCCAACTTTCTTTCTTTCTTTCTTTCTTTTCATATCAATCTCAATAGTCTCTCTCTCTCTCTCTCTCTCTCTCTCTCTCTCTCTCTCTCTCTCTCTCTCTCTCTTCTCTCTCTCATCTTAAAAAAATCCCCTAATAGAGCCACTTGTTGGCCGTGGGTGGTGACCCGTGATGCTCAAGCACGGAATATTGGTGGCTGAACAGTTCATAACATGCAACACTCTACTTTTACCCTTACTTCGGCAAGACAAGCGGTCGGAAATACCTCCTCCGATCAGTTAGCTGGTCACATCAAGCCCTAGCACCTATGTGATTGTCCCAATCCGTATGCAACCCTTCAAACCTTTTTATCATATATGCTAGAAGGCAGTGACTGAAGATCCTAGTGTTTTGGTATGACATTAAACTGCATCTAATGGTGAGGTTCCAGTTCTGGAGCTTTAGGGAGTGTGTACCACTTTATCGCCATTACTCCCAGATCCACTCTGACCAGAGTGGGAATAATTTTTAGAGTCCCATTTAGGGGTTAAATAAAAAAAAATGAGTTTAAAAAAAGTTTAACATTTAATATCTAAAAAACATTGAGAAGAATAATATATACTTCGTTATAAACTCTGGTCTCCCTTTTTTGTTTTTTTAACCCTGTTTCCAGTGGCTTCGGCCATTGGACCGGTCAGAGATAGATAATAACATAATTTCAGGGGAAGGGGCATCCACCAGGCAACACTTATCCCCTTAATTTAAATGGTCAGAGCTGGTTCTATTGCTCAGTGCCTGAGGCGCCTCACTAGAAGAATGCCGAAGGGATCCACGTAATTTTTCCCTAGACACGCATGAACTTCGGTTTGCACGTAGTCACCCACGTTAATGGTCCTTGTGTATAAGGTGGAGTTTCCCTAAGACTCCAGGACTCTTCGAAGTATCCAAGCTGATTTCAACAGTGCTGTGGTCTAGATTGTCTCGGTTCTTTCACTGATCTCCAATTTCCCAGTTTCTTTTCAAGGTATTTCGAGACCGTTCATAAGTACACATAAGCATATATACACATACATGCATACATTTTGCATTAAATTTGATTACAAGAATTTTTTAGCATGACGTGGAGTCTCCCCAAGTTCCCCAGGACTCTCCAAAGTATCCTAGCTGATTTCAACAGTGCTGAATTATTTTTTTTTTAAGTGGAGCTCTCTAAATATTTTAACTAACTAAAAGTATGCGCCCTTAAAGTTCATAGAAAGTTTTATAATTTACAAATTTCAAAAATGATCATTAAATAAGTATATATTTACATACAGTAATACATAAGTATACATAAACATATATGACGGCAGCAAACTCGTGTTCGAGTATTGTCATTGCTTGATAAAGCAAAAATAAAAAAATAAAATAAATAAATAAAAAAGTTCAACAGTGAGCTTCAAAAAATTCAAAAAGTTCAAAATTTCAAAAAGTTCAAAATTTCAAAAATTCAAAATTTCAAAAAATTCAAAATTTCAAAAAGTTCAAAATTTCAAAAAGTTCAAAGGTGCGCTGCGCTAATCTTGCTTTTTTAGTCCAGCTAAAGTCTTGCATATCTTCCCACATTCACAAGTTATTCCAGGGAGCACAGGGTATTTTATTGGTCCATTTCGCCGATGCACAGTTTGGTGACTCATCAGGCAGCTCTGTTCAGACAAGGCCTTTCACACTATCAACATAGTAGACCAATACACATACATACATACATCTGCTGGCCCTGTCGGTTGGGGCTGTAGAATATACCGACTGCACCTCTGCAGAGAGGTAAAATCCCCCTAATGGGCCATCCTGTGGGAGGCGAACCGTGATGCTTAGGACTGAATCCTAAGCAATCCATGACATGCAATACTCCACTTTGGTCCTTACCCAGGCTAGACGGGCGGTTGGAGAGATCTACTCGATCAATCGGTTGGTCACATCAAACCCTAGAACCTATATGATTGAGCCAACCCTATTGTCCTTATTGCAAGCCCTAACCCTTTTCATAATATATGTACTAGAAGGCGATGGGTGAGGGTTTAGTGTCCTGGGTATGACGTTAAACTGCATCAAATGGTGAAGTTTCAATTTTGGAGCACTGGTGAGTGTAACGCACCTCTTCATCACCATTACTCCCAGGTCCACCTTGACCCGGAGTTATCGTACCTGTTAGTGTCCCATCAATGGGTTTAAATAGAAAAGGAGTTAAAAATGTGTTTAGAAAGTGAGTTTTAAAAATTGAGTTTGAATTAAATCTTGAATACCTATCAAGAATGAATAAAACTAAATACATTCGGTATGAAATAACCCAACAAGGTTTGATATGCCGTAAAATTCAACCAACCAACCAAAAATATTAAAATAAAAAAAATATGGTTTAAGACTAGAAAAATGAACTCGTACAACTCAACCGAAAGTGATTTCCTTTACATTTATTTTTAACTAGCAGCGGCCACCCGGCGTCGCCAGGGTAGAGGGCGATTTTTTAAAAGTTAGTCCCGCAGATCCATTATTATTGAATCCTCGTGGGATGCCCCATTTAAATCCCTATGTAAAAAATAGACCTTCCATTGATCCAGCTACTTAATGTTAATGTCTACTATCTAAAATATTAAATTTTAAAAAATCCATGCTGTTATCATTTAAATTCTATTTTTTAATTATATTCACGAATATAAATCAAATCTCTATTATTCTTGCTCAACAACCAAGCCCTGGTGATATTTAATGTGTATATATATCTACTTTGTCGTTAATTGTTTTATTTTCGAAGTTTCCTCCGGACATACAGATACACACAACTGTCCTTTATATATGTATATATGGAAAAAATACGGTTTAATTTTATTTGCTATTATTATCAAAATAGCTTTTTAATTGAAATTTATATAAATTTTATTTTGCTTACTTTAATAAAAATGAAATTTATTAATTCTCTAAGACAATGAATTTAGTAAGAGCGTAACAACGTATTCTTTACATTTTTATGCAAAAACTGCATATGGTAGGTGTGGTGCTCCACCTGAGATACAAAAACTATCTTCTAGGGAAAAGAGGATACTCCCTCGCTGAATGGCTGATACCGACTTCAGGCCACCCCGAAGACTTATTACTGATGTTATTTGTCATAAAATTACACATTCGTGTTTAATTTCATTAAATATTAGATTACTAAATAGCTTTTTAATTTTAGTTCATATAAATGTTAGTTTGTTCTTTTAATAAATAAATGCTTACTTTTAATAAATATGAAATTGAGATTGTTTTGGCATCTGAGGTGGAGCGCCACACCTACTATCATCTCCTTACTTTACCGCACAGATCCCTGTGCTACTCATACGCTGAGTTGGCGAGGGCCAGTATCGAACTAGGAACCTTGGGGTTTCTGGCCGAACGTTCTACCGACTGAAGTTTATTGACACTGAATTTTTAATTGCCACCCACCAACAATCTCTCTCACTCTTAAAATATAAAAATAAAATTAATGCACATATAAAGAGATTTAGCAAAAGTCTTTATTTTGTTAATCTTCTAATTAACCGGACACAAGGACATCAGAATGAATTTTATAATGTATTCATTGCAGTAGAACATCTGTTACAAACAAATCCAGGGAATTGACTTCATCT
>CM042164.1:72291671-72296671 GCA_023376005.1 Doryteuthis pealeii | reverse complement strand
AAAGTACTTGCTTTTAACAATTTTTACAAAGTTAATAATCGGCAAGAATATTTAAGAAACACATCAATAAATATCATGATGATAATAGAAAAAAAACGGAGTTAAACCGATCTCCAAACGCTGACTCCAAATGAATTTAACATCAAACTAACCATCAACAAAGAACACTTTGCTTGAAAAATAGACGACATATTTGAGTAATGAATATGTCCGTCCTAAATGTAACTCATGGAATATCGAGGTGCTTATCCACCCAATTTCTTGTTCTTATGGTGTTTTCACCTCAGCTAAATAATGCTCCATTGCGTTTTATTTATCAAAGCAAAGAAAGGGAAATAAGGACATGCTAGACAGAAAAATATAATAGAAAGAGAAAGAAAGAAAGGAAAGATAGTAGAAGAAAAATAGACGATAAGAGGAGAGCGCGCGGAAGTGATAATGCTAACCTCTAACAATCGAACATAAAGAGAAGATTAAAAGAAGGAAAGAAATAAAAAGGAAAAGAAAAGAGGGTGAGAGAGGGTAAATCAAGATCATTAACCTTTTATATATTAGAAATATATTGCAATAGCTCTTAACTAAACCTTGTAATATTTTAGGTTATCATTAATATGTATAGCACAGGTTCTGCTAGTAATAATACTAAATGGTTATAACATAATAAAGTTAATCCATATGAAACCAAATTTTGGGCAATGTGAATGTTATAAAATCCTAACCGCAAAGCAGCTAATGTCTTCCTTTTTTTTTTTTTTCAATTTTGACCACGAATCTAATTGTAGAGCAAAAATGTAGATTTATTTATTAGGACCTGCACACGCTGCCAAAACCAATACGTTACAAAGTCAGGAAGGGCCATTTCACTGTAGACAAAAGAACAAAACCCAGCATAAAATCAATGGATACAACCAAAACAAACTTCGACTAGGAATAACATTTCCCCTCAAAAGCACCACAATTTTGACAATGATTCAAATTTATCATCACAGAGAATACTTGTTTGGATTTTTGCTTGAAGATGAGCTTCATTTGATAATTTGTACTATTTGGATTTTTCGAACTATTGCCTTCATCTATATTGTGATATACACAACCATTTCAGCCGATTGTCCTCCGGCCTTCTTCGGGTGTTTGCGTGTCAAATCAGGAAACCTGCTCGAACTCTGAACCTTTTCGAATACCTAACATAGCTTAACACTGGTACCGGTCGATGAATTTGACGAAATGAGAACAGTCTGCTCCCGTGGATTGAATAAAGGGTTCGGTTCGAAGATCCACCAAAGGACTCCTGAGTTGCCGACATAAAAGGTCCTGGGCTCAACGAGAAGGTTCCCGAATTCGATAAGAAAAGTTCCCGAGTTCGAGAAGGTTCCCAGTTTTTACTAGAAACACCTGAAAAAAGGCGGAGGCACATTGGCCAAAACGTTGATTATTATGAATTAATGAAGCGTACCTGTAGTGTAGAATATTTTGAAACAGGGTCCGTATATATTTAGAATTACGGCGGTCCATGGAAATGACCCGAGCAGTTTGTGACGGGTAAATGAACCCTTGGAACGTGCGCGATTGGGTGCCCATAGAATAAGTTTTTGTTAGTTCAGAGGTGAGTCAGCACCCTAGGCTGAGAGGTGTCTCCCAGGGGTTCGCGAAACTGTCCAGCGGCGGATGAATTGATGGACCGGGTTCTGAAAGATAAAGATGTAGAAAATAGTTAAAAAAATTAATCATCCAAATTATACAAATCATAGAAATAATTTTTTTAAAAACGCATTTGATCATGAGGATAAATAGAAAAACACGAGCATAAGATAGATTAAAGCGTTCCAAACACTTGACTCCAAATGGCTTTAGCAGTTCAACAAACCATACACAAAAAACCACTTTTGGGAATAGGATGACACAGTTTGGATTAAACATAAGACAACTTATATAAACAAATGCTTAAAGTTAAATATCTGACAGAAACAGCCATACCGATGACTAAAACAAAATACAGCCTTCTCCTGTAAATTCACGTTGATCACAGACCTCTTGTTACATAAATTTATTAGCACTTGATGAATTATAAACGTACCTGTAGTTGGAAGATTTAATTAGGGTCCGTATATATTTACGAATTACGGTGTCCATGAAAAGTTACCCGGACAGTTGTGTGACGGTAATAACCTTTACCCCGCTTGGAAGTGCTGCGGAATGGTGGCCCGTGAGAATAAGTTTTAGTTATGTCAGAGGTGAGTCAGCACCCTAGGTGAGAGGGTGTCTCTTAGGTGTTGCGCAACTTCCTGCGGCGGCATAAAATGATGGGTCGGGTACTGGAAGATAAATCATTTAAGAACCACCAGTCTAGTTTGTTGATTGAATACTGAAACAAGCAATCGCAGGCCAACACGAAGAAGAAATCAACCAGAAAACCCCAGCCGCTGAAAGAAAAGAAGCCCAACGAAAGAACATGGCGGCCGACCTAGACGAAGAACCGAAGATTATCGCATATCTATCATTTACTCCCTCTCTCTCTCTCTCCTCTCTCTCTTCTCTCTCTCTCTCTCTCTCTCTCTTTTATATTATACCCGAGTGACTCTCCCCGATCATGTATACCGCAATGTGAAAAAGCGTATATATAGCACTCTGTTAAAATCAACAATACTCTATTTTTGGAGTAATAAGAACTAGTGGTGTGTTAACCGTGTTAACACACGTACTTTTATAATGCATTATCACAAAAGAGGGTATAGAACAGAGAATATTTGCTAGGGGAAAAGGACAATCAATTAATTACAATTATAGAACATTTAATTATACAACATACAAAGAAGGGAATAAATGTTTCCTTCAAAGAAATAAAATTGATTACAAGAAGATCTTGAGGGAACAGAGAACCAGGTTAAACATCAAGTTGTAGGTAAACCAGTTTTACTATTTTTTAGGAGGGATACTTGAGAACAAAGACTGGCAACAATGGCGTTGCTACAGAGGAAGCGAAAAGACTACGTCTGTCACTTCCACGCCGGTTCTGTAAAACAAGAGATTTTAGGGTTCGCCTTGTCCACTGATCAAAATGGACACGTGAGTGGGAAAAAGCGGCTCCGCCTCAATATAAAGAAGGGAACAATTCTATTTTGGTCTGCCCGCCTAAAGCACTCTTGCCATTTGAATAGCCTTCTAAACAGATAAATTTGCGGAGATTGAATAGAAAAAGCAGAAATTAATACATTTATGAAAAAAAAAATTCTAAGAAATAAGTAATTTTTCCTTCTTTCAAAAACTTTCCCCTATTTATTGAATAAATCTCGTATATATTGACCAGTCAGTCTAGCTATCTTGTCTATCTATCTATGCTTATTCTCTCGATATTATTTAAAAGTAGTATAACGGTCGTTTTAGTCTAAGTCGCTAAGCAAACCACCTAGGAATCGCATGGCTTCTTGGTTGTTACCGGTCCCCGCCAAATTCAGCGCAATGAGTAGCACTGATTGTTGTAATCTGATTCTGCGGGTTAAGATGGCGAGCTTGAAGTAGTGTAGTGGCTTCACCGTCAGCAGATTAAAACAAATCTCCTGGGTCGTAGTGCTAGCAAAAAGGGATAGACTCTCTCGCTGTTCCGGTTGATTACCGACAAAAATGCCACTCCGCGCAACGGTACTTACTTTACTTTATGTATATCCACAGACTGGTTAAATGTGACACAAAGGCAATTTTAAAGTGTGAATTATCGTAGTTTGGATTACCTGCTGGATTATTATTGATAGTATATATAGATATATTAAGTGTGCTGTGTCACGTCTTTTAAACCAGTGATCTCAACGCGGTCCAGACTCGACCACTGTGGTCCACAGAATTTCCTAGTGGTCCACAGAGAGTCGAAGCCCAAGAAATGAAATACAATGTAGATTCTCAACAGCAGAGGAACTATCAGACTAAATGAATAACTCCATCAAAATCAATTATGGATATCTTGTTGTCAGAGAAAACACCAACAGATCAAGGTAGCACTATGAATGGACTGATAATAAATTTTTGAAGGTTAAATAGAGCTATTCGTCTTTCATAAGTATTTTAGGTGTGAAAATGAAACAGCTTAAAAGTAAAAAAGTAGATTGTCCAATGAGGAATTTTTGAATAAAAAATTGGTCCCATTGCCGAAAAAAGGTGTGAGAAGCCTGGTTAGAACACCAGTCGAGATCAACAGCTTGAATACGTGGTTAGTTCAACTATTTAATCGCTGATATGGAAAAGCCATTCATTTGCACGTTATTCGACACTGACGAACTGACTGAACAAGCAATGACTTTGCTCAACACAAGGATTTTACCAACACCAAGGGAACAACCAAAGGTCATACCCAACGACTAAGGACACCAAGGAACAACCAAATGGATCATTCCCAACACTAAGGACACCAAGGAACAACCAAAGGGATCATGGCCCGAACACTAAGGGACACAAGGAACAACCAAAGGACAATACCCAACATAAAGGACACCAAGGAACACCAAAGGATCAATGCCAACACTAAGGGACACCCATAGGAAACAAAAGGAGTCATATCCAACACTTAAGGGACAATCAAGGAACAACCAAAGGGATCATGCCAACACTAAGGACACCAAGAAGACAAACAAAGGATCATTGCCCCAACCACTAAGGGACACCAAGAACACGCAAATGATCGTACCAACGCACTAAGGACACCAAGGAACACCAAAGATCAGTCCCAAGCGACCTAAGGGACATCCAAGGAACAGCCAAAGGATCCATAACCCACCCACTAATAAGAGACACCAAGGAACAACCAAAGGATCATGCCCAACACTTAAGGGACACCAAGGAAACAACCCAGAAATGATCGCTACCAAACACTAAAGCACCAAGGAACAAACCAAAGGATCATACCCAATTAAGGGACACCAGTAGGAACAAACCAAAGGGATCATACCCAACACTTAAGGACACCAAGGAAACGCCAAAGGATCATTACCCAACACTAAGAGACAACCAAGGGG
>CM042164.1:72284628-72291571 GCA_023376005.1 Doryteuthis pealeii | reverse complement strand
CAAGAGAGAGATGGGTGTTTGCAAAGATTTTCACAACGGTCGTACATTAAAGGAACACGAATATTAATATCTAATATTTTTGGGAACCAGGATAAAAACAAACAGATATCCCATAATGAGATAACACTTACTACTGGTCAGTCGAGTTTTAATGGTCCTTTTGCAAATATTTCTGACATTCTTTATGGCTTTTATGATCAGGATTTTCGTGTTTGTCTCAGGTAAAAAAAAAACAAACAAAAACGTCGAAATTTGGGCGTAACTGCCATGATTGGAAGTGCAGCGACATCGATTTAACTATCGCAAAAAAGTGCCAAGTGCAGCTGTTAACATTTTGGAATCATGTCGTGGTGGTTGGTGTTGTTTTATATTACGGCATGTGCAAACAATTCGGTTATTTTTATGTCGAAGACTTCTTGTTTTATTCATATTGAAACGGTACTCATTTAATTTTAACTCATGTTTTATATTTAACCATATCGGGACCCTAACAGGTACAGCCTACTCTGGGACAGAGTGGACATGGGAGTGAATGGTGATGAAGAGGTATTTACATCCCCACAGTCCAGAATTGAACCTCCCATCAGATAGAGACCACACGAAACTTTATGAAAAAGTAGCGGTCTGATGAAACCCATTTTCTTTTCAATATCCATCATATACTATATACATATATGGTCGGTTAGCACAGTCCGTAGAACGGTCCGCCTAGGTTCCATAGTTTGATGCGGCCCTCGCCAACTCCCAGGAGGAGCTGATGGTAGGTGTGGCGTTCCACCTGCATGTATAATAGTCTCCTTGGTCTTGCGCTAGTGAAAAGGATGATTCGTCTCGCTGGCTGCTTGATACATTCATTAGCCGCCCCGCCAACTTTACAAGGTAAATTTTTAAGCCAAGTTTACCAGGTTGAATTTCGAGTTTTTCTCTCCTAGATACATTGCGTTACAAAGTTGAAGAGGCTTGTCCCTACAATTCATCCATAAGCTGGAGGGAGAATATTTGGATTAATACCTTCCCACGGGTATTAGTGCCATATGAATATACACTAATACCTCGTCCAGGATTAGAACTCGTGTCGTCGTGCCCATTTCCACACCACACACACACACAACACACACACATATATATATTTATATATATTAACACAATACGAAAAACACTTTTGACATACAGCTCCCAATCTTGCCTTTTGGGAAAAGTTCGTGCGGGAACCTGCTAATCGGCTTGTCAACGAGCATTAATGTTATAACATTTCATTTGTTGTTTTTTTTATGTGAAAAGAAGACGAAAAAGCAAACTTCCGTCATTTCTATTCTTTCTTTTTTTCGTTTGCTTTTTTTTGTATGTGTGAAAGAAAAGTTGATGGACTAAACAGCAAAAGACAACACAAGTACCCTAACAGTCGACCCTCCCCGTTCACCCCCCCCCTCGGCTATAGTGGCCCAGCGTGCGACTTAGCGGAACATTACATATCATGAATAGAGAGTTTATGCTAATGGATGAAACTGCTGAAGCTGGCTGCCTGTATCACCAGGAACGGTGGACGCTCCTGAAATCCGGGTCTAAATTGTATGGCTATCTCTGCACCTACTGAATTTGGTAGTGGGAAGGACATTAAATTATTTGAAATGGCTTAAGAATCTCTATGCATTTGTGAGCACACAAAGGTAAAAATATTTATCTACCAAAACGATTTCTCTTCGGTTTTGAATGGATAATTTTCTTTGAATACACCGTAGACCTCGTGCCCTAAGAGTAGTACCTGTGGTGATCATGTTGATACAGGCCGCCGTCGGGTTGATTGTTGTGGATTTTTACGGGTTGTCACCCCTGTGGTTATTTAATGTAACAGTTTTCCTGGTGTTGTATGTTGGTTGGAGGTAATTTTATGTGAACTTAACATAAAGAAACAAGCAAGACAGTCAATAAGCTGCCAAACCAATACGTTACAAGCAGAAAGGCCAATTTTACTGTAAACAAATAAACAAAACTCAGCATCAAATCAATGGATTACAACAAACAATACGTATAGAACAACATTTCCCTCAAATGTACTTGATTTTAACAATGTTACAAGTAAATAATCGAAAGACTAATTTAAAAAACGCATCAGATAATATATAATAATAGAGTTAAACCGATCTCCAACACCTGACTCCAAATGGATTTAACATCAAACTAAACCATTCACAAAAACATTTGAAATAGGACGGACATATTCATACGCATTTGAGTATGAATATGTCGTTCTATTTCAATTGATAAATTAATTCTCCTGTTCTTTAAAATTACGACTGTTATCATCTTGTAAACACCCTTTGGTTAAAATGAGACCATCCCAAATCGTCCAAGGGCAAATGCAAAAAATGTAACTCATGAATATCTGAGGTTCTTATCCACCGATTTCTTATTTCTATGGGTGTTTCACCTCAGCTAAATATTGGATCATTGCGTTTTTATCATAAAGAAAGAAAGGGAAAATAAGGACAGCTAGACACAAAAATATAATAAGAAAGAAAGAAAGAAAGAGTCGTAATAAAAAATAGTCTTTTATATGTGTGTTTTAAATTGTATCAAATGAACAAGTTACAAATGTCTGCTTTGGTAATTGAATTTCCCTTTTTACAAATTCTTATTAGTGTTAAAGCAAACTTGTATTTGTTTACCCGGTTCGAGGAAAGATTGGTATTCGTGAACTTGTCTGTTCGCTGGCCGCTGCCTTTCTGCCCTCCTACTACAAAAAATAATTTCCTCCCCTGTTCTCAGAATGTCCGTTAGTTCGCGGGAGTTTTGAATTTTGGCGTCGTCAGTCTGATTTGTCTATTTTTAGAATACGATCCTTCTTCTTTGTTCAATAAACCTGTCCTATACAAGAATCTATACAGCTTATGAACGATTTCACACTTACCATCAGCTCCTTACTTTACCGCACAGATCCCTGTGCTACTCATAAGCTGAGTTGGCGAGGGTCGGTATCGAACTAGGAACCTTGGGAACTCAGCTAAATTATGCCATTTTTTTTCCTCTTTTCAATTTTGCACGAATCTAATTGTAGAAGCAAAAATGTAATTTTATTTACTGGACTGTAACGCTGCCAAAACCAATACGTTGGAAAGTCAGAAGGACATTTTACTGTAAACTAAATAAACAAACTCAGCATCAAATCGATGGATTACAACAAACTAATAATTTATAGAACAACATTTCCCCTCAATGTACTTGCTTTTTAACAATTTTAACAAGTTAATAATCGAAGAATAATTTAAAAAACACATCAGATAATATCATGATGATAATAGAAAAAAACGGAGTTAAACCGATCTCCAACGCTGACTCCAAATTGGATTAACATCAAACTAAACCATCAACAAAAACACTTTGAAATAGGACGGACATATGAGTATGAATATGTCCGTCCTAAATGTAAACTCATGAATATCTGAGGTTGCTTATCCACCAATTTCTGTTTCTATGGGTGTTTTCACCTCAGCAAATAATGTACCATTGCGTTTTTATTATAAAGAAAGAAAGGGAAATAAGGACATGTAGACAGAAAAATATAATAAGAAAGAAAGAAAGAAAGAAAGAAGTAGTAAAGAAAAATAGAGAGAAGAGGAGAGCGCGCGGAAGTGATAATGCAAACGTCTAACAATCGAACATAAAGAAGATTAAAGAAGGAAAGAAAGAAAAGAGAAAGAAAAGAGGGTGAGAGAGGGTTAAATCAAGATCATTAAACTTTTATATTGAAAATATTGCAATAGCTCTTAACTAAACTTGTAATATTTAGGTTATCATAATATGGTATATCCACAGGTTCTGCTAGTTAATACTAAATGGTATAACATAATAAAGTAATCATATGAACCAAATTTTTGTTGCCAATGTAATGTTATAATCCTAAGCCGCAAAGCAGCTAAGTTCTTCCTTTTTTTTTTTTTCAATTTTGCACGAATCTAATTGTAGAAGCAAAATGTAATTTATTTATTGGACTGCACACGCTGCCAAAACCAATACGTTACAAAGTCAAAAGGGCCATTTCACTGTAGACAAAAAACAACCCAGCATAAAATCAATGGATTACAACAACTAATACTCATAGAATAACATTCCCCTCAAAAGGACACAATTTTGACAATGATTCAAATTTAGTCATCACAGAAATACTTGTTGGATTTTCTGAAATGAGCTTGATAATTTGTACTATGGATTTTTCGAACTATTGCCTTCATCTATATTGTCTATACACAACATCAGCCGATGTGTCCTCCGGCCTTCTTCGGGGTGTTTCTTGTCGAAATCAGAACCTTCTCGAACTCTGAACCTTTTCGAATACCTAAACATAGCTTAACACTGGTACCCGGTCATGATTGACGAAATGAGAACATGCTGCCCGTGGATTGAATAAAGGGTTCGGTTCGAAAGATCCACAAAGGCTCCGATTTGCGACATAAAGGCTCCTCGGGCTCAACGAAGGGTTCCCGAATTCGATAAGAAAAGTTCCCGAGTTCGAGAAGTTCCGATTTTTTACTAGAAACACCTGAAAAAAGGTCGGAGGGCGCACATTGGCCAAACGTTGAGTATTATGAATTATGAACGTACCTGTAGTTAGAATATTTTGGAACAGGGTCCGTTATATTTAGAATTACGGGGTCCTGGAAAGTTACCCGACAGTTTGTTGACGGTAATAACCCTTGAAGTGCGCGATTGGGTGCCATAGAATAAGTTTTTTGTTAGTCAGAGGTGAGTCAGCACCCTAGGTGAGAGGGTGTCCCAGGGTTCGCAAACTTCCAGCGGCGATAATTATGGACCGGGTTCTGAAGATAAAGATGTAGAAAATAGTTAAAAAAATTCAAAATTATTACAAATCATAGAAATAATTTTTAAAACGCATTTGATCATGAGGATAATAGAAAACACGGAGATAAATAGATAAAGCCGTCTCCAAACACTGACTCCAAATGGCTTTAGCATCAAACAAAACCATACACAAAAACACTTTGAATAGGAATGGACACATTTGGATTAAGACATAAAACACTTATATAAACAAATGCTTAAGTTAAATATCTGACCAGAACAGCCATACCTATGACTAAAACAATACACCTTCTCTGTAAATTCCACTTTGATCACAGACCTCTTGTTACATAATTTATTAGCAGCTTATGATATAAAACGTACCTGTAGTTGAATATTTGAATTAGGGCTCCGTTATATTTAGAATTACGGGGTCCATGTAAAGTTACCCGACAGTTGATGACGGGTATAACCTTTACCCCCTTGGAAGTGCGCGAATGGGTGCCGTGAGAATAAGTTTTAGTTAGTCAGAGGTGAGTCAGCACCCTAGGAGGTGAGAGGGTGTCTCTTAGGTTCGCAAATTCCTCGGCGGATAAATATGGGTCGGGTACTGAAGATAAATTATTAAAGAACCACCAAGTCTAGTTTGTTATTGAATACTGAAACAAGCAATGCCCAGCCCAACACGAAAGAAGAATCAACCAGAAAACCAGCCCTGAAGAGAAAAAAGCCCAACGAAAGAACATGGCGGCCGACCTGACGAAGAACCAGAAGATTATCCATTATCTATCATTTACTCCCTCTCCTCTCTCTCTCTCTCTCTCTCTCTCTCTCTCTCTCTCTCTCTTTTTATATACCCGAGATGACTCTCCCGATCATATACCCATGTTGAAAAGCGTATATATAGCACTCTGTTAAAATCAACAATACTCTATTTTTGGAGTATAAGAACTAGTGGGTGTGTTAACGCGTTGTTAACACACGTACTTTTATAATGCATTATCACAAAAGAGGGTAAATATAACAGAGAATATTTGGTAGGGGAAAAGACAATTCAATTAATACAATATAACATTTAATTATACAACATACAAAGAGGGAATATTGTTTCCTTCAAAGAACATAAAATGATTACAAGAGATTCTGAGGAACATGAAGAAACAGTTAAACATCAAGGGGTGGTAACCATTTACTATTTTTAGGAGGTCTGAGAACAAAGACTGGCACAATGGGCGTTGCTACAGAGGAAGCGAAAAAGACTACGTCTGTCACTTCCAACGCCGAGTTCGTAAAAACAGAGATTTTAGGGTTCGCCTTGTCACGTGATCAAAATGGACACGTGATGTGGGAAAGCGCCCCCTCAATATAAAAGGGGAAACATTCTATTTTGTCTGCCGCCTAAAGCACTCTGCCATTTTGAATAGCCTCTAAACAGATATTTTGCGAGATTGAAATAGAAATAGCAGAAATTAATACATTTATGAAAAAAAAAAGTTCTAAGAAATAATTAATTTTTCCTTCTTTCAAAAACTTTCCCCTATTTATTGAATAAATCTCGTATATATTGCCCAGTCAGTCTATCTATCTTTCTATCTATCTATGTCATTCTGTCCGAGTATGTATTTAAAGTATATAACGGTCGGTTTAGCTAAGTCGCTAGAGCAACCGCCTAGAAATCGCATGGTTCCTGGTTTGTTACCGGTCCCCGCCAACTCAGCGCAAGAGTAGCACTGATTGTGTAATCTGATCTGTGAAGTAAAGTGGGGGAGCTGAAGGTAGGTGTAGTGCTTCACCTCAGCAATAAAACAATCTCCTGGGTCTAGCGCTAGCAAAAAGGGGATCGACTCCCTCGCTGTCCGGTTGATACCGACAAAATGCCACACCGCCAACGTTCTTACTTTACTTTTATGCATTTATCACTCCACTTCCCCGCCACTGGTTAGATGTGACACAAGGTCAATTTTAAAGAGTGAATATCTAGTTTGGATTCCTGCTGGATTATTTTTATATATACTAGAAAATATAATGATAATATATAATAAAATATAAGGTGTGCTGTAGGTCACGTCTTTTAAGATTTCCGAAATTGTTGCTCATATTCATTAAATAACCGAACAATTAGAAATCAAGGTATGCCAGCACATCC
>CM042164.1:72274628-72279628 GCA_023376005.1 Doryteuthis pealeii | reverse complement strand
ACATACATATACACACAACTGCCCTTTATATATGTATAGATAGATATATGTGAACTTTCTGAGATAGATAGATATAAACATAATGAGATCGATTTTAGAGATTGTCTTTCAAAGAAGGAAGACAAATAAAGCGAGATATGACTACTAACATATACGGCCACACGTGTCAATGAGCAGGCAGATTTCTATCAGGCCGATTTGATGTATAGTCAATTTATGTTGCGAAAAATGTTAAAACTCATATACTATATATATATATATATTGTTATATGTGATATAACCTATCTACATAATGGAATGATCCTACCAATACTATAAGTAGCAAAGACAATTGTAGCTTGAGGAACAAGTGACACGATTCAGTTCTAGACTGTATTGTCGGACGTAACTTCACTTTCCTTCTGTAAATTCTACTTTCTTTGTTCAATACAATTGTATCAACTTTCACCAGTTTTTTGTCTGTATTTGTGACCTCTAACAACCCACAACACACACACACACACACACACATATATATATATATATATATATATATATATATATATATATAAAGGGTTTTGACAACTTCAGTTCCAGTATTCTTGTGAGGATGGGAATTTCTTCCCGAAATATTGAGAAATAAATGACAGGTTAACAAAAAACATCATAGTTACCTTCTTTTTTTTTACACTCGCATTGTGACAGCCTTCAAAACCAACCAACAAACCAATATATATATATATATATATATATATATATATATATACTAAACTTGTTGGTAAACCCTTGCGGTAAGAAAAAAAAAGGCAAATAGATTGATAGTAAAAATATACAACCAAACTTCACCTGGATGGGGGGGGGGATTAAAAAAAGAAAACACCAAGATGGTCGTACTAACGAAAATAATTGATTAATACTATAACACTTGGGAAAAGAAAAAAAAAAAATATATATATATATATATATTATATATAAACCGATAGGATTATCTAAAGCTAAGATGTAAAAAGTGCTCAATACCTAAGTAAAGCAAATAATAAAGATAAACCTAATGAGTCAGATATATCAACTAATAGTTTCGCTTAGTAGCACATCAGGGTAAGAATCTGACTCATTAGGTTTATCTTTATATATATATATATATATATATATATATATATATATATATATTAATCTAAAATCCAGAGAAGAAATCTTCCTTAAGACATAGGAGTTTTTTTTAAAAACCTGTCGCAATTTGCAGAGCTCAATGTGTGCTCTTATTGTTAGAGTTACAGAGCAATTTATATATATATATATATATATATATATATATATATATATATATATATATATATATATATTTCATACTCATATTCCACAGCTTTTCAATTCTCTAGCAAGGTCCATGTATTTTGCCATCTTTTTTTCTTTTCTTTTTTTCTTTTTTTTTTTCATCTTAATGCTCTTATCTGCTGGAACTGTAAAATGTTATGGTTGGCAAATTCTATTGTTTATTGTTTTTTTGTTTTTTGTTTTTTTTGTTTTGTTTTTTTTCTTTTGTTAATCTGTAGCTGTTTTCTGGCTTTGATAAGATGATCCGTCTTTATCTTAAAATCCCAGAGAATTATTATTATTATTATTATTATTATTATTATTATAGAGTTTTTTACACCAGCGTTAGCTGATGGTTTTTCCAGGGAGTCTGAAAGTCTCAAGGACTCTTTTGAGTATTCTCGCCGATTGCAGCAATGCAGTAGTCTGGATGGTCTCAATTCTTCCTCTGCTTCTCAGTTCCTCCAGTCTTTCTTCCATGCGTTTTGGGACCGTTCAAAGTGCACCAACTACAATTGGTATCATTTTCACCTTCATATTCCACAACCTTTTCAGTTCTCTGGCAAAGTCCAGGTATTTGTCTACTTTTTCATTTTCCTTCATTTTCACCCCTGGATCTGCTGGAACTGCAAAGTCTACCAGTTGACAAGTTTTCTTTCTTTTTTCTTTTCTTTTGTTAATCAATACTAGGTCTGATCTCCTGGCTAGATTATTATTATTATTATTATTATTATTATTATTATTATTATTATTATTATTATTATTTACTCCTTTTGAGTTTTCACATCAGCATTAGCTGATGGTCTTTCGCTGGAGTCTGAGTGACAGCAAGTCTCCTCAGGTCTCCAGGACTCTTCTGAGTATTCTGGCAAATTGCAGCAGTGCAGTGTTCTGAATGGTTTCAACGCTTTCTCTGATATCCAAACTTTCCAAACCCTTTTCTAATCCTTTTGGGACTGTTCCAAGTGCACCAACTACAATTGGTATCACTTTCACTTTCATATTCCATAACTTTTTCAGTTCTCTGGCAAGGTCCAGATTTATTATTATTATTATTATTATTATTATTATTATTATTATTATTATTATTATTATACTAAAGTGAATAAATAATTTTTTCCTAAAGGCTTTCTTTTCCTGTTTGGTTTAATGACACAAAATACATGCTAAAATATTCCTCTGTTTTGTGATTGAGTTACGTAGCAGCTCGAAGATAACATCGATGATAAAATCGAGAATAAGTGCAATCATTGGTGCCCATCGAGATTTGAAGAATTTACCGAGTGTGACAATGGCGGTAGATATCGGAACTTTGGTGATTTCATTGAGTTAGTGTTGACACGTATTTTAAAGATTTGTCTTACAAGAGTAGCTTTCTTAGAAAAAAAGAAGTGATGATGAGGAGGGGGGAAACTTTATGGTGCATCGATCAACGGCAGATGTGCAGCTAGCAGAGTGTGACGGAAAGAGAATTAATGGTGGTTCAGTCAGCCAATGACCGATTGAACAATCCATTTTTCGTTAAATAAAATCATCATCTCCATAATCATCATCATCATCATCATCATCAAGGTGTGCTGACATTGAAGATCCCATAGATTTTAGTGGTATATATTATATATATATATATATATATATATATATATATATATATATATATATATATATATAAGTAAACAAAAAACAATGTGTTTGATATGGCCTTAGCCGACAATTTTTGGGAGAATATGTGCTTAATTGAAGTCATGCCTAATTTTGAAAATTAATTAATTGATAATTAATGTACATACAGAGATTGACTTTTTGACTAAAATAAAAAAATAACACTCTGATGAAGGTCGGCAAAATCTGTGTACGGAACATTTTATACATTTTTTCCTATTATTATTATCATCATCATTTCAACTCCATCTGATTATTTTAATAATAACAATAACGTAAATCCGTATACATTTTGATAAACAGACCGAAACAAATGTGTAAGTGATATCGATTAAAAGTGATATCGATAAAATTCATTTTTATCCATCTGCATTTCTATTCTTTAATCATTTTTTCCTCATATTGTCGGATTCATTTTCCATTCTCACACACACACACACACACACACACACACACACACACATATATATATATATATATATATATATATATATATATATAAGATGAACAAAAAGTGATAAGATAAACAGGAATATTTCTTTTAAGTTCTTTATTTTTCTCAACTAGTTTCGACCTTAGGCCATCGTCAAGAGAAAATTTCTTGTTAAAGATTGTTTGTAGAAAGTTTTTTAAAAATTGAAAGGATATTTTAAGTGTTTGACAAGCCACTATAATCCGGGCAGAGAAGTGTATTAGAAGTGGCCAGTCCATCTGTTCAGCGAAAAAAAATTATTTGAGTTGAATTCGTTTGAAATGTTCTTGCAGTGAACGTGGACCACCCCTTTAATTTTCGTTCATGAATCAAACCCATGAATGAACGAATTGACAACGGCGCCTGGTAACAGACAGTTTCACGCCAATGTCGTTTTCAAACCAGCGCCATTGATTTCATGTCCACGCTGGCCTAACTTATATATACTAGAAAGAATATGCACCATTCGGGCGTAAGTATTTAAGTTTTAATGGGGTGAAATTGTAATATATTGCCTGTTCAATCGGTTTGCACCTGGAGCCCGGACTGCACACAGGAAGTGCGTGGGTGTCAAGTGTGAGCCTGGAAACAAAAACAGGATGTGGCATTGAACTGACCTTTTGCACCCAGAGATGCAGGTATACATTTGTCACCGTGTAGGCACAGAAAATCTGTAAGCGTAGCCCACAACCAATGAAAACAGGCTGCGTGGGCGAGGAGTTGTGTCTACAGAAAATCTGCGTAGGTGTCACGATCAAAGAGGCGTGACTATCTGAGTTGAACAATAATAAACATTTTTAAAAAAAAAAAAGGCCCGTGGAAATCAATTTAGGCAAACCGAGATCAGGTTCGAAATCGTTTGCAGAGAACTCCCGAAGGCTCCATATATGTGTAACCCTAGCTAACGACTCTCAGTCTGCACACAACCGAAGAAATAAAGATATAATCTTATATTATTAATTTGAAGGCAATACAATGTTGATAAAAAATAAAACAAAAAGATGGGGTTTTTTTTGTCTTATCGCTTTCAAAGAAACTTTATCTTCAGAGACGAAAATCAGAAATGGACGTGCTTAAGTTTTGTTTTTTTGTTGTTGTTTTTTTTTTAACTTAAGAACGTCCATTTCTGATTTTCGTCTCTGAAGATAAAGTTTCTTTGAAAGCGATAAGACAAAAAAACAACATATTTTTGTTTTTATTTTTTATACGCATTGTATTGCCTTCAGATTAATAATATATTATAACATACTTAACAATGCTTCAAGCAAATTACCAATTACTTTTATATAATCTTATGTTTTTATAAATACAAGTGTGCCGTGTTCCTTGACGGGTCCAGTATATAACAAAATTTATTGAATTAGAAAGACTAACCCAATTAAATAAGAACGCATATAAAAAGATTATTTTAATTATATTTTAAGTGGTTTCTATATGAAATTAGTCATAGGATTGATATCAATACATTGAAGAATAAACATAACACCAAGTAATTATTTATCAAACCTGGTTTTGTTAAAACCAGTATGAAAATTAACATTATATATTATGTAAACCTTTATTTCTTAGTGAT
>CM042164.1:72242128-72269628 GCA_023376005.1 Doryteuthis pealeii | reverse complement strand
CAGTTGACATCTTTTATAATATCGGTCGCACAAACAACATTACATTTGTCTATCCTTATTCATTTTGTTATCTAAAAGTCTTTTTTTTAAATTAACAACAAATCTTTCTTATTCCAAAAGACTATAGACCAATAAGACTAACAAAAGAGAATTGATGTAGGTAATTCATTAAGAAATCAAACCTTTTGGAGGATTTTATATAATGAGAGATTATTAGAAAAGGAAAGACACGAGCTATTGAGTTAATTGCAGTTATGGTTTTATTCATAAAAATTGTAATTCCATGTCAAATCATCCCGGCCATGTCACCCAACCCCTTCAATTTTTCTGAAATTGTGTACGGGTGTGGACTATATGAAAATTAGACAGTCCCCAAAATTTGAGCTTCCAATTCCAAGAATTGGCGGAGTTATGTCTATTTTTAGCTCTCCTAATTTGAGGGGGGTCGCGAAAAATGGCGACTTTTGTAACCTATTTTTGTGTATAAAATGAGTTCTAGAGCTTCTCTACTACTAAAGATTTGTTTATAAAAGCATTTTTGCGCGAGGAATCCAACAATATATCGAAAAAGTCTGAAAGTCAACCAATTTTAAGTTATTGATGATTTTTGATTTTTTCACACCAAGATCAATATCCCAAGGTGGCACTGCATCTATGACAAATGTTTTTTTTTATTATTATTTTATATCTATTGAACATTATTTCTACCAAAAACATAGTTTGGTTTTTGCTCAGGATCGAATCTACAAAATTTTGTTAAAATTTGTTAGATTTCTCACTTCAATTTTTTGTCCATGTGTGGACTATGTTAACATTAGGCATTTCCCAAAATTTGAGCTTCCAATTTCAAAAATTGGCGGAGATTCCAATTTCAAAAATTCGCGGAGTTATGTCGATTTTTAGCTGTCAAAATTTGAGAGGGGTCGCGAAAAATGGCGACTTTTTGTAACATATTTTTTGTCTGTGAAATGAGATCTAGTGCTTTTTGAATTCCTTGGACCAAAATGCTTTTATAAATTATTTTTTATGAGTAGGTAAACTCTAGAACTAATTTTTCAAACAAAAATAGATTTTAAAACGTCACCATTTATTACGAACCCCCCCCCCACACACACACACACATTTAGATTTGGAGAGCTAAAATTCGGCATAACTGCGCCAATTTTTGATGATGATGATGATGATGATGATGATATTATTCTGTAGAAGATAGACCATCTCAATTAGCATATGAGAGAGTAAATGAAGTTAGCGGTGGGACAAGCACCTCGCGATCAAAGCTAAAAGCTGCCAGCCAAGAAGACAGACATCTGAAGTGGAAAGAACACTCGGAAACCACCCTAAAATCACAGATGAACATACGCAAAAAATCATTAATATCTAACTAGACATCAGGCTAGGAAACTTTACGGGGTGATGAACTCGACGAAGTTCTAAAAAAACGAAATCAGAAATGTTGTAATTCGAAAAGTAGTACATAGTTGAATAAACAAATAGTTAAAAAATAATTTTCAGAGATCAAAAGGACACGCAATACTGACCAGTAGAGCTATATGAAACCTAAAATGGACGGAATTTTATTCACCCCTCTGTGGCTGTCTTATTACTGTCAGGTTCATGTTGTTTTGTTTCTTGAATATTCTTTTAATACAATCATCTGATGATACGAACAAACAGAAAGGACGAAGGGGGTGGATAAATACTCAGTTACAGCCTGCGTATACTAAACCTCAACGGTAAGGCCCATATATATATATATATATATATATATATATATATATATATAATATACATGTATATATACATGTATATATGAATATATATATATGAATACACACACACACACAATTATATATATATATATATATATATATATATATATATATATATATATATAATATATATAATGGACAGATTATCTAAAAGGACAGAAAAAATAAGCTTTCCGAAAAAAAAATGTTTTCACGTCTGATGTTTTTCGTTAGATAATTCAATAATATATATATATATATAATATATATATATATATATATATATATATATGTGGTGTGTGTGTGTGTGTGTGTGTGTGTGTGTGTGTGTGTGCATATGAATGTATATATGTGAGTTTTTCACACCAGCGTTAGCTGATGGTCTTTCACTGGAATCTAAGCGACAACAAGTTTCCTCAGGTCTCCAGGACTCTTCTGAGTATTCTAGCCGATTGCAGCAATGCAGTTGTATGGATGGTCTCAATTCTTCCTCTGATTTCCAGATTCTCCATTCTTTTTTTCAAGCTTTTTGGGGCAGTTCCAATTACACCAACTGCAATTGGTATCACTTTGACCCTTGTATTCCACCGCTTTTTCAGTTCTCTGGCAAGGTCCAGGCATTTATTATTATTATTATTATTATTATTATTATTATTATTATTATTATTATTTACTCCTTTTGAGTTTTCACATCAGCGTTAGTTGATGGTCTTTCACTGGAGTCTGAGTGACAGCAAGACTCCTCAGGTCTCCAGGACTCTTCTGGGTATTCTGGCAGATTGCAGCAGTGCAGTGTTATGAATGGTTTCAATCCTTCCTCTGATTTCCAAACATTCCAGACCCTTTTCCAATCCTTTTGGGGCCGTTCCAAGTGCACCAACAACAATTAGTATCACTTTGACTTTCATATTCCATAACTTTTTCAGTTCTCTAGCAAGGTCCAGATATTTGTCAATTTTTTCATTTTCCTTTAGCTTCACCCTGTGATCTGCTGGCACTGCAA
This sequence comes from Doryteuthis pealeii, assembly GCA_023376005.1. Classification (NCBI taxonomy): domain Eukaryota; kingdom Metazoa; phylum Mollusca; class Cephalopoda; order Myopsida; family Loliginidae; genus Doryteuthis; species Doryteuthis pealeii. The sequence goes on along the minus strand of CM042164.1, from coordinate 72,266,874 downwards.
AATCCACCAGTTGATAAGTTCTTTCTTTTTTGTTTATCAACACTAGGTCTGGTCTTCTTGCTGGGATAAGGTGATCCGTTTTTATTTCAAAGTCCATATGAATTTTATGCATTTCGTTCTCAAGAACAGATTCTGGTTTATGCATATACCATTTTGTTGTATGGTCAAAATTTAATTTTTTGCATAATTCCCAGTGGATCACTTTCCCAACCCAGTCGTGTCTAGTTTTGTATTCTCATTGTGCTAGTTTGCTACATTCGCAGAGTATATGGTTAACAGTCTCATCTCTATTACCGCAAAGTCTACATTTACTATTTTGTTGGGTCTTATCTATTTTCGCTTTGATGTAGTTTGTCCTTATGGCCTTATTTTGAGCAGCAATTATAAGTGATTCTGTTTCTCTTTTGAGGTTTACCTTTCTTAACCATGTTCAAGTCTTTTGATGTGCAACCTCTTCTATTTGTCGTTTGAAGCGTCTATTATTATTATTATTATTATTATTATTATTATTCGAGTTTTTCACACCCGCCATAGACGGTAGTTCATCATTATTATTATTATTATCATTATTATTATTATTATTATTATCATTTACTCCTTTTGAGTTTTCACATCAGCATTAGCTGATGGTCTTTCACTGGAATCTGAGTGACAGCAAGTCTACTCAGGTCTTCAGGACTCTTCTGAGTATTCTGGCAGATTGCAGCAGTGCAGTGTTCTGAATGGTTTCAATCCTTCCTCTGATTTCCAAACTTTCCAAACCCTTTTCCAATCCTTTTGGGACCGTTCCAAGTGAATTAACTACAATTGGTATCACTTTGACTTTCATATTCCATAACTTTTTCAGTTCTCTGGCAAGGTCCAGATATTTGTCCATTTTTTCTTTTTTTTCTTTATTATTATTATTATTATTATTATTATTATTATTATTATTTCCATACTGTGAAGCTATGTTTATGTGTTCTCCAGAAATAAATGTGATTTCGGAAGATCGGGTTATTGAAAATCTGAATAAAAAAAAACAAAAGCAAACTCAAAACAAAAGAAAAATACAAATATATGGTTTAATCTATATAGTTTAATCTGTATGTTATACACCATTGATTTGAACTCGCGTGTATCAATCTTTTTTGTTGAAACATACTTTTGTCGTTATTTCTGTGTCGCTGAGGATCAGCGCATATCGGAGACAATAATAAAATAAAAAGTCTCAGTGAGACATGAACTAACGCCCTTTTATTTTTGCCCCTGGGGAAATCTGGTTATTTGTATTCGCTGGTTTATCAATAAATAAAAAGCTGCCAAAATTACAAGTCAACATTTATAATATTAATAATAACTGACAAAGGTTCACCGGAAAAATAAAATAAAGATAGATTTAATCACCTCTTGAAGAATGGCGATTTGGTTGGGTTTGATTTATTTTACGGCTGATCAACTACAGTGGATTATTTAATGCCGACAAAGTTTGGAAATAAATTCATTCTTAATGGTCATTCAATTATTTTTATGAATACATTTTTTTATTTAACCCATTGATGATACTCTAACAGGTACTACCACTCCGGGTCAGAGTGGACCAGGGTGCAATGGTGATGATGGGGTGTTCCATATTCCACAGACCTCCAAAATTAGAACCTCACCATCAGATAGAGTTTAACGTAATTTCTAGGACATGAAGATCCTCGGTCACTGCCTTCTAGCACCCATATGATAAAGAGTTAGGGTTTGCCATAAGGGCAATAGGGTTTATTCATCTCCACGCTACCCTTAGATATATATGCTCTATAAACGATATTGAGCACTATATACTTATAAATATAACACACTATATTACCAATATTGATATATACTAGCAAGACCTGTGGATGTACCACAATAACATCATTTGATTATTACAACGTTTGATATGTTTACTTAAGAGCTATTGCTAGATTTTAAATATTTATTTAACTCTCTCTCTCTCTCTCTCTCTCTCTCTCTCTCTCTCTCTCTCTCTCTCTCTCTCTCTCTCTCTCTCTCTCATTAAGATATTTATTAAAAATTTATGGATTTAGATAAGTTGTATTTTTTGTAAATATTGAATATCCGTCAGCATCAGAATTAAAGGTAAACAAAAATATTTCGAAACTAATTTATAAAATCATTTCTTTTAATTCATTTATAATAATTTATTATCATGAATTTATTTATATTCATTAATTACGTTTTTCGTAGAAATAAACTAATTAAAGATTGAATAAAATATATTCAAAAAATACTCACTGTACATAACACGTGTCTGTACGATATGTTTGTAATAATTACTTTTTTAAAAGATTCTTTGTTAGGGCTGAGTCTTTTCCGTCCAATCAAAAAAAAAAAAAAATAAGACAATTCAAATTTTGAATTAGTAAAACTAATTACTTTTAAATTCAAAATCAGTTATATTATTACTATTACTAATACGCAAACGAATTAAATGTTTCTGAATATATGTATATATATATATATATATATATATATATATATATGCGTGTGTGTGTGTGTGTGTGTGTGCACGCGCGCGCGTTGTGTGTGTGTGTGTGAAACAAATATATATGCGGAGTGAGTGTTTTTGTGGGTGTTTACAGAAACATTTGATTCCTTAGCGTATTACTAATAGTACTAATAAAACTGACTTTGAATTTAAAAGCAATTAGTTTAATTACAAGAGTGTTAATAATAATAATAATAATAATAATAATAATAATAATAATAATATATTCTCCCTCCAGCTATGGGTAAAATAGTAGGGAAAACTGGTCTCTTTAACCTTGGGTAGGTAACCAGTCTAGGAGAAGGAAAACTCTGAATTCAAAAATCCTGAGGTCGGTCGTTGATTGGGTTTGTGGCTTTCCTTGTGCACCAATTCTTTCCTATCGACTGAGCCAAAAAGTGCGGAATGGTCCAACACAAGCCTTCACCACTATAAACAAAACACTTTGTGGGTTGTTCTAAGTTGATTTAAACAAAGCTCCCCAATTTAAGTCTCATCAGATGGATAATTATCATTGATGATTATCCATCTGATGAGAACTTAAATTTAGATTTATAAAGGGGGCCTTTATATTTTGGCCGAAATGAATTTATTATGGAATAACGGTGTTGAGTTTGTCCTTCCTTTCAAAGATATATATTATATATATAATATATATATATATATATATATTATACAAGTTTTTGTTGAACTGTACTGACATTCCTGTCGGAACAAGTCTTTGATTGATCCGTTCCAATTTCGGGCCATCTTCTGGTGTCAGGGTGTAACTGGTATAACAGTCACCAAAGGTTTCAAACAAGCGCTTTCGGCAATACAATTTGCCATCCTCAGGTAGCAAACGATGGTATGATTTCTGTACAGTTCAACAAAACTTGTATAAAAGAAAAAATGCTGCCAAAACCACACTTATATATATATATATATATATAAATATATATATATATTATATATATATATGTGTGTGTGTGTGTGTGTGTGTGTGTGTGTAACGATTTAAAAATGAATGGTTTAAAATAGACCGACTCGGGTTTCCCAAGAATATTCAGTGATGTTTGTCATTTATCATACTACTATATAGAGGTATCCCTACGTAATACCTTAAATAACTTGGCTGAGATTGTTCTTGTGTTTTCTTTATTTCATGTGAATTCTTTGTAAAACTAAGACCTACATTGAGAATCTAACAAGGCTCAGAGCAAGAATCCGACAAGTAAGAACCAACTTGCCAATCGACAATGTCCGCCTTCTACATGACAATGCTCGACCTCACACAAAGCATCAGGACAACGGAGAAAATCCTGCATGAATATCCCAGTCAAATGTGGTGTGCGCACACACAACACACACACACACACACACACACACACAGATATATATTATGTATGTATGTCAAATATATTATATATATATATATAATATATATATATATATATATATGCACTAATTTATTTTGACTTATATTCCCTAGTCATTTTGAAAAATTTTCCTACTCTCTAACTAGTTGGTTTATTAAACTTTAATGTACTCAAGATTTTTCTCGATTTGTTTAGCCATACATTTAATAGGTATTCCCGCCTAATTCATTATTAATTAATTAATTTTCAAAAATTAGGTACGACTCCAATTAAGCACTTATTCTCCAAAAATTATCGGCAAAAAGCCATTCCAAAACAAACCGTGTTTACAACTTATATATATATATTATATAATATATATATATATATATATATATATATGTTGTTGTGTGTGTGTGTGTGTGTGTGTGTGTGTGTGTGTTAAGAGAAAGGAAATGAATCCGACGGTATGAGTATAGATAAAAGGATATGAAACCAACACAATATGGTGTTAAAGGGAAAACATTTTATATCATATTCATAGTTAATATTGAACAATATTACGATTTATAAAATTCATCTTCAGAGCTTGTTTAACAACATATTGTGTTGTTTTCATATCCTTTTATTTATACTCATACATATATATATATATATATATATATATATATACACACACACAAATACACACGCGTAACGTACACACATAGTTATTTACTAAGCTTAGTTTAAATTTGGCACAAACTCAGAAGTATCAGGAACCCAGTGAGAATCGAACTCACTAATGCTCTACTAATAGAATAGAAATGAGGCCATATTATATAAGCCCTTTTTTCCATTTATTTTCCAAAGAAGCATTCTCAATTACGTCAAAAGCTGTTGATTCCTGATAATGATGGAGACGTCTTTTCGATTTTTGTCAGAGCCTCTTTGTCCAGGTTGTGGCCCTAATACAACTGGGTGTCAGACCTGTCCGACTTGGGTGGCCCTATCAGGAACTTAATATCCCGACTGCATGGAACAAACAGAACTTATTTTACTCAGCCCTTTTGGGATGAGGGCGGGTTGGAATATTGTGCTAGATTGCCCTTGAGCAAAGAGCTTCCTCTGCACTCAGTTGGGTTTTTTCCGTTCTGCAGGGTGTCTAGACTTACCAAACAAAATCTGTGGCGTTACCGGTTTAGTTGCCGATGATCCGAGGTATTTGAGGAAAACTAGTTAATAATTTGGCACGCTAAAATCTGGGATTATTCAGTTAAATGGTTGCCAGATGTTTACGCATGCGCAGAACGAAAAGTTATTTACACATTTTGCGCATATAGATGTTGCCAACATTCAATGAAAATATCGATGCATTCTAATCAATATTATAATAAATATTCAAAAATGTATATTAAAGCAGGTTAATCATTTGACACAGGGTGTATCTATCTATCTATCTATCTAATATATATATTATATATATATATATATATATTTATATATTTGTGTGTGTGTCTGTATGTGTGTGTGTGTGTGTGTGTGTGAGAGAGAGAGAGAGAGAGAGAGAGAGAGAGAGAGTAACTGTCTGCAACGAAGTATTGACTCCATATCCACGATCCGTGCAATGAGATCTAAAAAAACGGTGATCTAAGTTTGTAATTAGAGAAATTAATTACTTTTAAATTGAAAGTCAATTTTATTATAACTAATACGCAAACGAATTAGTAATAATAAAACTAATTTTGTATTTGAAAGTAATTAGTTTTATTACGTATATATTACGGCGGTAACCATTACACCACGCACCTATATGCATATATATAAATATATATATATATATATATATATTATGCGAGAGAGAGAGAGAGGGGGGGGAGAGCGAGAAAGAAAGAGAGAGAGAGGCATAGATATAGATATTCATGAACATTTACATCGTTTGCGTATTAGTAATAAAAAAAATGACTTTGAATTTTAAAGTAATTACTTTCACTAATTACAATTCTAAATCACTTTTTAGATTATTTTTTCATTTGATTGCAATCCAAGACAAACTAATTACTAGAAAATTATGATACAAGCATGTTGTATGTACAGAGAGCTATTTTATGCAATCGATTGTTTTTTTAGTAGAGTTTCGTTTCTTTAGTAGTAGTAAACTTTCAGGATTTTTATTCTCCCTTCTTCAGACTATGTAAGGAAAGTAGTGTTGCTGGTTTCTGGCTGTTCCTTAAAGTGGGGGTGGGTTCCTTAAAGTAGGGGTGTAGTTGTCATCCTTGTGTGTGGGAAAAACAGCCAGATATAAATAATCACAATATATATACTTACTAACGCATACGGAGACCCTTAGACAACACTATATATATATATATATATATAATATATGTATATATATTATATATATATATATATATATATATATATGTATATATAATATATATATATATATATATATATGTATATATATAATGTCCATATATATATATATATATATATATATATATATATATATATATATATATGCTCCCTCCCCTAGGGTTGAGCACTCTGGGGGGGGGGGATCTCGCTGACGGCCGCGTAAAGGCAACGCTCTTCTCTGAATGGAGCACTCTGTGACGGCCTTTACACACAAAGCGATGTATGTATTAAAACAGTTAAAAATCCCCTTCCCATGCTGTAGGTGAAGACAGCCTAATGGTTAAGGTGCAGGACTGACACCCAACCTACCGGAGTTCACAAACGATATAAATAGAGTTACAAAATATCTAGCCACACTGAAGAGACTTGATAAGTCGAAACACCTGTCTGTGGATGACTATATATATATATATATTAATATATATATATATATATATATATATATATATATATCAGAGTCGGAAATAAATTTATAACTGAAATTTAAGGTTCTCAATTTATTTATTTATATTTTACTTTGTATATTAGAATATATTGTTTATATTAATATATATATATAATATATATATATATATATATATATTATATATATTATATATATACCAACCGTCAGCACGAACAAAATGTGACAAAAGGTCAATTTATTAAGTGAAGTTTAACAGGTTTGAAGTCGGAGTTTCCCCCTTCGTTGACAGGTTTTCTAATCCCAGTTAAAGAGCCCACTCTACCCAAATGTATACACTTGGCCCAAAGGAAAAAAGTTTGATTGCTATCTTTCACACGGGTATTAGCGCTGTATGGAATGCAAACAACCTCGACCAGGAATTGAACTCGTCATGTCGTTTTTATTTCCTACGACGGTAACCATTACACTACACACCTATATGCATATATATAAAAGAAATAGAGGAAGCGCGTGGTGTAATGGTTAAAGTCATGGAAAATGGACTCGTCGCCCCGAGTTCAAATCCTGGACGTGCTAATTGCATTTCACTTAGAGGTATTACCCTTGGTAAAGGTATGAATCCTACTCTCCATCCAGCTATGGATAAATAGTAGGGCAGACTGGGCTCTTTAACCTTGGTTAGGCAACCGGTCTAGGAGAAGGAAAACTCTGAATTCAAACCTGTTAAACTCCGCTTAAGAAATTGACCTTGTGTCACATCCTGCTTGTGCGGAGAAGTTGGTAAATATATATATGCATATATATACATATATATATACATATATATATATATGTGTGTGTGTGTGTGTGTGTGTGTGTGTGTGTGAACTTTTCACATAGTTTTGTTGCTTTTCCCAAAGGGAAAAGTACGAATCCAACAGTGCTAATACCCTTAGGAAATGTACGAATCCAATTATTCTCCCTCTAGCTATGGGTAAATAGTAGGACATACTGTGCTATACTTGCAACCTTGAGTCACATCTTATCCGTGACGAATAATTCTAAAGTCTCGTAGTCGTGAGTTGGGAATAGTTCAATATATACTATTTTTCTGAATGTTTGAGATGAGGCTTGATGATTAGTATTATCTGTGTTATTCGGACTATTGTCCTCATCTTCATTGTTATCTGTACAACGTTTCGGCCGATATGCCCTCATATTCAATATATATCCTGAAGAGAGAAACAAGTAGAAGGGTTTGGAAAAGGAGCTCTTAAAGTACTTTTGCCTAACCAGAAGAGAGCTCCCTTGGTTTAGATTCAAAGTTTTCCTTCTCCTAGACCGGTTATCATACCAAGGTTAAAGAGCCCAGTCTGTCCTACTATTTACCCATTGCTGGAGGGAGAATAGCTGGATTCGAACCTATCCCAATTTCAAGTTTGATGTATCTAAACCAACCAACCAATCAACCATATTATCTCTATTTATATATTTACCAACCCCTCCGCACGAGCAGGATCTGACACAAGGTCGTTTTCTTAATCAGAGTTCAACAGGTTTGGATTCAGAGTTTTCCTTCTCCTAGACCGGTTGCCTAACCAAGGTTAAAGAGCCCAGTCTGCCCTACTATTTATCCATAGCTGGAGGGAGAGTAGGATTCATACATTTCCCAAGGGTATTAGCGCTAAGTGAAATACAATCACCACATCTAGGGCTTGAAGAATATTATCCCTATTTAATTGGTTCTAATTTGCAATTAAGTTAAAAACTGAACTGTCGCTTAACTCACATTCTGCCTGTCACTTTCATCCTCTCTCTCTCTCTCTCTCTCTCTCTATATATATATATATATATATATATATATATATATATATATATATATATATATATATATATATATATATATATATATATGACTATATATATATATATATATATATATGACTATATATATATATATATATATATATATATATGACTATATATATATATGACTATATATATATATATATATATATGACTATATATATATATATATATATATATATGACTATATATATATAATGACTATATATATATATATATATATATATATATATATATATGAATGACGGATTACCACTCGCTTTTCTCATTACTCTGTGATAAATAATTTCTTATCTTATGCCCTGAAGATGAACTAATTGATAGATCGTAACACTGCAGCGTCGGCCAATGAACTCACCACTTAAACCATTTAAATCTGTGTTTTTTCATTTTCCTTGATATATATATATATATATATATATATATATATATATATATATAATATATATATATATATATCTTGATTACTTTAGTTTTCTTCCATCGTATTATTTACAGAAATTTATTGAAATATCTTCCTTAGAAAATATCTATTCAACATCGATCTTATTCTCTGTGTGTCTGTGTGTATGTTTTCTGCATCCGTATTTATGTTTCTTTTGCGCACATACGTATAGATGAAAAAACATAACCAAAAATTATTCGGTGAATTTTAAATATCTATATACATAGATATATAAAAATTCGCAAAAGTTAGAACATATATAAACGAACAGTCTTATTTCATGCAATGATTCTTGATGCACACGTACACGCATGCATACACACAAGACCACGCCCACGCACACATACACACACACACACACATATATATATATATGTATATATATATATATATATGTGTGTGTGTGTGTGTGTGTGTGTGTGTATCTTTATCTGTGTCTGGATATATATATATGCATGACTACGTACGAGTGTCAATTTACATTATTTATAAATGTTTAAAGAGGGAAGTACTGTTGTACGAAATTTTGGATATCTCTCATATATATATATATATATATATATTATATAATATAATATAGAGAGAGAGAGAGAGAAGGAGAGAGAGAGAGAGAGAGAGAGGGGGAGAGAGAGAGAGAGGGGGGAGACAGATAGACAGACAGACAGAGACAGAAATTGAGAGATTTATATACGCGTATATATATTTACCAACCCCTCCGCACGAGCAGGATGCGACGCAAGGTCATTTTTAAGCGGAGTTCAACAGGTTTTAATTCAGAGTTTTCCTTCTACTAGACCGGTTGCCTAACCAAGGTTAAAGAGCCCAGTCTGCTCTACTATTTACCCATAGGAGGAGGGAGAGTAGGATTCATACCTTTCCCAAGGGTATTAGCGCTAAGTGAATATATATACACATATATATTAGTATATGTCACCAGAAACCCAAACATAGACATGCATCCATATACAGGATCACATCCACATAGAGATATGCATATAATGATAATATGTTACAACACACCCACACATACACACGCATGTAAATATACGCCCACCCACACCCACACACACATATGTGTGTGTGCGTGGGCGTAGATATATATGAATATGTATATACATATCTACATCTATAAATTTATATAGAAATATCTATATATGTCATTTTGTGCCACCACACACCCATCTATACAAACATACACACAAACACGCACATATAGATACATGTATGGAAATATGCATATATGTAACCACACACGCACACATACGAACGCCTTTATATTTATATATGTATATATATATATATATATATATATATAGAGAGAGAGAGAGAGAGAGAGAGAGAGATGTATTTATTGGTATATAACAGTACATATACATACTTATGCTTATCATATGTATCAAGCTATATATATATATATATATATATATATATATATATATATACATACATTCATAAAAATATGTGCCACCAGACATACACAGATATGAAACGCTATATATATATGTATATATATATAAAGATGCATAAATACACACCACCCTCACACACACATATATACATGTATGTGCATGTATAAAATAATATAAATATGAATATATGAGATCATGAGCCACCACACATTTGAAAGTATATATATATCTATATATCTATATATATATATATATATATATATATGTCCTATTTTTATTATCTTTACTTGACCATTCCATGAGATTTGCCTCCTATCCACTAACGAACCCATTCACTGCTTCTAACCGTCCATCCGACTCCAGATCACTCAAAAGAATTCAAAGTCAATTTCCAAGAAATCGCTGCCGGTACTCGTCTCTCCCCCAGCTAACTTTCCAAAGAAGCGGAATACTGTCTCCAGGCTCGGTCAATATATCTATAATTCTATCCAGGCATATATATATATATATATATATATATATATATATATATATATATAGATAGATAGATAGATAGATAGATATACGCTTCAGTCTATTTTATATGTAGCTATCTATCTACGTTTATCGATCTATCTATCTTTCCATATATTTAAAAATGTATATATTTCATATATATATATATATATATATAATATATATATATATATATATATATCCTTCAGTCTATTCATATGCAGCTATCTATCTACTTTTATCGATCTATCTATCTATCCCTATGTGTTCGTATCAATCTCAATCAGTTCGTATCGATCGATCCACCTATAGTTTGTTCATCTCTCTCTCTCTCTCTCTTCTCTCTCTCTCTCTCTCTCTCTCTCTCTCTCTCGTGTGTGTTGTGTATAACTTTATATATATTATAATACATATATATATATATATACATATATATATATAAAAGTGGAGGCGCGTGGCATAATGGTTAAAGTCGTGGGAAATGGACTTGTCGACCCGAGTTCAAATCCTAGAAAGGCGGTTTGCATTTCATATAGCGCTAATACCCTTGGGAAAGGTATACATCCATATATTTCTTCCTCCAGCTATTGGTAAAATAGTAGGGGAGACTGGGCTCTTTAACCTTGGTAGGAGAGGGAAAACTCTGAATTCAAAATTCCTGAGGTCAGTCCTTTATTCGGTTATGTGGCATTCCTTGTGCACCAATTCTTTCCTATCGATTGTGCCAAAAAGTGAGGAATGGTCCAACACAAGCCTTCACCACTATAAATAAAACACCGTGTTGGTTGTTCATTGGATGAACACTCATGCGTGCGTTAAAGTAAAAGGAAAAAAAGGGTGGAAGTTAAGAACAGCTGACAGATAGAATTACTAATTACTTTTGCCTGATAAGGGGATAGAAAACCAGTCTTTAATTTAGCAGGTTAGATTTAAAGACTAAAAGGTTATATTAATAAAATGACAGATAGAGAAATAAAAATAATTTTAGACCAAACAAGTATATATATATAATTAGCTACCTGAAAATGTGTAGTTTCCTGGGGAAGGTAATCCTTTTATCGCCGAAACCGTCGTAGAGAGAAAAACCTTTTTTCTAGAACTATTATATATATTATATATATGTGTAATATAAAGATTTTTGAAGGCAATTTTCAATGCAATATGTGTTGAAAATTATATTTATTTAACCTTTTTTTTTTTCAAAACTAAATATTTTCGGAAGTAAAATTCCATCCTCAGAGTTATTGAAAGTACTAGGTGTTTTTTATAGTACTTATCCCACGGCGAAATTGTAATCATCTGTTGTTTAAGAAGTTGAGGAACCTCTTAAACAACAGATGATTACAATATCGCTGTGGGTCCAGTGAGCTTCGGCCCCTGGACTGATGGGATGCTAAATTAATAGCGTCGATCCCAGATGCCTGCCTCATTGCAATAGAGGCCTGACTGGGATTGACGCAATTTTTTTCCTACCACCCCATGAGTCTCGGCTTGTGGGAGGTGCCCACATAAAACGGCCTTGTGCCATATCGTGTGAAAGTGGGACATGTAAATAGGAGTAGTCCCAGCTACTCGTCCTTCGGGACAGGTGGTCCAGTGAGCTTCGGCCTCTGGACCGATGGGATGCTAAATTAATAGCGTCGATCCCAGAACTCTACAACGAACTACTATTAGAGAATAGGACCAGCCTAGAATCACCTTGTACCAAGAAACTTGGTACCTCAACAAGAATATATATATATATATATATATAATATATATATATATATATATATATATATATATATATAATTAAAAAATCCCTAGTGTATTATTTTGGTATTGACTCTAGAATTCACAATTAAAGAAAGAACAAAAAAAATAACAAATACTTTAGTAAACATAAAAGATCAAGTATTTTAATAGGCATAACAAAAATAAGAAGCTTTAAGCGCTTAGAAGGGCTTCTCAAATGACTGTTGCGTCACTCAGTTACTAAAACGAATATTCACAATCCGTACTTAGAAAAGCCAAATATTGTAATAACGTACAAAGTGGGTTACCTGACGTAGCCCGGTAAAGAATCATGAGGACTTAAGGTTATGGAGGAAATACTAACACACACAGGCACACAAGATATATATATATATATATATATATATATATATATATATATATATATATATATATATATTTCAGTTCCACCCTGACACTAAAAGATGGCCAGACACCTTGAACTGATTGAACAGAAACTTGTACGAAAGGAATTGTCATGGAGTTCACCCAAACATGTTTAAAAGAGAATGCTGCAAAATACACTTATATAATATATATATATTATATATATATATATATGGAATTACGGTGTTGAATTCTTCCTTCCTTTATTGATAAATATTGCTCTGTATATAATCTAAAAGGTTATTATACATTGAGCTCTCTTCAGTGATTTAAAGATTCGCTGTATTTATACATACTGGATCATCAATATTAATGCAGTGGATCTTAGAAATCACATATAGAATCATCCCTTACTACCAAGTTTTGGATAAATCACTTATATATATATATATATATATATATATATATATATATATATATATATGTAAGGATGGTGTAAAGTTATACATACTTTGGATACAAATAACTCCGACAGAGGTTAATAGACAAAACATTTAATACATACAGCACATGGATAACAGTTGGTATAACGTTCATAATAAAGAGTACATATAAAAAGAAGTACACAAATAAAGATAGACACATTCATGAATGATACAGATATAACATAAAAGAGTACAGACATGAGACTAGCGATAGTCCATGCTGTAAAGAATTACAGTAATGTAAGGGGGGGCGGAGCCCCACGAGAGGGTTTAGATAGAATCTACCCCATGTGGCTCGTAGTTGCTGAAACTATAAAGAGGCCGAAAGGATTTGAAACCGGCGCTTAAATACTATGGTGCCCCTGGTGGGCATCATCAAACTAAAAGGGCAGACACTCCACCAGGCGAATACAAACTAACGCTACATATATATATATATATATATATATATATATATATATATAGAGAGAGAGAGAGAGAGAGAGAGATTAGCGACCCCGTGGTAAGGAAATTCCTTCCTGGTCAGTAGTAGCGATTAGACCCAGTTAAGGCCTAAGTTCGAATGGCCGAGAGATTCTTGGAGGTCGGAAGTCGGTCCTTTTTCCCGCACATGCTCGGAGGGTTCTTCCGGTGTGAAGGCTAATGGGAGTTTTTTTCTTTTAGTCTTTTTTTTTATTTATTTTATTCTAATCGACACAAATGCAAGAAGGAGATCCTAATTTTGAACAACACGTTTTATTAGAAGATCTTTATCTCTTTCCATTTTGCTTGAATTAGCAGTTTAAATCTTGCAATGATATATGAAGACATCCAGGGACTTGGGGGGGGTGCAGACCCAACTATTCCACCGTTCACCTTTAACTCGTTATTCTTAAAGGCTACCAAGATGCAGCTCTCTTGTTGCCCATAAGTAGTGCACAACGAAAGAGTCACTGGTTTTATTAATATAAACTAGCAAATATACGGACCCTCCGGGTGCAAGTATTGAAGTTTTAATGTAATAGAATAGTATATTAAATTAGAAAGGCTAATAAAACTAAAGAATGCAGATAAAATGATTTGAAACAGAGAGGGGTATAATCGAAAAATAGAACAACTCAAACTTACTCTTACATCACTTCCATCTTTCATTACTACATTTTCCTAATTTCACTATTTAGTTAAAATAGGAAGTAAAGAACAAAAATTACAGTTATTACTTCTTGTTAATGGATTCCTTTTAAGATTTATCCCCGGGATTTTTGCTCATTTTCATCAAAATAAAACCAAACAATAAGAAATCAATAATAATAAGTACATATTTATTAAAATCACATTTTTAAGATCAATATGCAAATTAGCCTTTCGTTCACACTGTAAATCGCTATTTTGTTGTGTATACAGATACAATTGCATGTTATTTGTATCTAGATAAAACAACGATATTAATAATGTAAAACAATTTTATTAATAATTGAGGTTTACATAAAAATAAAATCATGGAGAATGTGACGTAAATAACTAAGGGATCTGTGATTTGAGTAGTAATATAGTTTTGGTTACAGACAAAAAAACACACAATGTCCATTATAATAAAAATTCTCGGGCTAAACAATAATTTAAACTAATAAGACCTGTGGATATACCACAGTAGGATAATTTAATTATTACGTTTGATATGTTTACTTAAGGGCAATTACGAATAGTTCAATATGTAAAAAGTTATAATAATCTTGATTTAACTCTCTCTCATTCATTCTTTTCTTTCTTTCTTTCTTATCATATTTTTCTGTGTAGCATGACCTTTTACTTCCCTTTATTTCTTTATAATCAAAACGGAATGGTCATTATTTAGCTGGGGTGATGACACTCAAAGAAATAAGAATTCGGCGGATAAGCAATAATATATAATCCGATTTTTGCATTTCCTCTTGGAAATTTGGATGGTTTCATTTTTAACCAGAGGGTGTTGCCAGATGATAACGGGCGTAAAATAAGGAACACGAGTATTAATATATAGATTAACATCGTGTATATTTAGAAAGGAATTCTATGTGTCATTTACAAGAAAACTAACAGGTGCTACCACTCCGGGTCAGTGGACAAGGGAGAAATGGTGATGAAGGGGTGCTCCATATTCTACAGTCCTCCAGAACTGGAACTTCACCATCAGATAGTTTAACGTCATACCTAGGACATTCATTTATTAGTAATCATTCGGTTAAATGGAGGTGCGTGGTTCTAATAGTTAGAGTAGTAGGAAATGGGCTTGTCGACCCGAGTTCAATCCTGGATAAATCTGTTTGCATTTCACATGGTGCTAATACCCTTGGAAAAAGTAGAATCCAATTCTCCCTCCAGCTATGGGTAAATAGCAGGACACACTGGACTCTGTAACCGTGGCTAGGTAACCAGTGAATTCAAACCTGTTAAATTCCGCTTAAGAAATTGACCTTGTGTCGCTTCCTGTGCGAGGGGTTGGTAAATATAAATATGGTTTCAGCACTAATAATTCTCGCACAAATCTATTTGGCCATTAAATTTGGTTGTTGATTGGTTGGTTTTTTCGGTATGTCAACACTTGTTGGGTTATTTTATGCCGAAGACGTGTTTGTTTTGTTTGTTCTTGTTGGGTATTCATTAACCACGATCTTTTAAACTCATTTTTTAAAATCTATTTAAAGTGCATTTGCTGATTGAGGGGAATCTTCTTTCTGAGATTTACAAAAAAAGAAACGGGTCACACAGTTGAATTGATATTTATTAAAGTAAGGTCATTAAAAATCTGTGAGTTTAGTTTCATTCAGAATTGAAGATTATTAATTGGACAAGAAGAAGAAGGAAGCTTTTTTTCTTTCTTTCTTTCATTCTTTTTATTTTTTCTTCCCTCTCACTTTGTCTTTGCTTCCTCCCCCTCCCGCTCTCTCTCTCTCTCTCTCTCTCTCTCTCTCTCTCTCTCTCTCTCTCTCTCTCTCTATTTATCTATCTATCTATCTATCTATCTATCTATGTATCTTTATCTCTCTATCTCTCTCTATTATATCTCTCTCTCACTCACACACACACCACACACACACACACAAAACATACATGTTCCACACACATAGTTTGTTCCCTTCTTCATCTTTTCTTTCTCGTTTTTTAACTTTCGCTTCTCCGTCTCTTCCTCCCACCGCCGGTTACCTGACTGAGGGGTGGAGGTAGATCCCATTTCACGGAGATTTCAGAATTTACCGTGCAAGACAAACAAAACACCTTTTGAAAAAAAATATTTCTTCTTCTTCTTCTTCTTCTTCTTCTTCTTCTTCTTCTCTTCTTCTTCTTCTTCTTTCTCTTTATTCAGTTTTGTCGTTTTTCCTTTCTTTTTTTCTTTTTCTCTTCTTTCCTCCCTCTCTTTGTCTATGATTCATCCCTCTCTCTCTCCCTCTTTCTCTCTTCTTCTAACATAATTTGCACTCTTTCTTCTTCTTTCTTTTTCTTTCTTTCTTTCTCCATCTCTTTCCGTCCATGTTCTTCTTTCCTACTACCATCATATTTCATCTCTTTCCAATTTTATCCCTTTTATTTTCCCCCCCATTGTTTTTTTTCTTTTTCTCTTCTTTTCTTTCCCCTCTCTTTGTCTATGATTCATTGTCCTCTCTCTCTCTCTCCTCTCTCTCTCAACATAATTTGCACTCTTTCTTTCTTCTTCTTTCTCCATTCTCTTTCTCTACTTTCATATTTCTCGCTTTCAATTTCTCCCCCCCTCTTTTATTTTCCCGCCACATTTTGTTTTTTCTTTTCTCTTCTTTTCTTCCCCTCCTTTATCTATATCTCTCTCTCTCTCTCTCTCTCTCTCTCTCTCTCTCTCCCTACCATATTTCTTCTCTTTCCAATTCTCCCCCCCTCTTTTATTTTCCGCCCCATTGTTAATTCTCCCCTTTTCTAACCTTCTTCGTTTTTATCAACCCTTCCGGCTTTTTCTTCTTTAAAACACTTCTCTGCTATTGTTTATGTAACACGAAAATAGCACGCCTAAGAACAACAGTGACACTGTTGATGACGATGATGATGATCATGATCATGATGTTGCCGACGACAAGTCCCAGCTACACAGGGCTATAATGAACAACAAGCGAATAACAGATAAACAGAAAGACAAAAGATTATGCTAGAAACAAGAGAAAACAAAACAAAAAAGTACGAAACTAATAATAATAATAAAGAGGTTTGAACTGAAACTTTTAAAGACAACCATCGTTTCGGATCCATATTTATCCAGAATTTGGCTATTTTTGATTCATTTACGAACTCGCAGTCAGACTCCACGGCGCAGGCTTTGCGAAAACAAAATGATGAATAGAATTTAAACCACTTCCCCCCTCCCTCCCCCCTTTTCTCTCTCCCAAAATAAAACAACACAGGCAAAAAAAAATAAATAAAATAACAAAAAAAAAACCCGCAACATTCGCTTTGCTTGCGACAGAAAGTTTAATCTATTTTAAATTGAATATAATTGAAATAAACCATTGCAATCTAGTGAAACCGCCACAGACACATGCAGTCTCTCCTCTCTCTCTCTCTCTCTCTCTCTCTCTCTCTCTCTCTCTCTCTCTCTCTCTCTCTCTCTCTCTCTCTCTCTCTCTCTCCCCAAAGGAAAAAGGATGAGATGAGACCGAAGTATGCCGTCTCTGTATGTCTCTCTGTCTCTGTTTCTCTCTCTCACTGACTCTAACTCTCTTCTTTCCCAAAGGAAAAAGGCAGATATGAGAACGTATGCGGTCTCTCTCTCTCTCTCTCTCTCTCTCTCTCTCTCTCTCTCTCTCTCTCTTTTCCCAAAGGAAAAAGGAAAAGGAGACCGTCATATGCGCACTCTCTTTTTCCCCTCTCTCTCTCTCTCTTCTCTCTCTCTCTCTCCTCTCTTTCTTTCTCACTCGCCGTGTCTCCCCCTTCTTCCCCTCTCTCTCTCTTTCTCTGAAGAAAAAAAGGGAGAGGAGACAGTCATATGCGCACTCTCTCTCTCTCCCTTTCTTTCTCTCTCACTCTCCGTGTCTCACCATCCCCCTCCTCTCTCTCTCTTCTCTCTCTCCCTCTCTCTTCTCTCCCTCTCCCTCTTCTCCCCAAAGGAAAAAAGGAAGAGGAGACAGTCATATGTGCACTCTCTCTCTTCCTTTCTTCTCTATCACTCTCCGTATCTTACTATTCCCCTCTCTATTACTTAAAAAAATCTTATTAACTCTCTCTCTCTTCTCTCTCTCTCTCTCTCTCTCTCTCTCTCTCTCTCTCTCTCTCTCTCTCTCTCTCTTTCCCCGAGGAAAAAAGGGAGAGCTGAGACATTGAGAGGGTGCTGGTAGGAATGGGCGAAGGAAAAGATACTTCATAAATTTGTTTGATTTAAAAATAAGTGAAAAGATTTTTGGAATGAAAACTTTGCAATTTAGAATAAAATATAACTTTGAATTGCTTACGCCATGTTGACGATGTTCCAGTGATGACGACACACTATTACAAGAAGCCAAGAGAAACACACAATGAATTTTCAAAGAATTATAATATTCCTCTATTTATATGTAGACAGATATCTTTTACTTTTTTTAGTATTTTCTTTAAGACAATTGTTGTTGTTGTTGTTGTTGTTGTTGTTTTCTTCTTCTTCTTCTTCTTCTTCTTCTTCTTCTTCTTCTTCTTCTTCTTCTTTATTCCCTTTTGTCTTTTTTCCTTTCTTTTTTTCTTTTTCTCTTCTTTTCTTTCCCTCTCTTTGTCTATGATTTCATTACCGCCCCTCTCTCTCTTTCTTCTCCTTTCCTCTCTCTTCTCTCTCTCTCTCTCTCTCTCTCTCTCACCACACACACACCACACCACACTCTCTCTCTCTCTCTAACATAATTTGCACTCTTTCTTTCTTTCTTTTTCTTTTCTCTTCTTTTGTTTTCTCCCTCTTGTCTAATAAAGCAGAGGGCATAAAACAGATGTCTTCATCAGATTTATGGTGGCTGAGAAATGCAAACCATATGAGATTATCAGAAGAATGTTTGTTGTGTATGGAGTGTTTTAGTCAAAAAATGTTTACAAATGGGATAAACATGGCTTTACTTATACGAGCCTGGGTCGATAAAACGGTTCATGGAGTGGAAACACACTGACCTTCCGTTAAAGAAAAAGTTTCAGGTGCAGCAGTCTGACAGTTGGATTATTTTGTGGATCTTATATACACAAAATAATCAACTCCTCTCTCTCTCTCTCTCTCTCTCTCTCTCTCTCCTCTCTCTCTCTCTCTCTCCTCCTAACATAAATTGTCCTATAACAAACAAGTTAGTCTGCCACGTGTTAATATTGTACAAGATGAGCTGGGCACCTCATTGTGTAATGGTAGCAGCACCATTGTTAGTGAGTTCGATTCTCACTGGGCGCCCCACATTTCTGGCCTTGTGCCGTATCTGAGTTGAGTAAATAAATATTTGTACAGATGAGCTTATAACCGGTAAACAGCCACTTCCCGTGTTGTATCGGCATCTAACAGGGACACATGTGGAACTACGTAGTCTGGGTGGGTTAATAGGGAGGATGAGCTGTGGTCAAAGTAGCAGGACCTCCCTCTCCACACTGCAGCTGTGGTGCAAAGGAAAGGTAGAGAAACCAATGCAGTTTGGCAACGATAGTGTCGCAGGAGTTGCTGGTTAGCACTGAGTTCAGCATCACACCACTTTAGGGACTCCAGCACCGGATTTGATTGCGGAGTTTACTCGCCTAGCCAACCCTTTGTATGAGGTAAAGCCGCTAGACAGCGAATATTTTATATTAGACTTTTCCTTGTCCTAGATGGATTGCCAACCAAGGCTAAGGAGCTCCATTTATCCTATTTAGGGATTTATGTGAGTAGTACCCTAACCATACTACTATCAGTGTGGATAGTCATTGGCTCCCCTGGAGATCATCCACCCGTTTCCAAATTTTTAATATTTGTATTGATATTACATAAAACACCATACTTATTGTTGTGGGGTTGTTAAGGCTCACAAATAAAGACAAAAACTGGTGAAAGTTGACACAAGTGTATTGAACAGAGAAAGTAGAATTTACAGAAGGAAGGTGAAACGTCCGACAATATAGTCTAGAACTGAATCGCGTCGCTTACCTCAAGCTACAATTGTCTTTGCTACTTATAGTAGTAGTAAGATCATTCCATTATGTAGACTAGCAACAGAAAACACCCTCCGGGCGTCGTAAAAATTAATTTTTGAAAGACATTGCCTGAGAGTGCGGGAGTTAAAAATCAATGTCAGAGGGTTTGTATCATAAGTAAGACAAATCCTCATATTCATTAAACGAGTAAAAAAAAAAATAAAACAATTTGAAATGAAAACTGAGCCCCGTCCCTCTCAAATAAAATGTTGTGTGCATGTAATAATCAAACAATTATTTTGAATATTTTCCACATCAATTTTACACAAAATCGTAGCTATTTATTTATTTGTAAACTTTTAAGTTAACTTCTTGTTACTGAAAAAAAAAGGACGAGAGTAAAAAACAATTTTTAAAATTGCTTACTCAAATTTTGGGTGTATATAGCATAAGAATATTGCGACGTAACCTGTGACGTAGAGCTATGACGTAGTTTTTATTACAGTCAGAAATACAGACAATCTCCATTATTAATAGATAGGTTATATCACCTATAACACTTATAATGCTACAGTGATGGCGATTAGCTATTATAAATAGCTAACACAAAGCACAATGAAGTTTGAAAGAATTATAATATTCCTCTGTTTATATGAATACAGATATCTATATATATAAAAACCCGTTGTAGAAAATGGACTCGTCGACGCGAGTTCAAATCCTGGACGAGGTTGTTTGCATTTCACATAGCGCTAATACCCTTGGGAAAGGTATGCATCCAATTATTCTCCCTCCAGCTATGGGTAATTAGTAGGACAGACTGGGCTCTTTAACCGTGGCTATGTAACCTGTCTAGGAGAAGAAAACTCTGAATTCAAAGCTGTTAAACCCCACTTAAGAAATTGACCTTATGTCGCATCCTGCTCGTGGAGGGTTTATAAATATATATATAATATATAATATATATATATATTATATATATATATATATATATATTAGAAATTTTTTGAAGGCAGTTGACAATGCAATATATGTTGAAAACTATGTTTATTTACCTTTTTTTTTCTTTTTCTTTTTTTTAAAACATACTTAATATTTTCGGAACAAAATTCCATCTTCAGAGTTGTTAGAAGTTTTTAAAAGTACTAGGTGTTTTTCAGTAGTACTTATCTCACGTCCGTTTGATTTTGAGTTCGGTGAGATTGTTTGAAATTCTTTTAATTTTTTTTTTTTTTACTTCAAAACACTATAAAAAAATTTAAAAAACTTTTTTTCACTATGCCTGAGCGAGGCTAAATTTATAGTAAATTTCTATTACAATTACGCACAATGCTTCAAACACACTATTAAAAAAACCTTTTTTATATATATATATATATATATATATATATATATATATAAACCTGTTTGTCTGTCCACGCGTAGATATTTGTATGTTATATGGAATAGCATGGAATATTCCTTAATAGATATTACTCTCAGTTCCACTCTGACCCGGAGAGGTAGTACCTTCTAGGACCCCATCTATGGTTAAAACGATTAAAGATGAGTTTTTTCTTATCCATTTTTCCTATATGTTCTAGAAGGCGTGGCTGAAGGTATTAATGTCCTGAATGTGCGTTAAACTCTATCTGATGGTAAGGTTCCAGTCCTGGAACTCTGAGGAATAGGAAATACCGATTCATCACCATTGACAAAGTCAGATATGTGACAAACTTCGAGATCGGATGTATGCCCTAAATACGCCCGGCTAGTCACTGCGACCACTGAGATGCTGATCTCGTCCTGGACATCCCTTGCCAGCTCAGCACTTTCTCGGTGGAGAAGAGGGGCGCCCAAACAACTGACAAACCCTTGTGCATCCTAAACTAAATTTACCTGCTTTCCACTGCGAAGTATGAACAATAAAAAACAATAGTAAACCATTACTCCCAGGTCCACTCAGACCCAGAGGGGTGCTACCTGTTTTTTAAAAAAATCAGTACCCTTCAAGAAAAACAAAAATGAAAATTATAGTCTTCGGCATAAAATAACCCAACAAGTGTTGACGTTCCGTAAAATCCAACTAAACCAACTCTGCTGTATGGAATAATCAGCTATCATCTACGTCTCAGTCATCAAAGTGATTCTTGTTAATAGATAAAGAAGAGTTGCATATCTCAATGGGCGTGCATGCTTACAAATAGACAATTGTTCAAAGGCGTTTGTGAAACAAGCGTAAAAGTATTGAATGGACAGATGAAGCTATCAGATCTGAACAGAACGATCAAAGGTCAAATCAATGTTTGAATAAACATGGACACTAGGGAGGGAAAGGGTTACAGTGGAATACGTAAGTAGATAAACAGACATTAAATATTTGTTTGGATATTATTGGTGATGTAAGCAAAACAAAAAGAATTCAGTAAGATAAATATATAGATAGATAGATACTCGTCAGGTGGCCTAATGTCGGTATGAGCCCTACAGTGAGGGAGTCTATCCCGTCTTCACTAGCGCTAGACCAAAGAGATCATTTTAGCGCCTGAGTGGAGCGCCACACCTACCATCAGCTCCTTACTTTACCACACATATCCCTGTGCTACTTATACGCTGAGTTGGCGAGGGACGGTATCGAACTAGCAACCTTGTGGTTTCTAGCTGAACGCTCTACCGACTGAGCTAACCTGGTCCTTTATATAGATAGATAATGAAAAAACAAAATTATTGTCTTCGGCATAAAATAACCTAACATACATACGTACATACCAACTGCTGTTTATATATGTATATGTATTTACCAGCCCCTCCGCACGAGCAGGATGTGACACAAGGTCAATTTCTTAAGCTGAGTTCAACAGGTTTGAATTCATAGTTTTCCTTCTCCTAGACCGGTTGCCTAACCAAGGTTAAAAAATCCAGTCTGCCCTACTATTTATCCATAGCTGGAGGGAGAGTAGGATTCATACCTTTCCCAAGGGTATTAGCGCTAAGTGAAATGCAATTACCACGTGAAGGATTTGAACTGTTTATATATGTATAGATGCAAAATTGGCGGAGTGGCCGATTGTCAGTATTAAACCAGACAGCAAGGGAATCTACCCCTTTTTGCTAGCACTAAACTATGGAATTTTTTACTGAGGTGGAGCGCCATACCTACTGCCAGCTGTCCACTTTACCTCACAGATCAGATTATCCAAGCTGTGCTAGTTATGCGCTGAGTTGGCGGGAACTGGTGTCAAACCAGGACATTTACGGGTCCTAGGCACTTGCTCTACCGACTGAGCTAAACCGGCCCTCATATATATATATATATATAATATATATATATATATATATATGTGTGTGTGTGTGTGTGTGGTGTTATATATATATATACAATATATATACATATATATATATATATACAGAGAGAGAGGGGGAGAGAGAGAGGGTGCCAGAGACAAAGAGTGAGAGAGAGAGAGAAAAAAGAAAGAAAGAAAGAACGAAAGAGATAGATAAGTACATAGATTGATACGAAAATATTATTATTAATATATATATATATATTATATATATATAATATACCAAATACCAACTCATAATATATCCCTTAACCCGGATATATCATTACCATAAAGTGTTCACCAGAGAGAAGAGAAAGAGAGAGAGAGAAGAGAGCGAAAGAGAGGAGAAAGAGAGAGAAAAGAAAAATAGAGAGAGAGAGGAGAGATGTGAGAGAAAGAGAGGGGAGATGGGAGAAGAGAGAGAGGGGTTAGAAAGAGAGAGAGGGGAGAGAAAGAGAGAGGGGGAGAAAGAGAGAGGGAGAGAAAAGAAGAGGGGGAGAAGAAGAGGAGAAGAGGGGATGGGAGAGGGAAAGGAGAGAAAGAGAGAAAAAAGAGAAAGAGGGGAGAGAGAGGGAGAGAGAGAGGAATAAAAATATGCAAAATCTTAGTACATATTAAATTGACACTTAACACCGTATTATATTCAAAAAACTCTAAATCGGAAATATCCTCGGAGGATACAATTTAGAATAATAATATAACATAATAATGTTTAAGCTCTATATAAACTAACTTTTTGTATATTTTTACAACACCATTATCTGGATGGTCTCAATTCTTCCACCGAATTGCAATTCCTCCTGTATGTTTTCTAAACTTTCGCGTCGAGTTTTTAACTTTCAAGACAGAAAAATCAAAAACTACCGTTAACATAATCTTCAACCCCCAGCCCCCGTCGGCACCTTAGAAGTAATGTCGGCCGGC
>CM042164.1:72202128-72237128 GCA_023376005.1 Doryteuthis pealeii | reverse complement strand
ATAATAATACCTTTTAATATTTACCTAACAATATCAATCAATCAAACTGCATCTGATGTTGAGGCTCCAGTTCTGAAGGTTTAAGGAGTGTGGCGTACCCCCTCATTGCCATTACTCACAGCTCCACTCTACCCCAGAGTTGTAGTATCTATAAGGGTACCATCTATAGGTTAAATAAATCTGTTTAACAATAAGTTCTCGAGGAGGCATGGATTTTGACCCGCCGAGGAAGTCTGCTAAATGAGTTATTGGAATATTTCGGCAAGAACTTAAATACCACTTATTCCTCATATTATATATATATATATATAATATATATATATATATATAATGTCATTCACAGACACGTGTTTCGACTTATCAAGTCTCTTCAGTGTGGCTAGACATTTGTAAGCTATCTATAGCCGGGATTGAAATCCGATCGGTTCAGTGTCAGTCCGTGACTTTAACCATCACGCTGTCATCACCCACATAATGCGAAGGGGATTTTAACTGTTTTAATACACACATCGCTTTTTAGGTAAAGGTCGTCAAAGAGTGCCTCATCCCTTATGTAGGAGAGCGTTGCGTTTACGCTTTTAGTTGGCGGTCATCAGCGAAATCCCAGCCAGAGTGCTCAACCTTAGGGGGATGGGACCATATATATAGTCATCCACAGACACGTGTTTCGACTTATCAAGTCTCTTGGGTGTGGCTATATATATATATATATATATATTATATATATTATAATATATATATATATATAAGTTACGCGAATACGGTGAAGTCCATTTTAAATAGTCTGTACATTTGACATCTGTGTAAACTATAAAATATAACTGATCTTTTAGATAGTCGATTATATTCTGTCTTATGTTATATAAAATATTTCTCATTATGTCATGGTGACGTCGTCAATCATAGGAAAATTTTATTCGATCTTTTTTCAAAAATTCTGGAAATTTACGGGGGTGAGGAGTAACCCCTTCATTGTCATTACTCACAGTTCCACTCTACCCCAGAGTTGTAGTACCTATTAGGGTCTCATCTATGGGTTAAATAAATCTGTTTAACAATAAGTTTTCGATGCGTCATGGATTTTGTCCCGCCGAGGAAATATGCTTTTCTTATGCTATAAGAGTTATTGGAATATTTTGGCAAGAGCTTAAATCCTCATTATTCCTCATATATATATATATATTATATATATATATATATATATATAATAGTTACAAAGAATACGTTGACGTCCATTTTGAATAATCTGTACATTTGACTATGAGTGTGTAAATTATAAAATATAACAGATCTTTTAGATAATCGATTATATTCTGTCTTATGTTATATAAAATATTTTTGCATCTCATTAATATGTCATGGTGACGTCATCAATCATGGGAAAATTTTACTGGATTTTTTTTCAAAAGTGACATATTTTAAATCAAATTTAACCAGTGAAGACTGAATTTCAATCGTATAGTTTTCATTTGTTGAGAGAAATCAAAATATATCAAAAATGGAATGTCGAGTTAATTGACAGTTTTTTGCGATCTTCAGACCAACGGCTGGTCAGTTTAAATTATTAATAGTTTTATCATATATATATATATATATATATATATATATATTATATATATATACTAGCAAATATATGCACCCTCCGGGTGCAAGTATTTAAGTTTTAATATAATAAAATATCATGTTAAATTACAAAGGCAAATGAAACTGAATAAGAATGCAGATAAAACAGATTTGGAATAGAGGGGGTATGATTGAAAAATAGATCAACTTGGAAACTAACTCTTCTATCATTTTCCATTACTCCCGTCTTTCATTGCTAAATTTTCGTAATTTAACTATTTAGTTAAAACAGGAAGTAAAGGATAATATCACAGTTATTTCTTCTTGTTAATGAATTTCTTTTAAGATTTATCCCCGAGATTTTTTCTCGTATTCATTAAGATAAAACCAAAAAAAATTGAAGTCAATAATACTAAGCACATATTCATTAAAATCAATTTTTTAAGATCAATATGCAAATTAGCCTTCCCATTCACACTGTAAACCGCTATTTTGTTGTATATAAATACAATTGCATGTTAATAGTAAGTAGATATGGTCAACAGTATTAATGATATAAAACAATTTTATTAATAATTGAGGTTTAAATAAAAAATAAAATCATAGAGAATATGATGTAAATAACTAAGGGAATTGTGACTTGTATAGTGATATAGTTTCGGTTACAGACAGATAAATCCACAATCTCCATTATAATAAGATATATATATAAGGGTAAGATAATATGAAAATCATACAGAAGTTGTTCAATTAAAGTTTTATTATGCTGTTACTGCAATATTTCAATCTGCATAATAAAAAACTTTATTTGAACAACATCTGTGGTATTTTCATATCATCTTACCCTTATATATCCTCGAAGCCATTTCCTTACTTTTATTATATATATATATAATATATATATATATATATATATATATATATATATATTAGTATTATCTGCGTTATTCGGACTATTGTCCCCATCTTCATTGTTATTTGTACAACGTTTCGGCCGATATACCCTCCGGCCTTCTTCAGGTATTTCTTGAGAAGGCCGGAGGGTATATCGGCCGAAACGTTGTACAAATAACAATGAAGATGGGGACAATAGTCCGAATAACGCAGATAATACTAATCTTCAAGCCTCATCTCAAACATTCAGAGAAATATATATATATATATATATTATTATATATATATATATATATATATATATATATATATATATATATATATATATATATATATATATATATATATATATATATATATATATACCATTTTTCGTACAGCTGAATTTATATAGGATTTTTAAAAATAATGACATAATTTTTTGATCAGCAAATTTTCGAAAGAGAAAATGGAAACTTAAGGGCCCTTTCGACCGGTGGTTTGTCAAAAGTAACGACCGGTAGATCGTTTAAAAAGTCACAATATAAATTAAATGGGTAAAAGAGAGATTCAATCAAACGAAATGGTGGGGTAATATGAAGGCAAATAGGGGGGAAAGAAAACAAAACTTATATATTGGTAAATACCTTGATTACTTGAAGGTATTTACCAATATATAAGAATTTTTTTTCTTTCCCCCCTCATCAAATCATACAATGTTTATTTTGTATCGTGAGTAAGGCGGCCAATTTATTCACACACAAAAAGAGAGTAAGAGATATGTAAAGTGAATAAGACGCAAGTCTAGTGTTTCATAGTAGTATATTTGCTTGGTTGGTTAGCATTCCTTCCGTCTACTAAAGACAATGGCGTAGTGTCCACTTTATTTTTATCACCAGCAACTGCGTGAGTGGCTAAACAGACCAATTTTTGAATGGCAATCTCTGGTGCAGTGATACTTGCTAGAGATTCTGTTGTCTCTCCTTCCTTATGGCTCTCTTTTCTGTAGCGGATTCTTTTCTCCCTTTTTCACTTCTTTTCGTTCCATGTTTGACGAGAAGGCACCAGGTCGTACCGTCTTCTGCATAAGCCTCCCATGTGTCGATGTCAATGTGACATGACAAGACAAGACAGTATTATATTTATTCACTTATATATATACATAGTAACTAGTTATCTAACTCCTCCTCTTGTCTGTCTAACAGCTATTTATCAGGCAGACGCAACCATTATTTTATGGTATAGAGGGGAGGTATCTAATAATATACAACAGTTTATTAATTGTGAGTATAATCATTCTTAATTCTCGCTGACTTTGATTTTTTTTCTTTTTACAAATTTAATTTAAAGTTTGGATTTTTTTAAAAAAAGGGACGAATAAAAGAATTGAAATGCTTTCATGTGATAGTTTTCGCTTACTGTTTGTAATATGTTGTGTGAGACCCAACAAAATCACGCACCCAAACGGCATCACACCCAGCAGAAAAACAAGACACACACACTACTAATGTCATAGCTCTAAAAAGACAATCAACAGGACCTAAACACAAAACAAACCTACTAAGGTGTAAACAAATATTGATATTGCTGGAGAAGCAAGGACGAACTCATAAGCGACGTTCTCCTGTGGAAGCCAACACATGCACATGCGAATGTGGGCCGCCCAGCAAGGACGTACATTGACCAGCTCAGCGTGGATACAGGATGCTGCGCAGAGGACCTCCCTGTGACAATGAATGATAGAGAAGTTTGGCGAGAGATTGTCATGGATATCCGTGCTAATTGCGCGACATGATGAATGATGATGAGGACGACGACGACGACGAGGAGAAGGACGAGGAGGGGGGTGAGGAGGGGGATGAGGATGATGATGATGATTCCACATCTGGAGATCTCGAAAAATCATACAGTGTTTATCAATTGTGAGTAGAATTATTTATCTTCTTAATTTTCGCTAACTTTTAATTTTTTTTTCTTTTTACAAATTTAATTTAAAGTTTGGATTTAAATAAAAAAAAATTAAAAAAGATGCAAATAAAAGTATAGCAATGATTTCATGTGATAGTTTTCGCTTACTATTGCAAATCTATTCCTGCACCCTATCGAAAGATCGACGCGCAAATCTCGGCAAATAAGTGTCCATAATTTGCGTGATATTATTTTTCATAAGCTGACAAACTCGGCTCTCCATAGAAAATGGAAAATATCAATTTGGCAAATCAATAGAAGTGCAATTTGCTCTGGTTGGTTGTAATACGACAAATAATTGCAGAAGAAGAAGAAGAAGAAGAAGAAGAAGAAGAAGAAGAAGAAGAAGAAGAAGAACATGGCCACTAAGGCAAATGAAATACGCAACTATACTAACCACCAAGCATGTCGCATCCGACTAAGTAGTGAATGCTTCGATTTTAATATATTTAATGCTATATGAATCACAGATGTATCTTGTCGTATTTTCATATTTTTTTCAAGCGTATATTTACGTTCAATCCTTGCATTCATTTTAAGCTGGTTGCTTGGTTGCCTGGTTGGTTGATTGCTCTCCTGTGACGCAAGGTCATTTTTTAAGCACAATAAAGCTGAACTGAATTCTCCAGTATTCAAGCCTTACCAATGGACGTTGGTTTCAAATGAATAATAATAATAATAATAATAATAATAATAATGGACAAAAGAAGAACTCAGACAGACAAAACAAAGGACGAGAAAATTAATGACCAT
The DNA here is from genome assembly GCA_023376005.1 of Doryteuthis pealeii. Lineage (NCBI taxonomy): Eukaryota > Metazoa > Mollusca > Cephalopoda > Myopsida > Loliginidae > Doryteuthis > Doryteuthis pealeii. The sequence continues at coordinate 72,231,971 of CM042164.1, read as the reverse complement.
GCACAAGGCTCTCCACCCTAGAGATGATAGAGATAGATTGTATGTGTCAAGAAAGGAAGGGGGAAGAGGTCTTGCCAACATAGAGGAATGCGTAGAAACCACAATCCAACAACTTGAAAGATTACACAAGGAAGAGCAAAGACAAATTACTTATGGCGACCACAATAGTAGAAACGGCAGATGGACAAACAGAAAAACGACAAAGACTAGAAAACAAAAATGGGAAGAAAAACAATTATATGGACGCTTCAAACGACAAATAGATGAGGTTGCACATGGAAAGACTTGGACATGGTTAAGAAAGGGAAACCTCAAGAGAAACAGAATCACTTATAATTGCTGCCACAAATAATGCCATAAGGACAAACTACATCAAAGCGAAAATTGATAAGACCCAACAAAATAGTAAATGTAGACTTTGCGGTAATAGGAGATGAGACTGTTAACCATATACTCTGCGAATGTAGCAAACTAGCACAACGAGAATACAAACTAGACACGACTGGGTTGGGAAGGTGATCCACTGGGAATTATGCAAAAAATTAAATTTTGACCACACAACAAAATGGTATATGCATAAACCAGAATCTGTTCTTGAGAACGAAACGCACAAAATTCTCTGGGACTTTGAAATAAAGCGGATCACTTATCCCAGCAAGAAGACCAGACCTAACAAAAAAGATTTAACAAAAAAGAAAGAACTTGCAACTGGTGGATTTTGCAGTGCCAGCGGATCACAGGGTGAAGTTAAAGGAAAATGAAAAAATTGACAAATATCTGGACCTTGCCAGAGAACTGAAAAGTTATGGAATATGAAAGTGAAAGTTATACCAATTGTAGTTGGTGCACTTGGAACAGTCCCAAAAGGATTAGAAAAAGGTTTGGAAAGTTTGGATATCAGAGGAAGGATTGAAACCATTCAGAACACTGCCACTGCTGCAATCTGCCAGAATACTCAGAAGAGTCCTGGAGACCTGAGGAGACTTGCTGTCATCAGACTCCAGTGAAAGACCATCAGCTAACACTGATGTGAAAACTCAAATAATAATAATAATAATAATAAATCAAAGCGAGACCAATTGTAGTTGGTGCACTGGGAACAGTCCAAAAGGATTAGAAAAAAGGTTTGGAAAGTTTGAAAATCAGAGGAAGGATCGAAATCATTCAGAACACTGCACTGCTGCAATCTGCCAGAATACTCAGAAGAGTCCTGGAGACCTGAGGAGACTTGCTGTCACTCAGACTCCAGTGAAAAGGCCATCAGCTAATGCTGATGTGAAAACTCAAAAAGAGTAAATAATAATAATAATAATAATAATAATAATACAAAGCTATGCACGACTGGGTTGGGAAGATGATCCACTTGGAATTATGCAAAACATTAAATTTTGACCATACAACAAAATGCATAAACCAGAACCTGTTCTTGAGAATGAAACGCATACAATTCTCTGGGATTTTGAGATAAAGACGGATCTCCCTATCCCATCCAGGAGACCAGACCTAGTGTTGATTAACAAAAAAAAAATAGAGAACGTGTCAACTGATGGACTTTGCGGTTCCATCAGATCACAGGGTGAAGCTGAAGGAAAATGAAAAGATGGATGAATACCTAGACCTTGCCAGAGAATTGAAATAGCTGTGGAATATGAGAGTGAAAGTGATACCAATTGTAGTTGGTGCACTTGGGACGGTCCAATAAACTTGGAAAATTGACTGGAGGATCTGGAAATCAGAGGAAGAATTGAGACTATAAGAGGTTCACGGAGTGTGAACTCCGGCCCTTATAAAGCATTAGGTTACTTAAAGGAAAAGTACCCTAACGTAGAATACTTCAGTTAGGACAACAACAAATGCGTTAGTTACATTTATACAGCATTTATTTTAACATATATAGGCTATACAATGTCACAAGTGTCCAAACATACATAGCAGTTGTTACATATTAATTGGATCCCTATTACTTTTTAAGGTAGTATAGAGATCCTTATGGCAATCAGTACAGCTGATGGCCTTGAGAGTGAGTGACAATGCTTGACCTCACTCTCACCTTGCTTTCTGGGGATAGAATCGTGAGAATCGGAAGTGATAGAAGCCCTTCCGGTTTAAGGTGTAAGGAACTCAGTTAGTGAGTTGCAGTTAGTCAGTTGCAGAGTTAGAAGCTAGCAAGATGTGACTCTCAGAGCGCAGTTGTCTGGTCCTGGGGTTCCGAAATAAAATAACATCCAAAGTAAATCGAAGTCTTGTTGTTATTACTAAAAGCTAACAATGACACAAGGCTTCTGATAAGAAATGGTCCCCAGCAGAACCAGACACGGAATCCCCAGATAAGAAAGACCAGACGAGACCTGTAGAAGATATACCCGACCATTAGAAGATAGAAGAAGCAGATCCGGCCAGAAGAATAAAAGAGGTATATAACACAGTGTAATAGAGGCCAAATAGGTGGAAACCATTTACTGTATGTGGGGTCATTACTGTATGACATGCATCATGGGGCGACTCTTGTGACCAACACTTTGCCCCATTGGAGTGATTTTACCCCGTGTAAAGGTACACTCGGTTTATTCTTCTATCCTAGCCGACAGAGCGGACGGTAATTGTTTACTTAAATGCGCCCCTTAAACTTTCGACCAAGGAAAAGCGATTCTCATGCCTGTCTTCAGTTTATATCCAACTACTTTGAGAGATAAATCATTCAGAAACGTAATGTTAAAACTGTTTATTTAAAACTAATTCTAGCTACTTCTTCACTACATATTTCACTTCCTCGTCACTGGAATAATGTTTGCATTTCTTTAGTCCCATGAAAGAGGGTTTGAGAAATGGGTATTCTAAATTTTCCAAGTCAATTTTCTTGTCACACATTTTTAAAGCTCATTTTTTTCTATTCAATCCATAGATGGGACCTAACACATACAACCAGTGGAACTGGGAGTAATGGCGATAAAGTGGTACTTTACCCTTCCCAGAGCTTCAAAATTGGAACTTCACCATTAGATGCCTCAATCGATGATGAAAAGAAGGAAAGAAAAAGTGTGTGTGTGTGTGTGTGTGCGTGAGAGAGAGAGAGAGAGAGAGGTGACCAATACGTCCGTACTTGTCCAGTAGCTTCGGCAAAAGAGGGTGATCTTCTTGGGTTCCTGCGTCACGTGACCAAAAGGGGGCTCCTGACGCAGGAGATTACCCAAATCCCTCAGACAAGGAAGACTACTCCATTTAGTCCGTTACAAGACCATCGAGACCTGAGGAGACTTGTTGTCACTCAGCCTCCAGTGAAAAACTCAAAAGGAGTGATAATGACACACACAGTTATATTGTTTCAAGTGTTTCTATCAAATACTAATAATTTGGTTTGGTTTGGTTTGTTTGTTTAAGGGCATATCAAACCTCACGTGTTATCTAATGCAAAAGCTATCCTTGCAGAAGAACAGTATTGGCAATATTAAGACCATAGCTGAGGAGAAATGAGGCTCCTACCTTTTGCGAGGGAATTGGTCCGAAAGTGGTCGTAATAGTGAGATTGCGGTTTGAACTCGCTTAATACGATGTCACAATTCAGCACATTAACCAGTACACCACGTATTTCAAACATATCAATTTGATCAATGGGCACCACACGTTAGGGTTAGGGTTAGTGTTAGGGTTGGGCTACTTCGGGAGTTTTCGTAATCTAATGCTATTTATACGTAAAATGGTGTTGTATTGTGAGCTGAAATGATTCACAGAAGAAATTGAAAGTTTGATATACGAGAGTCAGTCAAAATGTAATGCCATTTTGTTTAGGACAGGTATAATTACCAACACATGAATATGTATCATACATCAAAATGAAGCTGGTCCTCCGTGGATCACATCCCTACTTCTCCACATAGATGAGACAAAAAGTAATGCCATTTTGTTTACGACAGGTATAATTACCAACACAGGAACAGGCATCATACATCAAAATGAGGCTGGTCCTCTGTAGATCACATCCCTACTTCTCCACATAGATGAGACAAAAAGTAATGCCATTTTGTGTAGGACAGATTTAATTACCAACTCAGGAACATGTATCATCCATCAAAATGAAGCTGGTCCTCCGTGGATCACATCCCTACTTCTCCAGATAGATGAGACAAAAAGTAATGCCATTTTGTTTAGGACAGGTAGAAATACCAACACATGAACATGTATCATACATCAAAATGAAGCTGATCACATCCCTACTTTTCCACATAGTCAACGTTTCTCTCAATAGCAATGTTCCACCTTCGAATGAGAGCATGTATCCCTACAAGTAAAAAATTATGTTGAATGTTCTTTGAGCTACCTCTTCTCTACATAATTCACTTCCTCGTCACTTGAATAATGTTTGCCTCGCAAACACTTTTTCATGGGTCCGAAGAGATGATAGTCTGAAGGCAAACATTATTCCAGTGACGAGGAAGTGAAATCTTTAGAGAAGTAGTGGCTCAAAGAACAGTCAACAGAATTTTACGGGGCATGAAGATTATTATAAAAGTCGTCGGGGTGGCCTAAAGTCGATATCAGCAAGACAGCGAGAGGGTATATCCCCTTTTCACTAATACTAATCCAAGGAGATTGTTTTTAGCGTCTGATGTGGAGCGACACACCTACCATCAGCTCGAAACTTCACCGCACAGATCCCTGTCTTACTCATACGCTGAATTGGCGAGGGTCGGTATCGAACCAGGAACATTGACTGAGCTAAACCGGCCTTAGGATTATTATACTTTTTGCATATTGAACTATTTAGCAATAGCTCTTAAGTAAACATATAAATGTTTTAATAATTAAATCATCATACCGTGGTATATCCACAGATCCTGCTATTTTTAATTAATGCACTAGACTCCGTTTCTGACATGTTAATTTGTTGTTTTGTATAGGTTTTCATTTAGTTTATGCGTGGGAATCTAACAGACTTTATTTACCCAAGAAATACTAGATATTTAAGATTGAATCTATGTATTTTTTCTATTAAATTTGCTTGTACTTTTTATTTCTATTCATAATGATAATTGCTGGATTTTTGAGGGTCTTGTTCTTTTTTTTTCATTTTTTACTTTAATTTGTTAAGCTCATTTTTTTTTAACCATTTTATGATATGAATTCGTCACATGGCACTATGAAGAGAAAAATGTAATTTTTATTATTTTTTAAAATTTGATGTATTTTGTTTTATTTACTCAAATAAAGAATGAGAAATTTTAAAGAACAACTTTTGATTGTAACAAAAACATTGATCACATTATGTAAGATTGCAATTGAAAAAGTGAAAAGAAAGAATGAAAGAAGAAGAAGAAGAAGAAGAACAAGAACAAGAACAAGAACAATAACAACAACATCAACAACAACAACAACAAAGAGATAGAAAGAAGTACGAAATTTGGAAAGAAGAAGAAGAAGAAGAAGAAGAAGAAGAAGAAGAAGAAGAAGAAGAAGAAGAAGAAGAAAACCAACCACAACAACAAGTGGAAAGAAAGAAGAAGATGAAAAAGTGGAAAGAAAGAAAGAAAGAAAGAAAGAAAGAAAGAAAGAAAGAAAGAACAAAAACAAGAACAAGATCGTTCAAAAAGTTGTAAGCCTCACCTTGCTTTGGTTTCTTGATTTCTTTCTTTTATGGCATATCAACCTTCATGGATTATTTAATGCCAAAGCTATCTATAGCTATAACTATACAGTTGTCGTACTATTTAACCTATAACTGAAGTACGAAGGGTTTAATACCTTTCCCACGGGTATTAGCCCGAAAGTAACATTCGAACCCTGAATAATTAATTACAGAATTATACATGGGTTTGAATGTTACATAAGGAATGGGGCTGGTTAGTTGGTTGGATTTTACGGCATGTCAACCCTTATTGGGTTATTTTATGCCGAAACCGTTTTGTTTTATTTATTCTTGATTGATACTGAATTTTTAAATTCAGTTTTTTGTTCTAATAATAGCAGTAATATCTTATTCAACTAGGATATTAGATCTAAGACCTGTTAGCTAATCCTTATATTCCGAACATTCATCATAATTCCACAGAATATTTATAATCTTTCCACAGATTATCTAAACTTGGCTTAAAGGAGTTCAGAATTGGGACATTCACTACTGATGATGGTAGTTTATTCCACGTATTAACCACTCTGTTACTAAAATAATTTTGGGTTGTATTTGTTTTCCAAATTTTTTTAAAGAGTTTTTATTTATGACCCCTGGTATTGATATTTTGAGCAACATTTAATAGATCAAAGTTCGTTGAATAAAATCCATGGGTATATTTATAGACTTCAATCATATCCTCCTCTTGTTCATCGATAAACCAAAATTGGTAAGTCAATCTTCCTAAGTCTTTCTTTATAAAAAGTTATTTTAATTCATTCACTACCTTAGTAGCTCTCCTTTGAAGTCCCTCAATGAGTTTTATGTCTTTGATTAGTTTTGAACTCCAGACCACATTAGCAAAACTTTTTAAACTCATTTTTTCTATTTAACCAATAGTTGTTACCAATTCATTTTGTAATGTAGTGTAGAAGTGTTTAAAGGTAACGATAAATTATGACTGTTCAGTCATGGAATTAACCATATATTTGACAGATAGTTTTTGGTCCTTAAGGGAGTTGTGACGTTGGTGGTGATATAGTTTCGGTTACAGACAGACACTTAATCTCCATTATAATAAGAATATATAATAATACTTGATGTCATGCAACCGGGTGCAAAACTTCACAAAAGGTTAGTTTCGACTGCAACATCTTAGTGAGAGAGTTCGAACCCCAATCTCGCTATTACATGCACTCATTTATCTATTCATTATTGGAAGTTTGAACACAAATATATAGACAATATATAGACCAACAATATCGACAGAACAAACGTAAAAAAACAAAGGATTTTGGAGTGTCTTCATATTAGATGATCTTTAAAACTAAATGCAAGTTAGAAACTTACATTTTGATGTCAGTACTTATCATACCAATACCCAACTATTACCAGTTGAAACATTTTGATATTCTAAAAAATTTGAAAACCAACCTACCCTAATACAATGCGAAGCTCTAGATAAATAAGGTGTCAAAAACATATTTGCGTCATATGTAAAATAAAAATAAAACAAACAAACAAAAAACTAAACAAAAACAAACAGAATAAGAAAATCAGATTATTAAATAATGAAATAAAAAATGAATAGATATTTTCCTTCTTCTAGACCGGTTGCCTAACCAAAGTTAAAGAGTCCATTCTGCACTATTATTTATCCATAGCTGGAGGGAGAGTAGGATTTATACGTTTCCCAAGGGTATTAGCGCTAAGCGAAATGCAATTACCACATCCAGGATTTGAACTCTGGACGACGAGTCCAAATCCCATGACTTTAACCATTACACCACGTGCTTCCACAAATATATATATATATATATGCGTATAAATAATTACATTTCCATTTGTTTGATGAATATATTGTTGTGTCGATATTGTTGGTCTATATATATTGTCTATATATTTGTGTGCAAACTTCCAATAATAAATAGATAAATAAGTGCATGTAATAGCGAGATTGGGGTTCAAACTCTCTCACTAAGATGTTGCAGTCGAAACTAACCTTTTGTGAAGTTTTGCACCCGGTTACATGACATCAAGTATTATTATATATTCTTACTATAATGGAGATTATGTGTCTGTCTATAACCGAAACTATATCACCACCAACGTCACAACTCCCTTAAGGACCAAAAACTATCTGTCAAATATATGGTTACATTTCCGTTTGTTTGATGAATATATTGTTGTGTCGATATTGTTGTGTCGATATTGTTGGTCTATATATTGTCTATATATTTGTGTGCAAACGAATGTGTTTCTGTTTCAGACGATTACATGTTAAGATCTTTGAACGACGATGAGGCAACTTCAGAAATGTGTCCTTTCTTAGCCGGGGGGCTAATGGAAAAAAATCAATACGCTCAAATTCTTATAGAACTTACGCATGATTGACCCAAGCTCAACTAAAAAAAAAAATAATAATTGAAGGGCTCCCTTTTTTTCTCCGATTCCTGGATTGGAGAATGTTTGTGTTTGGTGTGGAGGAATGTGGAAGGGTTGCGTTGTTTTTTGAGGGGGTGGAGATGGCTGTTAGGTGTAGAGTGGGGGTTGTGAATGTTTCCATTACAAATGCAGATGGATGAGAAAAATAGGAAGAGATTAAGAGAGATATAAAGAGAAGACTTCAAGCATATATATATATACACACACACACACACACACATATATATATATATATATATATATATATATATATATATATATATGGCCGGGTTAGCTCAGTCGGTAGAGCATTCGGCTAGAAACCACAAGTTTCCTAGTTAGATACTGGCCCTCGCCAACAGCGTATGAGTAGCACAGGGATCTGTGCGGTAAAGTAAGGAGCTGATGGTAGGTGTGGCGCTCCACCCCAGATGCAAAAAAACAATCTCCTTGGTCTAGCGCTAGTGAAAAGGGGATAGACTCCCTCTATGATTAGCTGACGACGTTACTTATATATATATATATATATATATATATATATATATATATAGAGAGAGAGAGAGAGGGTAAGAGAGTAAGAGACAAAGAGATGGATAGATAGATAGATAGATATAAATTGATAGATGTTTCCTATGTGAAAATATGTTGGCAAACTATTGTAATACCTCTGCGTATATCTGTATGAATAATTGTGAATATATATATATATATATATATATTATATTATATATATATAATATATATATATATATACATACAAGGTGTGTCAAAAATATATCAAGATTTTTTGTACTTTTTGACAAAATAAATTATCTTCCATTCATTAATTTTGTTCAGAATACTAGGTGTCTCAAAAAGTACCAAGTTTAAAGCTGTATTTATCAAGATAAAAATGAAGAATTAAAGGAACTATATTTTTTCAGAATACAAGGTGTGTTAAAAAGTACAAAAATCTCGATATTTTTTACACAACTTGTTGTATATATATATATATATATATATATATATATATATATATATATATATATGTATTATATAATATACATTTTCTATAAGAAAGACAAACTTAACAAACTGTCATTTAATTTTCAGAATTTTTTTCCATGAATATGATTCTTCATTTTTTGGAATAGGTTAATTAAAAAGATATTCTTATTCCGCAAAAATATTCGTTTTGAAGCGATTAAAAATGGACGCAAATAAATCAGAGGGCATAAACAGATGTCTGTCATCAGATTTATGGTGGCTGAGAAGTGCAAATCATATGAGATTATCAGAAGAATATTTGTTGTGTATGGAGTGTTTAGTCAAAATATGTTTACAAATGGGATAAACATGGCTCTACTTCTACGAGCCTAGGTCGATAAAACGGTTCATGGAGTGGAAACACACTGACCTTCCGTTAAAGAAAAAGTTTCAGGTGCAGCAGTCTGACAGTTGGATTATTTTGTGGATCTTATATCCACAAAATAATCCAATTCTCTCTCCTCTCTCTCTCTCTCTCTCTCTCTCTCTCTCTCTCTCTCTCTCTCTCCATGCTACAATACACCACTTAAGTTTATAGAGTAAGCGAGGTCACGTAGTTTAAACAACAGCCAATCAACAGTCCGAATGCGTGGCTGGTTGACTACTTAATCACTGATACTGAGAGACGCCATTTTCAATCATTGACGAAGGACTTACAAGGCTCAGGAGTACCAAGGAACAACCAAATGATTCTTACCAAGGATCGTGCTCTGTTTAACACATGGGATCTCCGCCGGACAAGTGTTCTTGCTTGAAGCCTAAAGAATGACTACTAAAATCGTAACAGAGAGAGAGAGAGAGAGGAGAGAGAGAAGAGAGAGAGAGAGGGGTGTATTCAATTGCCCTAGCCTAGTGGGTTTATGCTTTAATGTCGAAATTAAAACAGGCAAAATATTCAGAACGAACATTCAATCAATGTATCTGGGAAATTTATTAAGAGAATGGTAAAAATTTTAATAATTCGTTTTCGACCTTCGAAGCAATAGAAGGGACTGATTGGACAAACCGAATATCAAGAAGCAATCACGTGATTATGGCAACGACACGAAACGCTCTTCCAGGCATGCGCGCACTGGAAGGCCATAAACATATCTCTTCTGTTCTGTGTGGTTTTGGCCTTTTCCCATCCCTACACCCCCCCACACACACACACATGACGACGACGGCGTCTACGTATAAGCATCTGCACGAGATAGCTCATGACACCGGTTTAGTGAACCAGTCGACGAACTCTGCTAATAGTAGGAAGACGAGATGAAGATGGCCTCTCGCTCGTTTTCGTTTCTCGTGTTGAGGCTGGAAAGAGAGAATCGATTTTAAGCGGGAAGTCTTCGGTCGATAAGGGATTGATGTCGATTTCACCTCTCTCTCTCTCTCTCTCTCTCTCTCTCTCTCTCTCTCTCTCTCTCTCTCTCTCTCTCTCTTCTCTCTTTCTCTCGTTCTCTCTCTCTGCTCTGCTCTCTTTCCCCCTCTCTCTCTCTCTTTCTTTCTCTTCTCTCTCTCTCTCTTTCTTTCCCTCCACCCTCTCTCGCCGATACAGCATAGTGTCATTTCTTTCATTCATTCTTTCTTTCTTTCTTTTCATTTTCGTTTTATTTTTTTTGATGGGTTTAAATTTAGTCTTTTCTTTTCAGTCGATAACAGATTGGTCTCTCTCTCTCTCTCTCTCTCTCTCTCTCTCTCTCTCTCTCTCTCTCTCTCTCTCTCTCTCTCTCTCTCTCTCTTCTTCTTCTCTATCTCGCATTTCCTCCACCCTCTCTCTCTCGCTTTCCCTCCACCCACTCTCTCTCCCTCTCTCTCTCTCTCTCTTTCCCTCTCTATCTCTCTTTCTCTCTCTCTTTCCCTTACCCCTCTTTCCTTTTCTTTCTTACTTTTTTTATTTTAATTTTAAATTGAATCTTTTCTTTAGTTCTCTTCTTCACTCTTGACAAGTGATCAATAGGCTTCTTCTTCTTCTTCTTCTTCTTCTTCTTCTTCTTCTTCTTCTTCTATTATTATTATTATTTATTATTATCATTATAATTATTGATATAGTTTTTTATTGTCATTGTTATCATTTCACTCCATAAGATATTTTAAACCCACCTTAGTTGATGGTTCACTGGAGGCTGAGTGACAGCAAGTCTTCCATGGTCTCTGTGACTCTTTTGGGTATTCTAGCCGATTCTAACAATGCTGTAGTTTCGATGGTCTTGATTCTTCCTCTGATTTCCAATTCCTACAGACTCTTTTCCAAACTCTAGGGGGCCGATCTTTACATTATTCAGGTTTGTGAATATGCCATTATTAGCATGGTGAAAAATTAATTTTTTGCACAATTCCATCTTTACTTGGCACATATTGTATGTATATCATCTCTCGGGTGAAATGCCTTTGGTCCATTTGTCGGAGTTCTTCCCTTGTCCGTTTTATGAATGGCCTAGAGTATCTTTCAAGGTGGACATCCCAGGTGTTTATTACCTTGATCAGATTACTTGGGTACTGACAGAGTACTTCGTAATAATAATAATAATAATAATAATAATAATAATAATAATAATAATAACACGACTGGGTTGGGAAGGTGATCCACTGGGAATTATGCAAAAAATGTAATTTTGACCATACAACAAAATGGTATATGCATAAACCAGAACCTGTTCTTGAGAACGAAACGCATAAAATTCTCTGGGACTTTGAAATAAAAACGGATCACCTTATCCCAGCAAGAAGACCAGACCTAGTGTTGATAAACAAAAAGAAAGAACTTGTCAACTGGTGGATTTTGTAGTGCCAGCAGATCACAGGGTGATGCTGAAGGAAAATAAAAAAAATGGACAAATATCTGGACCTTGTCAGAGAACTGAAAAAGTTATGGAATATTAAAGTGAAAGTAATATCAATTGTAGTTAGTGCACTTGGAACAGTCCAAAAGGATTAGAAAAGGGTCTGGAAAGTTTGGGAATCGGATGAAGGATTGAAACCATTCATAACACTGCACTGCTACAATCTACCAGAATACTCAGAAGAGTCCTGGAAACCTGAGGAGACTTGCTGTCTCTCAGATTCCAGTGAAAGACCAGTTAATGCTGATGTGAAAACTCAAAAGGAGTAAATAATAATACTGGACCTTGCCAGAGAATTGAAAAAGCTGTGGAATATGAGGGAAAATTGTAATTGGTGCACTTGGAACGGTCCCAAAAAGCTTAGAAAAAAGACTTGACGAACTGGAAGTCAGAGGAAGAATTGAGACCACCCAAACAACTGCATTGCTGCAATCGGCTAGAATACTCAGAAGATTCCTGGAGACCTGAGGAAGACTTGCTCTCACTCGGACTACAGGAAAATACCATTAGTTAACGCTGGTATCAAAAACTTTATTATTATATTATTATTATTATTATTATTATTATTATTATTATTATTATTAATAATAATATAATAATAATAATAATAATAATAATAATAATAATAATATCAACTTATCCCAGCCAGATCAAATCTATTATTGATCAAAAAGAAAAAGAAAACTTGTTAACTGGTAGATTTTGCAATCCCAGCAGATCAAATACCTGGACCTTACTAAAGAATTAAAAAGGCTGATGGATATGAGTGTGAAATTGATAAAAATTAAAGTTGGTGCACTTGGAACAGTCCATAAAAGCTTAGAAAAGAGATTAGAGGGGATCGAAATCAGAAGAGGAATTGAGACCATGCATACACCGGAAGTGTTGAAATCGGCTAGAATACTCAAAAGAGTCCAGGAGACTTGAGGGGACTTGTTATCACTCAGACTCATTGAAAGTCCATCAGCTTATACTGGTGTAAAAAAAAATTAGGAGTGAAATAATAATAATAATAATAATAATAATAATAATAATAATAATAATAAAGATTGGGGGAACTGGGAATCAGAGGAAGAATTGAGACCATCAAGACTATTGCAGTGTTACAATCGGCTAGAATACTCAGAAGAGTCCTGGAGACCTGAGGAGACTTGTTATTTCTTAGACTTCAGGGAAAGACCATCAGCTAACGCTTGTGTGAAAAAGATTATAATATAATAATAATAATAATAATAATAATAATAATAATAATGATAATGATAATAATAATAATAAGTTGTGAATATGAGAGTGAAAGTGATACCAATTGTAGTTGGTGCACTTGGAACGGTACCAATAAACTTGGAAAAAGACTGGAGGATCTAGAAATCAGAGGAAGAATAGAGACCATCCAAACTACTGCACTGCTGCAATCGGCTAGAATACTCATAAGAGTCCTGGAGACCTGAGGAGACTTGTTTTCACTCAGACTCCAGTGAAATACCATCAACTAACGCTGATGTGAAAACTCAAAAGGAGTGAAAATAATAGCACAAGCCATAAGAATAAATTATATAAAAGCAAAAGTAGATAAGACGCAAGAGGATAGTAAATGTAGAATGTGTGGAGACAAAGACGAAACGGTCAATCATATAATAAGCGAAGGCTGAAAATTAGCAGAAAGAGCGTACAAGACTAGGCATGACTGGCTGGGGAAGGTAATCCATTGGGAATTGTGCAAGAAATTAAATGTTTACTATTCAAGTTAATGATACATGCACAAACCTGAATCTGTCCTGGAGAATGAGACGCATAAAGTTCTCTGCGAGTTTGAGATACAAACGTATCACCTAATCCCGGCCAGGAGACCAAACCTATTGCTGATCAACAAGAAGAAAACTTACCATATCATGGATTTCATTGTCCCGTGGGACAACCGAGTGAAAGTAAAAGAAAACGAAAAGATAAACAAATACTTGGACCTTGTCAGAGAACTGAGAAAACTGTGGAACATGAAGGTAGAGGCCGTATCAATTATGATTGATGCCCTTGGAACGGTCTCCAAGGGTCTGAAAAGCGTCTGGGTGAATTGGAGATTAGAGGAAGAGTCGAGACCATCCAAAGTAGGTCATTGTTAAAATCAGCTAGAATACTCAGAAGAGTCCTGAAACCTAAGGGACTTGCTGTCACTCAGACCTCAGGGAATCACGTGCTTGGGCCGGTGTGATAAACATTAATAATGATAATAATAATAATAATAATAATAATATAATAATTTGAACATTTTCCTCTTCTTCTTCTTCTTCTTCTTCTTCTTCTACAACAACAACTACTACTACTACTACTACTAATAATAATAATAATAATAATAATAATAATAATACATTTTCTTTTTCTGTGCAGAATTTATCTTCTCTCTCTTCTTCCTTTCTTCTTCTTCTTCTTCTTCTTCTTCTTCTTCTTATTATTATTATTATTATTATTATTATTATTATTATTATTATTATTATTCAACTACTGCTACTACTACTAGTACTAATGATAATCATAATGCATTTTCTTCATTTTCTGTATGATCCTCATCATCATCTTCCTCTTCCTCTTCTTATTCTCCGCCTTCTTCTTCTTCTGATGCATCTGCTTTTGCTGCTGCTGTTATTGCTGCCTTTTCTTTCCATTTTTCATATACTCCTTCTTTCCTTAGATTATCCCTCTCTCTCTCTCTCTCTCTCTCTCTCTCTCTCTCTCTCTCTCTCTCTCTCTCTCTCTCTCTCCTCTTCCCATTTCATAATTCATATTCCCCATCTCTCTACTCTTTCTATTTCTAATCTCTCCTTTCATTCATCTAATGATTTCCCTGCCCGTTTTCCTTTTCCCGTTCGTCTCACTGAATTTGCAGTCCTTCTGGCGCAAACCACTTCAATACAAAAGAATGGATGTTCAGAACAAAACTCCACTGACTCCAGCCGACGACGAAAAAAATATGACAAGACAAGAACATTAAAAGAGGCAAATGACCCATTCAGACCGAAAGCAAAAAAATGGCCATTATATCCTTATTCTTCGGATTTCAATTGGCCAATCAGGAACGGCAGATTCCGACACTGCGTATATTTAGGACACTTGTCCAACGTAATACACCAAGAAGACTTGACCACGGCAAACCTGACGGACAGATGAGTGAAATGAACGAGACTTAACAGGAAAGTACGATATGCGGACAAGATGGCGGCCATATTGTCTTTACACTCAAGATACTAGGGTTAGTAAAAAAGTAATGCCATTTTGTTTAGGACAGGCATAGTTACCAACACAGCTCACCATTAAACACTCCTAAACTATATATATATATATATATATATATATATATATATATAGGCTCGTCTATTATTTACGGACCTAAGCTCTCAAGTGATCGTAATATATATATATATATACGAATATATGTATTTATCAGTTAAAACTCTACTTTTTACTGGCAGCTGATGACGACCGAAGGGTTAGGGAATCGGACCGATGAAAAGTCAGTCGGTTTTCGCTTCCGGTTAGAAACAGTAGCTAAGTCTAGCCACACTGAAGAGAAGTGAAACGTCGAACCACTGTGTCTGTGGATGATTATTGGGACAGACAAACCTGCACCAAATATTACCAGACAAAAAACTTAAAATGTTATGGTTTAGCGATCCTCGCATTTGTTTTGCGCGGGAACTTCGAAAAGACAAAGGAAAATTGAACAAAGAGACTGGAAAGGGAAGTAAGGACTTCCGGCTGAGGGACAAAGAGAAAGATTAAAATGCGTAGGCGTGTCGTCAATACAAAAGCGAGAGGGTTAAGCATTCAGCGGTCAGTGGGGACAGTCAGTCGGTTGAGTGAGTTCATTCGGACAGCAGGTGAGAGAGAGATTGATACGCTCTCCCTCCCCTGGAGGGGCGTACCCGTTACTTAGCCACCATTCAACAAGGTGTAGCAGATAGCAGTTTGTAGTCCCATCTTGACTTCCTCATTTAGTAGCCGCCAACGTCAAGTTCCATGCTCTGTACACGCATCACCGAGTTAGAAGAAGAAGCAAATAAAGAAGCCCTTTTAAATATGATACAGCATGCCTTGTGATTTCATTTAAGCAGTATACCAGCAACGTATACGATTCAGCGTGAGTTTGAAGATGCCAGTATATAACATATACGATTTAGTGCCGGTAAAGAAGGCCCTATGCAACATACGTCTGATTTGGTACCGTGACAACCCCAGTATGCAACAAAAAGACCTCTTTAAAGATACAAACCCAGAAGATATTTTAAATTTTCTAAAAAAGCAACCTTTTCAACAAGATCCAACAAAACATAAACGAATACCAACATAAAACTGCTAAGACAGAAATCCATATGTAAAAACATTCTAAATAACCCTCTCTGACATTAAGTGACCCACAGAGGTTGATATGCCGTTAAACAAAACTCAAACTCAAACAGGAACATGTATCATACATTAAAATGAAGCTGGTTCTCTGTGGATTGGATCCCTACTTTTCCACATAGCCACCGTTTCTCTCAATAGCAACGTTCCACCTTCGAATGAGAGCATGTATCCCTGCCCAGTAAAATTCTGTTAACTGTTCTTTGAGACACTTCTTCACTACAGGAATAATTTTTGCTTCTCAAACCCTCTTTCATGGGATGGAAGAGATAATAGTCTAAAGGTGCTAAATCTGGTGAGTATGGAGGAAGCGGTAAATCTGTCCTCCTCGAATGAGGCGATTTTCTTCCTTTGTCCTGATGCTTGTGTGTGGTTGGGCATTGATATGCAGAAGGACATTGTTGATTGGCATGCTGGGTTTTACTTGTCATATTCTTTCTCTGAGCCTCGTTCGGGACTCAATGTAGGCCTTAGTTTTATAAATAAATAAAAACTTCGCATGAAATAAAGAAAATGGCGTTACTTTTTGACTCGCCCTCGCACGTTGTCACAAGACATGTTAAATCAATAACAGCGGCGTATCCGACAATTCTGGGCGTAACCCAGTTGAGCTTGAAATTTTTCACATAACTCATATCGTCAGGATACCATGCTTCGTGATTTCCCGTAATGGCATCTCTCATAGCAGCAGGATTTTATTTGGCAGTTTGCATTTAGCCAAGCAACGTCTGATACCCGGCTCTTAGCGTAATGGGTATCACCGTATGAAATAAAATCAACGGTTCAAATTCTGGTCGAGGCAATAACAAGTATTTATTTATTCATTTTCATATGGATTTTGGTTCGTTTTCTGTTTTTTGGGTTGGTGGCATATTTCGTGTTTTGTTCCACATTTAAGCGAAGCTTAGTAAATAATTAGATCGGTAGACAGATAGATAGTTACATACATATAGCAATAGCATAATCTTTACATATCACTGACAATCCTATAACACCACCAGAACCTTTCCTCTCATGAGTCCTCAAATTATTCATCACACCCGCTGCAGATCCACAAAGTCTGATGCAAATATGACATAGGAAGGTCATACATATATACATACATACATACACACATATATAGGAAAACATGGATAGATAGATAGATAGATAGATAGATAGATATAAAACAGTAATAGAAAGATAAATAGATAGATAGATATTATGAATACTAGTACAAAATAAAAAACACCCTCGGCGATGTAAAAATAGATTTTTGAAACATATTGCCTGAGGGGTGGGAGTAAAAAATTCAATGTCAGCGAGTTTGTACCCTAAGTTTTTATTCTTTTAGCATGTTGCATGTTCAAATCTTGAGTGTATTTATTCTATGTTATGACGATTTTTGGGTTGGTGGCATATTTCGTGTTTTTTTGGGGGGAGGGGGGATGAGACAGAAATTGACAATGTTTTTCTTCTAAAAAATTTTTCATACATCATGTGTAGTTCTTGTAAGTTTTATTTCTATGTATGATTAAAAAAAACTGTTGACATTACGAAATACAATCAAATTCTATTATATCGACAATATCTGTCTATTATTATTATTTACTCCTTTTGTAATTTCACATCAGTGTTTGCTGTATTGCGCTTATGGCAAAACCAACCCTTTTTATCATATATGTGCTAGAAGGCGGTACTTGAGGGTCTTAGTCCTGGGTATGACGTTAAAATACATCTAATGGGGAGGTTCTACCTCTGGAACACTGGGAAGTGTGGTGAAACCGAAATTTACCCGGAATAAAACCTAAAAATGTTTAAATTCTCCGTAAATGATATAAAAAATACTATGATTGTCACACAGCATAAACGACTATGCGGGAAAAATTGAATATTCCAGTCTTCGCTACTCCGTGGAACTTGCAGTTGCAGCCAAGCGTAAACGTGAGGCATTTCGGTAGTAGAGTGTAAATGGAGCACTGCGTTAACCGGAATAACGTCTTATACGTGAAGCATTACGGTAAGTGGTCGTACGGAGCCGATAAAAAAAGACGTAAGTAGCACTAGGGGTTGAGGAGGAGGAGGAGGAGGGGGAGGAGGAGGAGAGGGGAGAAAAATGTAGGGAAAAATGTAACAGCCGAAGAAAGATTTCTTTCAAAGTCAGAAGAAAATAGAACAGAAAAAAGTAGGAAAAAATTGGCGAGAATTGATAGGTCAGGTTATGGCTTGATAGATTGATAGATGGATAGACAGATAGATCGAATCGGATTGAGAGAGGAGGTCAATAGATTTCTTTTCTATTAATAGATTAACGCTTACGATGAGAAGGTGAGAACAAAATGAGAATAGATAGATAGATATGAAAAACGGTAATAGATAGATAGATCGATGGATACGTGCATACATACATAGATATGAAAGAAACAGTAATAGAATAGATTGATAGATAGTAGATTATGAAAAACATTAATAAATACATGCATACATCATATATACATACATATAAGAAAATAGTAGATAATATAGAATTGATACACAGATAGATAGATAGATGATAGATAGATAGATAGATAGATATGAAAAAAGAGTAATTATATATATATATATATATATATATATAGAGAAGAGAGAGAGGAGAGAGGGTGGAGGTAGAAATATTAGCAACCTACATACATACGTACATCATAGATACATATAATCAGTAATTGATAGATAGGTATATAGATATGAAGACTTATATATTATATATATAATTATATATATATATATATATATAGATAGATAGATAGATAGATAGAAGATAGAATGAAAAACAGTAATAGACAGATAGATAGATAGATAGATAGGTATCTCATGTAGCCTAATGGTTAGCAAGCTAGCTTAGGAGGCCATTGTTAGTGAGTTCGATTCTCACTGGGTGCCCCATACTTCTGGCCTTGTGCCACATCTAAACTGAGCTTAGTAAATAATTAGGGCATCTCTCGTGGTGTACAGTTTAACAAGATAGACTGACAAACCATGGCTAGTGAGTTCGAGTCTCATTGGGTACCCCTAACGTTCGGCCTTGTTCAACATCTAAGCGAAGCTTAATAATACTAGATTCGTAGACAGATAGAAAAAATAGTTACATAGCATAATAGCAATAGCATAATCTTTACAGATCACTGACGTCTCTCCAGTCCTATAACCCACGCCTAGACCTTTCCTCTCAATGAGTCCTCATTTACTCATCAAACCCGCTGCAGATCCATAAAGTCTGATGCTATGACATAGGAAGGACATACATACATACATACATAACAATACATACATTGGGGAAAAAGTGTGTGGTGTATCTGGTTAAAGTCATTGGGAAATGGACTCGTCAGCCCCGAGTAGTTCAAATCCTTGATGAGGTATTGCATTTCCACTTAGCGCTAATACCCTTGGAAAGGGTATGAATCTTACTCTTCCTCCCAGCTAGGGAAATAGTAGGACAGACTGGGTTCTTTAACCATGGTTAGGCAACCGGTCTAGGAAGAAGGAAACTTTGAATTCAAACCCGATAAACTCCGCTTAAGAATTGACCTTGTGTCGCATCCTGCTCGTGCGGAGGGGTTGGTAAATATATATACTGAAACTCTGAAGAGAGCTGCTGATAGATAGATAGATAGATATTAGCAGATATTGATGCGAACCGAATGGTTGGTTGGTTGGTTGTTAGGTTGGAGATATACCAAACGGTTTCTTCTAGAATTTGAAATCTGTTCGTCGATTCTATCTCCTACTACGATAACCGTTACGTAAAGCACACCTCTAAGTAGGCAACCGGTCTTGGAGAAGGAAAACTCTGAATTCAAACTTGATAAACTCCGCTTAAGAAATTGACCTTGTGTCGCATCCTGCTCGTGCGGAGGGGTTGGTAAATATATATACGAGAAACATGGATAGATAGATAGATAGATAGATATAAAAAAACAGTAATAGAAAGATAAATAGATAGATAGGCATTATGAATATATTTTGATAGGAAGGTGAGAACAATAAATAGATTGATAGATATATTTAATTTTACTGCAAATATTTTCCCTTGTCAATGCAATTAATCAAATCATCTCTATTAATCAAATAGATTCAAGCTAATAACTGCCAGGCTCCGGACTAATTTATTTGTTTTTCTACTAACATAGATAGATAGATAGATAGATAGATAGATAGATATGAAAAGATCAGAACAGATATAAACTATATATATGGATAGACAGGGTATATATATATATATATATATATATATATATATATATATATATAAGTAGTAAAGTCGTCGGGGCGGCCTAAAGTCGGTATCAGCCAGTCAGCGAGGGAGTCTATCTCCTTTTCAATAGCGCTAGAACAAGGAGATTGTTTTTTTGCGTCTGAAGTGGAGCGCCACACCTACCATCAGCTCCTTACTTTACCGCACAGATCCCTGTGCTATTCATACGCTGAGTTGGCGAGGACCGGTATCGAACTAGGAAACTTGTAGTTTCTAGCCAAACGATCTACCGACTGAGCTAAGTGTGTGTGTGTGTGTGTGTGTGTGTGTGTGTGTGTGCGTATGTGTGTGTTGTGTGTGTGTGTGTGTGTGTGTGTGTGTGTGAAGTGAGAAAAATGAAAGTGAATCCGAAATTATGCTGAAAGATAAATGGAAAGAAAAATATTTTATGGATAAAAATTATTTATTGAGATGCCGACACGTGTTTCGACCAAGTGTTTGTCCTTGTATACATTGGATTCTATTCAGTATTATTTTAGATACAAAATAAAATAAAATAATAATGTTAGAGAAACATAAAATTTAAGTATACAAAAAAAGCGGTTTTCTTCAGGGTAAGTTATACATATATATATATTATATATATATATATATATATACATTATGTATATTATTCAAAATACACATGGATAACTCCTGACCGAAACACGTGTAAGTAAAATTGATTAAAATATCCTATTTTATCCATTCTATATTTTCTTTCCTTTATTTATTTTTTCAACGTACCGTCGGATTCACTTCCAGTTTCATTTTACATATATATATATATATATATATATATATATATGTGTGTGTGTGTGTGTGTGTGTGTGTGTGTGTTTGTGTGTGTGTGTGTGTGCGTAATATTATAAAAATTGAAAAAATACAAGTTTCCTTAATAAATGATGTTTAATAAGCCGACGCTGTATTGTTTCGGTTTGTTTAACAAACCTTCCTCGGGGCTTTCGTTGGTTTAAGGAAAAATAAAAAGTCTGAGAGCCTCTGCTTTTGTCATGTGGCTGCTTTTGAGGATATACATAGTATGTCTTTTCTTGAATAAACAGAAGTTGGTAGATTAGAAAAAAATACAGGTATAAGAATTTGTATCAGTGCTACTATACGGTTGCACCACTTGGATCCTAACGAAGCGCCTAGAGAAGAAAATAAATGCTGCATGCTGTTTTCAACAACTTGTGCAAAACTCAAGAGTGGTTCCCCTTTGATCATGTTAGACTTATAGGAAATAACCAACAAAAGGTAATTTTAGGATTTAGGCTCTATTCATGGGTCATAGCCACCACGTGGTAAGGAAATATATTCCTGGCCAGTAGTAGTGTCTCGTTCTAGTTAAGGCCTAAGTTTGAATGGCCAATAAATTAACTTAGGGGTCGGAAGTGGGTCATTTTTTCTTGACATGCTCGGAGGGTTCTTCCGGTGTGAAGGCTCATGGGAGTGTTATTTTTAAAATCTTAATATTACGTTAATGAGCACAGGAGTCTAACAAGAAATCAATTTGCACCCTATCACACAAACCATCCGAGTAAAATGAACAAGACATTCCGGACACTGCCGGAAAAGCAAGAACAAATTCATAATTGAGATTCTATGTGAACATCTATATATGGACACTCCAGTGTAGGCCGACCAGCAAAAACCTACATCAATCAACTCTATGCTGATCTATTGGATGCTGTGGCAGAAGGAACCCCTGGGGCAAGGACTTGTGGAAACAGTTGGATATAGAGAGTCATGGACATCCGAGCTCTCAGCACCATCAATGATGATGATGATTATATATATATATATATATATATCCGAGCTTTCAGCGCAACAAAATGATTATATATATATATATATATATATATATATATATATATATATATATATCATTTTGGTTGCGCTGAAAGCTCGGATATATAATATATATATATATATATATATATATATATACATGCATAGTATAGAGGATTGAGGGAGAGATGGACTGTCTCATCTGACTGACTCTCCTCGATGAGTAGTTATTTGAGTTTAGTTGGATAATCCACCGACGATTTCTTGGTAATTCAGAGCGGGCAAAAAGGTTCCACTCGATCAGTCCCAAACACACACACTCTCGTCTCTATCCCCTCTCTCCGTCTATCCTCTCTCTCCTTCCCCTTCTCTCTGCTCTGCATCACGTGAACAGGGCTTTCCTTCTATTCAGCGGCAAAAGCTGCTCTCTCTCTCTTCCACACACAACACACAACCACACAACACTCGTTCTCTTATTCTCTCCTCTCTTCTCTCTCCTCCCTCTCTCTCTCTCTCTCCTCCTCCTCCCCCCGTGGAAAGGAAAGAGTGAATTGACATCTAGGGTAACACAGGAGAGGAGTGTATAATTCCTTCGTATAGTAGTACTGCAGCCGGGGGGGACCAGGAAGTCTCTCTCCCCACAGACACACGACACACATCGTTCTCTTATTCTCATCTCTCGATCCTCTCTCTCTCGTCTTCTCTCTCTCTTCTCTACTCTCTCTCGTCATGCGTGAGAATCCAGGCTCGATGAGAATCGAGAAGTTCCTTCATATCAGCGGGTAAAAGTCTCTCTTTCTTCCACACACACACACACACACACACTCTCTCATTTTCTCATGACTCGCGTACTCGAGGATCATCTCGTCGATCGTTAAGGTCTCACTCTCCTCCTCCTCTTTTTCTTTTCTCCTCTATCTATTATCTATTCTTTCTCATTCAACATGAATTCAGCCTCCCTTCGCTTATCTTTAAATAGGCTAAAAAGTCTCTGCTGTCTGTCGATCTGTATCTTGTTCTGTCTACTCTTCTCTCCTCTCGTCGTTTTCAACATAGAATTCCAGCCCTATCCCCCTTCTGTTATTTAATAGCTAAAGGTCCTCTCTCTGTCTCTCTCTCTCTCTCTCACTCTCTCTTCTCGGTCTACTCTCGCGGTGAATCCAACCATTCGTATCTAATGAGAAGGTTTAATCAGAGAGCGAGAGAATTAAGAGAAGAGTGTTGTGTGTGGTGTATGTGTCATGTGTGGAGAGGAGGAGAACTTTTACCCGCTGAATAGAAGGAATGGCTGATCACCCGCCAGAGAGAGAGAGAGAGAGAAGAGGAGAGAGAGAGAGAGAGAAGAGAGAGAGAATAAGAGAACGAGTGGTGTGTTTGTGGGAGAGAGAGACTTTGCCGCTGAATTAGAAAAATGGCTGATTCACGGGGAGAGAGAGAGGAGAAGAGAGAGAGAGAGAGAGAGATAGAGAGGAGAGAATAGGAGAACAGTGATGTGCTGTGTGTGTGTGTGTGTTGTGTAGAGATGAGAGAGAGACTTTGCCCGGCCTCTGCAATAGGAAGGAAAAGCCGGATTCACCGTTGGTGATGACGAGGAGAGAGAGGGAGGAGAGACGACAGACGAACGAATGGGGAGAGAGACGAGGAGATAGAATAAGAGAACGAGAGTGTGTAGTTCCAGCTGAGAGAGAGACTTTTCGCCGCTTCTGAATGAGAAGAAAGGGCTGGATTACGGTGGAGAGAGAACGAGAGGACAGAGAGGAGAGAGACGAGATCAGAGATGAGGAGAGACTGTCGAGAGGAATAAGAGAACGAGTGTGTGTGTGTGTGTGGTGTTGTGTGTGAGAGAGAGAGAGAGAGAGAGAGACTTATTGCACGGTGAATAGAAGGAAAAGCCTGATTCACGGTGAGAGAGAAGAGAAGAGAGAGAGAGAGAGAGAATGGAGAGAGAGAGAGAGAAGGAGACGGGAGAGAGAGAGACCCTTCTGAACAGAAGCGGAAGGGTTGGATGTCTGGAGAGAGAGAGAGAGAGAGAGAGGACCCTTCTGAACAGCAGGAACGGTTGGATTTCTGGAGAGGAGAGAGAGAGAGGAGAGAGAGAGAGAGGAGAGAGAGAAGACCCTTCTGAACAGAAGGGAAGGGTTGGATTTCTTGCGAGAGGAGAGAGAGAGAGAGAGAGAGAGAGAGAGAGAGAGAGAGAAAATAATCAATAGATCTCCTGAAGAATGGGATTTATTCGGAGGACCCGTGCCCCCGCATCAGTCGAATTCATACGGCTTGGAAACCAACCCGCTTCTTCGTATTTGACCGTCGAAACGCTGGACGGTGGAATGCGCGGCGATGGTGTTGGTGGTGGGAGTAGGAGAGTCCGGTGGCTCAAGGAAAAAGGAGGAGGCACGGGCGTTGGGATAACGATGAAACCTTCCCTGCAAGGAGTGTGATGAATACCTTTGCAGCTATTACTATCATTTTGTTTATATATATATAATAAATATATATATATAATTATATATATATATATATATATATATATATACCGTGATTCCTCGAAAATAGTGCTCTGCCTGCATAATAAGACTTTTATGGGAATTTTACCACGCACCCATGAATTCTTCCAAATATAAAATAGCAGCAGGTTTCTGCTCTTAAGCGAGAGTTACTATTTTCAGCGGTAGCTGATAGACAGCCTCGCGAGTAGCTTTTTCATTTGTATATGTTTGTACTACTTGTCTTGTAATATATTTGTTTTAACTCATTTCTCTCTTTGTGTCTTTATTCTGGCCCTAACTAGCCACGACAAAACCTAGCATGATTTTTCGAAAAAAATGTAGTTTCAAATAATATTTTTTTTTTTTTGCAACATCAAGGTTTCGTTTTGAATTCATATCACAGGACTATAAAAATTTAAAATAAAAAATAAAAAAAAATCTGTTTTCAAATGCCTTTAAAGTAAGTACAGAATTCATCATTCGCATCTGATGAGTCGGAGAGTTAGACACTTTTCTAAGCTCCCTGAAATAGACTATATGCTCCATCTCTAAGTCTTTTGTTATTGTTTACTTATATATTTGCTCTGTGACTCTAACATTAAGAGCACACATTGAGCTCTCAAACTGCGACAGGTTTTTTTAAATAAACTCTTGTGTTGTCAGGAAGATTCTTCTCTTGGGCTTTTTGGATTATTTANTGCGCGATAGCGGAGCAGAGCAGTACGAGTAGGGAGAACAGTCGGAGTAATAGATGGAGCGAGTAAAGCTAGAGGGAAGTGTATAGAGATGCCTCTCTTTCCTTGCAGCCACCGGACTCTCCTATGCTCCCACCACACACGCATCGCCGCATTTACCACCGTCAGCGTTTCGAACGGTAAATACGAAGGAAGCGGTTGGTTTCCAAAGTCCCCCCGTAATGAACTTCGACTGATGGCGGGGCACGGGTCATCCCGAATAATCCCTTCTTTCCAGGAGATCTAATTGATATTTTCTCTCTGCTCTCTACGTCGCTTATCTCTCCACGGCGGCCTCATGCTATTCTCTGTAGCTCTCTCTCTCCAGAATCCAAATGCGCCTTCCCTTCTGTTCAGAAGGGGTGTCGTATCCTGCTTCTGCTTTGGCGTCAGTTGCGTCTCGTGCCTCGTCTCTCTCTCTCTCTCTCCAAGAAATCCAACCTTCCTTCTGTTCAGAAGGGTCTTCTTCTCTCTCTCGTTCTCTCGTCTCCAGAAATCCAACGCTTCCCTTCTGTTCGAAGGGTCTCGTCTCTGCTCTCATCTCTCTCTCTCTCTCTCTATCTCTCTCTCTCTCTTCTCTCTCTCTCTCTCAGCCGGTGGATCCAGGCTTTTCCTTCTATTCAGCGTGCAAAAGTCTCTCTCTCTCTCTCTCTCTTCCACACACACAATCCTCCAACAATCATGAGTAGACACACAACAACACACTCGTTTCTCTTATTCCTCTCATCTCTCTCACTTGCTCTCCTGTCTCTCTCGTCCTGTGTCTCTCTCTCTCTCTCTCCTCCCGTAATTCCAGCTTTTCTTCCTATTCAGCGGGCAAAAGTCTCTCTCTCCCACACACACGAAATTAAACTGTCGTTCCTCTATTCTCCTTCTCTCTCTCTCTCTTCCTTCTCTCTCCTCTCTCTCCTCTCTCTCTCTCGTCTCCACGGTGAATCGAGGCTTTTTCTTCTATTCAGCGGGCAAAGTCTCTCTCTCTCTCTTCTTACCACACAACACACACGACACACAACTACGGACCCAATCGTACGTTCTCTCTTATTAATCTTAGACTCGGTCTCTTTCTCGTCTCCTCCTGTTCTCAGTGCTCAGTCTCTCTCTAGCTCTCTTCTTCTCTCTCTCTCTTCTTCCCCCGTCGAATCCGCCCATTTCTTCTAATTCAGCGGGCAAATAGTCTCTGCTCTCCCACACAGCACAGCACATCGTCTGCTCGCCTTTGATTCTCCGAGTTCTCTCAGCATTCTCTCTCTCCATCTCTCTTCATCGGATTCCGTGATCGTAGTGTGGCAGATTAATCATCGTGGTAAGAGTGACTGGCAATGAGGTTCTCCCAAGTCATCTCTCTCTAACATCTCTCTCTGGCGTGGAAATCCAGCCGCATTCCTTCTATCTTCAGCGGTAAAAAAAGGTCTCTCATCTTCTCAACCACAAGACAACACACCACACACACTCTTTGCTTTCTCTTAATCCTCTCTCTATTTCCTCTCTCCTCTCTCTCTCTCCGCATATCTGCGTCTCTTCCTCATCTCTCTCCTCTCTTATCTCTTCTTCTCTATAATAATTCTATTCTATTTCCTCTTCAATGAATCCAGCCCTTCCTTACGTTTATAGGCGTAGGTCTCTCTGTCTGTCTGTCTGTCTGTCTGTCTCTCTTCTCTCTCTCTCTCTCTCAACATGAAAATCCAGCCCTTCCGCTTCTGTTTATAGGGGCTTAGGTTCTCTCTTTTCGTCTCTCTTCTCTCTCTCTCTCTCTCTCGTCTTCTCGTCGTCGCTGCCGTGATCCAACCATTTCCCCCCTTCTAATTCAAGAGTGCACGTAAAGTCTCGTATCTCTCTCTCTTTCTTTCTCATACACACAGCACAGACAACAAATCACCACTTCTTTATTCTTTCTCTTTCTCTTTTTCTCCGCTCTCTCTCTCGCCCCCCTCTCTCCCGTGAATATCCGCCTTCCCTTTCTGTTCAATAGGCTAAGTCTCTCTCTCTCTCTCTCTCTTTCTCCTCAACATGAATCCAGCCCTTCCCTTTCCTGTTTCATAGGTCTCTCCTCTCTCTCCTCTTCTCTCTCTCTCTCTCTCTCTCTCTCTCTTCTCTCTCTCCGTTGAATCCAACCCTTTCCTTCTATTCAGCGTGCAAAAGTCTCTCTCTCCTCTTTCTATCTCCCCCCACACACTCGCTCTCATATTCTCTCTTCTCTCCCCTCTCTCTCTCTCTCTCTCTCTCCTCTCTTCTTTCTCTCTCTCTCTCTCTCTCTCCTCAAATCCAACCCTTCCCTGAAGGATTCCGCACCTAGAAGAAGGTGCGTAAACGAGTTTGGTATAAATGGTTTCCAAAAGCGTCCATTGCGCGGGAAATATAAATCGAAAGAAACAGCCCAATTCAAAAGTGGCATTGGTGAAGTGGTTTGCTTTCGCTTTGTGTAATTTCGATGGGTCTTTAATTTGGAGGAGGAGCGATCGAAACGTTAACAATATTCCCGCCAATAATGAGTAGGAGCGTTCGATTCAGATAAGCCATTTGTAAGTAATTTAGATTTTTTTTTTTCTTATTCAATCCCTGGGCTTCATCGTTTTTTTTCTAATGAGGTTGTTTTTCAGGATATTGTTCGGAAAGTGAGGAGAGAAATTAATTTTTTTTGAAAAAAAAGTGTTTGCAAGGAAACAAAAAAGAAAGTGATGAAAAGAGGTTGGTTATCAGAAAAAATGGTAGGAGACGAATGAAATGAGTTGAAAAAAAGAAAAGAAAGAAAAGGAAAGAAAGAAAGAAGGAAGAAAGTTTCTGAACATTCAAATAGTTAAAGGCAACAAATAAGAAGGAAGAGTGACTGAACATATATGTATAAAAAGCAAAGAAAGAAAGAAAGAATAGAAGAAAAGAAAGAATGAAAGAAAAAAAAATAGAAGAAAGAAAGAAAGAAAAGAAAGAAAGAAAAAAGAAAGAAAAGAAAAAAGAGAAAGAAGAAAAAAAGAATAGAAGAAATAGAGAAGAATGAAGAAAGAAAGAAAAAAAAGAAAAAAGAAAAGAAAGAAGAAAGAAAGAAAGAAAGTTAAAAAAGGCAACAAATTTAAGAACAAGAAATGTATATAAAATCAAAGAAAGAAAGAATAGAAAGAAAGAAAGAATGAAAGAAAGAAAGAAAGAAAAAGAAAAAGAAAAAAAAGAAAAAAGAAAAAAAGAAAGAAATAGAAAGAAAAAGTAACTCAACAGAAAATTGATTAAAATGAATAAGTAGAAGGGAAGAAGGAAAGAAAGAAAGAAAGAAAGAAAGAGAACCAAAGAAACAAAAAGAAACGGAGGAAAGAAAAAAAAAAGAAAAGAAAGGAGGCTGAAAGAAATCAAATATTGTAAGAAAGAAAGAAAGAATGAAAGAAGAAAGAAACAAAGAAACAAAGAAAGAACTGATGAACGAAAAATATAAAAATAAAGGACGACTACAAAATAGGACAGATGTGAAATATAAAGAAAGAAAAAGAAAGAAAAGAAAGAAAGAAAGAAAGACAGAAAAAAGAAAGAAAGAAAGTTTCTGAAAATTCAGCATAGTCAAACAACGAATAAGTAAAAAGGAGGTAGTGTGACTAAATTTATCAAAAACTGAATTGAAAATTGAAAAAAAAGGTTTATTAATTTTTGTACAGGAATATAAATAATAGTCAACCCGCAATTCTCCAACTGTATGATTTGGTTTGGTTTGGTTTGGTTTGGTTTTACGGCATATCAACCTCAGTGGGTCATTTAATGCCGACAAAGCCCTGAAACAAATCAATTCCTAATGGATAATACAATTTTTTTATAAATACATTTTTTCTATTTAACCCATAAATGGGACCCTAACAGGTACTACCACTCCGGGTCAGAGTGGACCAGGGAGCAATGGTGATGAAGGGGTGCTCCACATTCCCGAAACCTCCAAAACTGGAACCCCACCATCAGAGAGTTTAATGTCATTCCCAGGACATGTTACCGCCTTCTAGCACCCATATGATAAAAAGGGGTTGGGGCTTGCCATGAGGGCAATAGGACTGGGGCAATCATATAGGTGCTTAGGGCTTGACGTGACCAGCCGATTGATCGGAGGGGGCCTCTGCGACCGCCCGTCTAGCCCAAGATAGAGCCAAAGTGGAGTATTGCAAGTCATGAACTGCTCATCCACCTGGGTTCCATCCTTAAGCATCACGGGCCAGCAAGTGGCCCGTTGGAGGACCAACTGTATGACTAGTTACCCGACAAATAATGATTTGACTAGAATGATAATATATAGCTTGACTACGAATAACCTCGTCCATTAGTTTCTTTATATGTATTCGTTTGGAC
>CM042164.1:72192128-72199628 GCA_023376005.1 Doryteuthis pealeii | reverse complement strand
ACACAATTCATAGTACCACAGACAGTTAGAATTGTGTTTTCTTAGATGATCTGCTGACTGCCAGTGCACTACTGGCTGTTGATTGAGACGTGTTGGCTACGCTTCCTTGCCAAAATCCGTCTTGATATATAGCTATATATATATAATAAATGCTTACATTTATTGCATAATAACTAACAAAGAAGACATACGTCACACACTATTAGAAATTAACCCTGAATGTATATACGCCTTTATGTACAGTATGTGTACAAAATGTACAGTATGCATTCTAAAAAACTAGAGGTGATGAGTAAAAAATTTTTTTAAATGCTTATTCTGTGTTAAAAAATAAAATACATTTTATTTTTTTATATATTTTTACTTCAAACTCTTTTTAGTTTTTCTTTAGGATAATAATGCTTCTGATTTTTAAAAATAAGATTTATTTTATTTTTAACACAGAATAAGTATTTTTTTTTAATTCTAAAAATTCCGGCCCTGAACGTAAGCGTTCGTTTGTACCCCTCCTATTTAACGGTTTATTTCTTCCGTCTTTCCTTCATAATATGTTCCTCTTGATGAAGACTGCTTTATTAAAAGGTCGAAACAGATCTGTCAGCAAACTAATAACATCATTTGTTTTTTCTAAAAATGTTCAATTCATACTGTTGGATTCACTTCCATTTAAATCATATATATATATATATATATATATATATATATATATATATATATATATATATATATATATATATATATATAATGGAGATTCGCTTCCGGCTTTTGTCTGTAACAAAAATTACGCCACTGCTTACATCACATTACCCAAAATCGTCATAACGTAGAATAAAATTTATTCAACGATTTTTGGCATGTTCAAATTGTTAGTGTATTTAATCAATAAATACACTCAAAATGTGAACATGCAACATTAGACAGTCCTCATTGTTTTTTCAAAACAAGTTTTAATAAATACATGATTGGTATTATATATCTATATATAGTTTGTTTTATTTTAATACATATTTAAAGTTTACATTTCAAATTGTTTTATTTTTTAATCCTTTAATGAATTTGATGATTTTACTTACTTAGGGTACAAACACGCTGATATTGTATTTTTTACTCCCACCCCTCAGGCAATATGTTTCCAAAATCTAATTTTACATCGCCCAGAGGACGTTTTTTTTATTTTGCTAGTATATATAATATTCATCTATTTCTACCTCTTTTTGTTGAGATTTGGTACACAATTTCAATAACAAACGATTCAATTCTCTTTGCTTTCGTCTCTTTCGACCCTCACGCAAGAAGAACCCCACCCAGCCACACCCAGTCGCACACCATCCACTGTTAGGCGTGACAGAGTGACAGAGATCAATCGCTTATCTTAGAGCGGACCGTGCAGTATCAAAGTTTATATTTTCAGTCCGACTTGTTTTGTAAAAGTGTACCCATTGGTTTCTTTACCTTATTTTGTTTACTTATCTATTTTCACACACACACACACACGCTCTCTCTCTCTCTCTCTCTCTCTCTATATATATATATATATATATATATATATATATATATATATATATATATATATATATCATTCATATGACCATTTAAGAAAGGAATTTTCTCATATTTGCATCTTTATTCTGATCTTATTCAGTTTGGCTGTTATGTGAATTTCTCTCTCTCTCTCTCTTCCTCTCTCTCTCTCTCTCTCTCTATATATTATATATATATATATATATATATAATATATCGTATTCATATGATCACATCAGATAAAAATGTTGTCATATTTCCATCTTTCTTATTTTATTATTTTTTTGTCTGTCTGTCTGTCTGTCTGTCTGTCTGTCTCTCTCTCTCTCTCTCTCTCTCTGTCTCTCTCTCTCTCTCTCTCTATATATATATATAATATATATATATTATGTGTGTGTGTGTGGTGTGTGTTTGTGTGTGTGTGTCTTTCATAGAAATGAATTATTTCACTTATATTTCTTTCTCTTGGATGTTAAGAAATATTCTCTCTCTCTCTCTCTCTCTCTCTCTCTCTCTCTCTCTCTCTCTCTCTCTCTCTCTCTCTCTCTCTCTCTTCGTTCTATTTTGAGTTGAATATGTGAAAGGGAGAAGCTAAGAGTTTGTTTTTTTGGTTTTTTTTTTTTTTTTTTGTTTTTTTTTTTTTTTTTTTTTTTTTTTTTTTTGTTTTCTCGCCCTGGCCACCAAATATTCGATTTTGCTTACTTTTGGCTGTTACAGTCTGGCAAAGATTTTTCCAAAACGTGATTCTCGTCATGTGCCGCGGAAGACGAGACCATCCCACGTTCGGACAAATTGAAAGAAAGCTTATATGATTTCCCAAGAGCACCAGAGATTCAGACAACAAAAAAAATTAGCGCATAGCCTGTTTAGTTTTAAATGAAAACTGCTTTTATCAAACGAGACAAAGACATTTAAAATAATTAGTTTAATTAATTAATTCCTTAATTAAAACCATAGAGTTTGGATTTTAAAAAAATATTCTAAAACTTAAGAAGTGCTATACAAAATTCTTAATCACCTCCTTTTAGAATGTAAAAACAACGAAGTAGTAGTAGGCGTAGTATTAGTATTTACACTAAGATATTTTCCAGCATTCAGCGTGAATACGAGTTCCTCGGCCTATAAAAGGCCAGGCGCTTATATACTATTAGAGGAGGTAATTTTTATAGTTTAGTGCTTTCTCTAGAAACCCCCATTACTTAATGGGACAGTCCAATTCTATTCTACGTTTAGAAGTAAGATTAAATATATAGGTCACACACAGATATATATATATATATATTATATATATATATATATATATATATATAATATATATATATATATATATATCTACAATGTCAGACTTTTATATACTACTAGCAGGACGTGTGAATATACCACGGTATGATAATTTCCAGCATTCAGCGTGAATACGAGTTCCTCAGCCTATAAAAAGCCAGGCTCTTATATACTAATGGAGGAGGTAATTATTATAGTTTAGTGCTTCCTGTAGAAGCCCCCCATTACTTAATCAAATTCTATTCTACGTTTAGAAGTATGATTAAATATCTAGGTCCACAGAGAGAGAGAGAGAGAGAGAGAGAGAGAAGAGGATCTACAATGTCAGATTTTTACATACTACTAGCAGGACCTGTGAATATACCACGGTATGATAATTTAATTATTACAAGGTTTGATATGTTTGCTTGAGCTATTGCAAAATAGTTCTATATGTTAAAAGTATAGTATTCTAGATTTAACAACACACACACACACTCTCTCTCTCTCTCTCTCTCTCTCTCTCTCTCTCTCTCTCTCTCTCTCTCTCTCTCTCTCTCTCTCTGTATGTCTGTCTGTCTGTCTGTCTCTCTCTCTCTCTTCTCTTTCTTTCTTTCTTTCTTTTCATCTTTTCATTGCGTTTGATTGAAACAGATTAGTGTTATTGCTTCCGTCTACTCACCTCCTCTGTCTTTGCCCTGTCCTCTTTCTTTCTTATTATATTTGTTTCTGTGTAGCATGTCTTTTTTCTTTCATTTCTTTCTTTATAATAAATACATAATGTCAAGTCACGTTGAAAGCACCGGTTCCTGATAGATCAACGAAGTTAAGCAGCGATGAGCCTGTTAAATACTTAATAGGGTGACCACTTAAGCAACCGCTGCCAAGCCAAGACTGGGCGTTGCCAATAGCCGCACGAACAGTTTCCATGTGTTCCCAAGGCTTTGGGTATTCTGGGTATTACGTTAAACTGCATCTAACGGTGAAGTTCCAATTTTGGATCTTTGGGGAATGTGGAGTACCCCTTTATCGTCATTACTCCCAGGTCCACTCTGACCCGGAATGGTAGTACCTGTTAGCGTCCCAATCCATGTATTAAATAGAAAAAAAAAGTTTTTAAAGAATGTGTTAAAAATTAAGTTTGAAAAAAAAAGGGTAGCAGATACATGTTCTTCGTGTACGCTGTAACAAGGAAATCCTTTCATTTTACGTTGATATATATTGCTGAATACATCTGTTCTCTACATTTTATCACCGTGTTGAGCTATTATTTATTGACCCTTAAACAGGTCAGAACAGTCTCCCATCACCACTGACACCTCCGATATGCTGTTTTTCACCTAATGATTAACCTGTAACAGTGATAACACTTTAAAAAATTGAAATCAATAATAAAAATACTTTGTGGAATAATTCTGTGTGCTAATTTGCAACTTCTGGCATATTGGAGACATTAGAGTTTTAAAATCGACCTACCCTAATATATGAGGAGTAAGTTCTAGCCTTCAAGCTTGCTGCTACATAATTCTATTTTCCATTGTTTTGTACTGATTTTACCATACCGACCCATTGCATAATAATGTCTTACCTTACTTTACGTACAGACCATACATTTCCCCTGCCTGTTTCTCGGCCATTGTTTGGCGCAGGGTGAATGAGTCGTTGGCATTCCAAACCAACAAATACAAATGCTTCCTTCGATATCAGCATTGGTAACAACAGGAAGTCGAAGTCTGATGTTTCGACCCGTCTTAAAGGTCCTCGGGGCCAACATTTTCGTAAGGGCGCCTGGCATATCAGCAAATGGTATGCTTCTCGGTTCACCAGTTGATTACTCTTCGAATTGGTTTCCTTAAATAAGAAATTTTTCTTTTTCTTTTCTGGATGTTTACCAAACATTATAATTAGTGGAGCCAAGAGGAACAAACTGTTCTTTCTTTCTTTCTTTCTTTCTTTCTTACTTTCCTTTTTCTTTCTTTCTTTCGTTCTTTCTTTCTTTCTTTCTTTCTTCCTTTCGTTCTTTATATTCCGTGCTTTTCTCTTTCTTTCTTTTTATTCAGTTAATTTTCTTTCTTTCTTTCTTTCTTCCCTCATTTCTTCCCTCATTCCTTCCTACCTTCTTTCTATTCCGTTCACTTCTCTTTCTTTTCTTTCGTTCTTTCTTTATTTCAGTTCGGCTCGTTAACCTTTCTTTCTTTTTATTCAGTTAATTAATTAATTTATTTCCTTCCTTTCTTTCTTTTCTTCCTCCCTTCCTTCCGTCTTTTCTTCATTTCTTCATTCATTTCTTTCTACCTTCTTTCTACTCCGTTCACTTCTCTTTCTTTCTTTCTTTCTGTTCGGCTCACTACTCTTTCTTTCTTTTTTTTAAATCAGTTAATTTCTTTCCTTCCTTCCTTCCTTCCTTCCTTCCTCCTTCCTTTCTTTCTTTCCTTCCTTCTTTTATTCTGCTCACTTCTCTTTCTTTCTTTCTTTCTTTCTGTCTTTTTATTAAGTTAATATTCTTTCTTTATTTCTTTCTTCTTTTCCTTCGTTCTTTCTATTCCGTTCACTTCTCTTTCCATCTTTCTTTTTATTGAGTTATTTTTCTTTCTTTCTGTCTTTCTTTCCTTTCTTTTCTTTCTTTCTTTCCTTTTCTTTCTTTCTGTTTTTCTTTCTTTTCTTTCTTTCTTTTCTTTTCTTTACTTTTCTTTCTTTCTTTCTTTCTATCCTTTTATTTCTTTCGTTCTTATTCATATTACGTTTATTTATCTGTTTCTTTCTTCTTTCTTTCTTTCTTATTGACTTTTCTTTCTATTGACTTTCTTTCTTTCTCGTATTTTCTTCACAGGATTAGGCGAATTTATTAAGTTTATACATTATATGCTTAAACGCCGTCTTCAACGGCTATTAAGCTTAGTGTTGAATCATATCTTATTTATAAAATTCATATCCATATTATTATTAATATTAATAGCAAATAACTGACTGAGAATTGATTGCATCTTATTATAATGGAGATTATGTGTCTATCTGTCTGCAACCGAAAGTACATCACTAACGTCGTCACATTTCCTCTAGTTATTTATGTTAAAATATCCATGATTTTACTCTTATCGAAATCTCAATTATTAAAAAAATGTTTTTCATTGTTAATGAATTCAGCCTTATCAAAATACTAATAACATGCAATTATATTATATATATATATATATATATATATATATATATATATATATATATATATATAGGGGGGGGGTTACTACGAACGTCATTAGAGCCAACAAATAAAAAAGCTTCACGCTAAAAAGGCAAGAAAGCGATATCCGACAGAAGCTAATACAGATGCGTATTACGCTGATGATCTAGTGCTTCTCGCGAATAGACCGAGACTGATCCGAATCACTGAATAAATGACAGCAAGTCCCCTCAATTTTACAGGACTTTTCTAAGTATTCTGGGAAATTTTAGCGGAGATGTGGTCAGGACGGACTCAGATATTCCTCGGACTTTATACTTCCCTAGACTATTTTCCTGGTTTTACAAGATTGTCCCAAGAGTTCCACCTCTGATTCTTAAGGATGGAACCCTGGTGGCTGAGCAGTCCATGACATGCAGCACTACACTTAGGCTAGACAAGCGACCGAAAAGGCCCCCTGTGATCAATGGGCTGTCACGTTAATTGGTGCCCTTGGAATGGTCCCCAAAGCACCGGAAAATAATTTGGGTGAATTGGAAATCAGTGGAAGAATCGAGATCATCCAAACTACAGCACTGTTAAGATCGGTTGGAATACTCAGAAGAGTCCTGGAGACCTGAGGAGACTTGTTCTCATTCAGCCTTCAGTGAACTATCGGATACAGCAGGTGTGAAAAACTCGAATAGAGTGAAATAATAATAATAATAATAATAATAATAATAATAATAATAATAATAATAATAATAATGAAAAGATAGAGTGCGAACAGATGGACAAATACTTGGACCTTGCCAGAGAACTGAAAAAACTGTGGAATATGAGGGTGAAGGTCGTACCAATTGTAATTGGAGCACTTGGAACGATCCCTAGGGGTCTGGAAAAGAATGAGTGAATAGGCAATCAGAGGAAGAATCGAGACCATCCAGACTACAGCATTGTTGAGATCGTCTGGAATACTCAGAAGAGTCCTGGAGACCTGAGGAGACTTGCTGTCACTCAGCCTCCAGTGAACTACCGGCTACGGCAGGTGTGAAAAACTCGAATGGAGTGAAATAATAATAATAATAATAATAATAATAATAATAATAATAATACACTTGGTGTAAGTAAATTAAATATAATAATAACGAAGTTGAAACCGATCTTCAAGATTCGAAAACCATTTTCCTTTGGGGTGGGGGGACTGATTATCTCTTCGTTGCCAAAAGACAAAGAAGTAAAAGATAATCTTGGAATGAAAACACTGAAAAGTCCATCAGAGAGATGCCACAGCTGTACCAATATATCAATGGGTAAGCCGATCAAGAAGACAACAACCAAAAAAAAACACAGAGAATAGGATATCTCGCCTGAGAAATTACGAATTCTTGTTCTCAGCGAATAACAGATGTGTCCTGGCTCATTTGTGCAACCGACAACAGGACTGACATCGATAACCGGAAATGAATTGTAAAATACAAATTCAATTATATACGGAAGCGAAATAAACCGCCATTCTTCAGATTTGGATGCTACAGTCAAAAAGTGCTAAAATACCTGAA
>CM042164.1:72164628-72182128 GCA_023376005.1 Doryteuthis pealeii | reverse complement strand
AGTCCATCTGTTCCGTGGAAAAAAATATATATATACAACACACACTTTATATTTATATATAAAGTGTGTGTCTGTGTTTGTGATTGTGTATGGACTCCTACACATGGACACACCAGTGTTTGTTGGCCGACCAACAAGGACTTATATTCAATAGCTCTGCGGGGACACTGGATGCACTCAAAAGATCTACCATGAGCAATGTCTGTTAAGGATAAATATATATAGAGAGAAAGACGGAGAGAGAAAGAAAGTCAAGGGAATCCATCATATCAGCATGATTTGAATATATATATATATATATATATATATATATATATAGAGAGAGAGAGAGAGAGAGAGTATATAGACACGTGTTTCGAGGTATCAACTCTCATCAGTATAGTTATACGATTTTTAGCAGCTGCCTCTGGCCGGTTCGAGACCCGAACGAACTAACGCTCGCCAAATCTCTTACCCACACAGCCAC
The DNA here is from genome assembly GCA_023376005.1 of Doryteuthis pealeii. Classification (NCBI taxonomy): domain Eukaryota; kingdom Metazoa; phylum Mollusca; class Cephalopoda; order Myopsida; family Loliginidae; genus Doryteuthis; species Doryteuthis pealeii. The sequence continues at coordinate 72,181,662 of CM042164.1, read as the reverse complement.
AGTCAGTGAGTCGCCAAACACAACCCACAAGAAGCCCAATTGGGGGATTTTACCCCACTGTAAACCAAGACGAGCTTTACTTACATATTGAACCTTTGCAATAGCTCTTAAAGTATTTCTCTTATTTTTTTAGATGAGGCTTGATAATTTTTATTAAGAAGGTCGGAAGTCACATAGGCCAAAACGGTGTGCACATAACAATAAAGATGAGGACAATAATAATAGTCCAAATAATACAAATAATACAAAAAAACACTTAAAGTATTAAAAAAAACGTTGTAATAGTTAGAATATCGTACAGTGGTATATCTTGATAATCTTTATTAAGAAGGCCGGAGGGCTCATCGGCCAAAACGTTGTGCCGATAACAATAAATATGAGGACAATAATAATATTCCGAATAATACAATTAATACAAAAAAGCACTTAAAGTCTTATTATAATGGAGATTGTGTGTTTATTTGTCTGTAACCGAAACTACATCGCTACTCAAGTCACAATCTCCTTTGTTATTTACGTCATATTCTCCATAATTTCATTTTTATTCAAACCTCAATTATTAATAAAATTGTTTTGATTATTATACTGTTGGTATTTTTACGTACTGATAACATGCAATTGTATTTATATACACAAAAAATAGCGGTTTACAGTGTGAACGGGAAGGCTAATTTGCATATTGATACAATTAAAATATTTTAGTACTATTGATTTCTAATTGTTTTGTTTTATCTTAATGAATATGAAGAAAAATCTCGGAGATAAATCTTAAAAGAAATCCATTGACAAGAAGAAATACTAATTTTATTCTTTACTTCCAATTTCAACAAAATTGTTCAATTTGGAAATTTTAGCAATGAAAGTCGAGAGTGAAGGAAGAGTAAGTTTCAGTTGTTTTACTTTTCGATTATACCGCCTCTGTTTCAATTTTTAAAAAATCTGCATTCATATTTAGTTTCCTTTGTCTTTCTAATTTAACATGATATTTTATTACATTAAAACTAACACACTCGCACCCAGAGGGTGCATATATCTGCTAGTATTAATAAAAAACGTTGTAATGGTTAAAATATCATATAGTCGTATATCCACAGGTCTTGTTGCTCTTTAAAAATAACCAACGTCTAGCCAGAGCCCAATGTGAACCTGCAGGAAGAGAATAGTCCCTGACGTGTAAATAATTATTTACTTTTTGAAAATGACGGGTAAAGCCGGAAAGAAAGTTTCGCGAAAGAGCGTATTTCGTGTCTTGAACTGTTGAGAATACTGTTGTAGTTAGACTTAAAATAGAATAGCCAAGGGAGTTAAGCAACGGAGGAATAACCTTTCTACTTTTGATCATTCAGGAGACATTAGAGTTGAAGTGATTGTATTGGCAACAGGAAATACGGGTTGAATATTATAGAAATTGAGGTGTATTTACTGCTGTCTTTCAGGGGGACTTACGGTGTGTTGCGATGTCATGAAACTCGGGCTGATAGGCGTTAATGAATTGGATAAAATGACAGAAAATGCGGGGGGGGAATGGGGAGTGTGAAGAAGAAGAAGAAGAAGAAGAAGAAGAAGAAGAATATCAGCAAAATAAAAAAGAAGAAGAAGAAGAAGAAAGAAGAAGAAGAAGAAGAAGAAGAAGAAGAAGAGCAATATCAGCAAAAGAAAGAAAGAAGAAGAAGAGCAATATCAGCAAAAGAAAGAAAGAAAGAAAGAAAGAAAGAAGAAGAAGAAGAAGAAGAAGAAGAAGAAGAAGAAGAAGAAGAAGAAGAAGAAGAAGAAGAAGAAGAAGGAATAAAGAAAGAAAGATAGGAATAAGAAAGAAAGATAGGAATAAAGAAGGAAAAGGTATATAATTTTAATGGAAGAAAGAAAGAACGAAAGAAAGAACGAAAGAAAGAAAGAAAGAAAGAAGAGAAGGAAGGAAGGAAATGACATAGACTGAAATAGAATAGATAAAGCTATAGACAGAAAGAAACAAACAAAAAACAAAGAAAGAAAGAAAGAAAGAAATGACATAGACTGAAATAAAATAGATAAAGCTATAGACAGAAAGAAAGAAAGGAAGGAAGAAATAAAGAAGGAAAGAAAGAAAGAAAGAAAGAAATACATAGATTGAAAAGAAAGAAAGAAAGAAAGAAAGAAAGAAAGAAAGGACATTGATTGATATAAAATGAATAAAACTATAGAAAGAAAGAAAGAATCAAAAAGCACCGAAGAAAAGAAAATAAGAAAGAAAGAAAGAAAGAAAAAGTCAAGAAAACAAAAGAAAGGAAGAAAAAGAGAACTAGAAGAATGCGGAGTTCCGGGTCGTGTCCCCTCGGGCCATGCCCCACGAAGTATTGATTTCTCTCCATTATCGTGGTGAATGTGCCGAATAGCATGGCTTTCATTTTGGCCCCCGGCTCAAACATACCAGAAATAGATCCACTAACGAATAACCAGGTGCACGTTTTGTCGGTTTAACGTGAAACAGAGCGAATCATATCCATACCGAACCGGCTACTTTCGGCTAAACCGGCCAGCATTGATTCTCTCTTACAAGGCAGGTACGACGTCGCTAACATAGGTTCACGGAAAACTTTCATAGAATTAGAATTATTAGTTTCGAGATTCGGTTTCTGTCTGTCTTTAACCGAAACTATATCACTACTGACTTCTTGATACCCCTCGGAATTGCTTACATTTATGTATGAGTATATAATTTATAGCCAATATCATTGAATAAATCTTATTATAATGGAGATTGTGTGTTTTTCTGTTTGTAACCGAAACTATATTCCTACTCAAGTCACAATTCTCTTAGTTATTGACATCACATTCTCCATGATTTTATTTTTATCTAAACCTCAATTATTAATAAAATTGTTTTACATTATTAATACTATTAACCATATCTACATACAGACAACATGCAATTATATTTATATATACAACAAAATAGCGGTTTACAGTGTGAACGGGAAGGCTAATTTGCATATTAATATTAAAAAAATCGAATTTAATAAATATGTGCTTAGTATTATTGATTTCTAATTGCTTGGTTTTATTTTAATGAATATAAGCAAAAATCTCTTCAATGAATCTTAAATGAAATCCATTAACAAGATAAAATAACTGTCATTTTATTCTTTACTTCCTCTTATAACTAAATACTTAAATTAGAAAAAACAACAATGAAAGACGAGAGTGATGGAAGAGTAAGTTTCAGTTGTTCCATTTTTTATTATACTCCCTCTGTTTCAAATCTTTTATTATACTCCCTCTGTTTCAAATCTTTTTATCTGTATTCTTATTTAGTTTCATTAGCCTTTCTAATTTAATACAATATTTTATTATATTAAAACTTAAATACTTGCACCCGGAGGGTGCATATATTTGCTAGTGTTATTTATTAACGATGTCTATAAACATACATAGTTAGATTTGCCTCAAAAACAGATTATGTTATTAGTGCGTTTAAAAATCCTACAATGCATCTTATGTATCCCTAAGAAATAATGCTGTGGTTTATTTGCATACTGGTTTTAACAAAACCGGGTTTAATAGATAATTACTTGATCTTATTGATCTGTAATATTATTGTTTTTTCTCATACGTAGTAAAATCGATCGTATGAATGATTTTATATAGAAACCAATTAAGATATAATTCAAATTAGTGTAATTTTTTATATGTGTTCTTATTTAATTCTATTTGTCTTTCTAGTTTAATATATTTCATTATATCAAAAATTAAATACGTACGCCCGTACGTACAAGTGCTTGTAAAATCTATTTTATATTTGAAAATAATCAACTGAACTGGTTTTGATAAGAATTCGAAAATACTCAGGTGAGAGAGAGAGAGAGTATCAACCCATATATTCTTCAATATTAATTATTCCTCTCTTTATCTATTGATCTGTTCATCTATCTGTTTCTATTTCAAAATCTATATATATATATATGTGTGTGTGTGTGTGTGTGTGTGTGTGTGTATAACAGGTAATGTTTGGATGGAGGTGTGTGGTGTAATGGCTAGAGTCGTTGGGAATGGACTCGTCGACTCGAGTTCAAATCCTGGATGAAACTGATTGGATTTCACATTCCGCTAATATCCTTCGGAAAGGTTTGAATCCAACTATTCTTCCTCCAGCTATGGGTAAATAGCAGGGCAGACTGGGCTCTTTAGCCTTGGTTAAACAACCAGTCGAGGAGAAGGAAAAACTCTGAATTCAAACCTGTTAAACTCCACCTAAAAATTGATCTTGTGTGACATCCTGCTCGTGCAGAGGGGTTGGTAAATATGAACAGGTAATGTTTCGTTTATTTTGGTTTGTCTTCGTTTCTTCGTTTAATGGCATATCAATCTTCGTTGGTTATTTAATGCCAAAGCCATCACTGTAGAAGAAGATTGGCGGTATCATTTAACCCATAACTGAATGGAATGATGGGGTTCATATCTTTACCAAGGATATTAATCTTAGTAAACGTAATAGCGTGAATGGGGTTCGCGTGCGTGTGTATACAAGGTGTGTTAAAAAAGTACCGAGATTTCTTGTACTTTTTGACACACCTTGTATTCTGAAAAAAAATGAACGTTCCATTCATTGTTCATTTCTATCTTGGTAAATACAGGGCCGGTTTAGCTCAGTCGGTAGAGCGTTCGGCTACAAACCTCAAGACTCCTAGTTCGATACTGGCCCTCGCCAACTCAGCGTATGAGTAGCACAGGGATCAGTGCGGTAAAGTGAGGAGCTGATGATAGGTGTGACGCTCCACCTCAGACGCTAAAATAATCTCCTTGGTCTAGTGCTAGTGAAAAGCGGATAGACTCCCTCGCTGTCTGGCTGATACCGACATTAGGCCGCTCCGATGAATTTGACTAAATACAGCTTCAAACTCAATACTTTTATGACACACCCTGTATAGAAAACTTAAGGAGCCAGAAACTAACTACCTAGGTTTCAGCTAACGGCTCATAAAGACAATTCTAAAGTATCCTGATGAGCCATTAGGGGAAAACTAAGTAGGTAGTTTCTGACTCCTTAGGTTCTTATAATTTTGCCCTATTTAGTGTATCGAGCAATGTTTACATATTTAACCTTGAAAACTCTTTCGGCATTTTTTTCTTTTGGCCATGCACATTTCCATGACAATCTCTCGCCAACCGTCCCTATCATTCATTGCTCTCAAGAGGTACTCTGCGCAGCATCCAGTATCAGTGCAGCGCTGGTCACTGTTGGTCTTTGCTGGATGGCCCACAATGACGTGCCATGTGCTGGTTTACATCGGAGAACGTCACTTATGAATTCGTCCTTGCTTATCCAGTAATGCCCAGCATGTCTTGTTCCTCTAACTTGGATGAGACCTGTGATAGGGGGAAAGTGGCCGTACAACTACTTTCTTGTAGGGTGTTACTTGCGACCTTGTGGCGAACGTGATGGCTAAATACCTACTTTTGGGATAGATCAACTGATAATAGAAAAACGGTGCCCCAATGTGCTACCGATTGTCCCGAACAACAATCGTCAGTTTGCCCCTACCCTTTCACTCTTAGCTGAGGGGGGGGGTATGAAGGGAGCAAAGAGAAACGCAAACAAAAAAATGTTGCGTAACGGTTGTTGTCTTAATGAAATTAATACTCGGAATCAATTTCAGATCCTGGACGAGGCCGTTACTAATATACATGAAGGTTGATGCGTATTTGTTAAGGATCATTGATGTATGTTGCATGAATAATCATTACACCATAGCTAGTAAGAAGCTATGGAACTGTGATATATATATATATATATATATATATATATATATATATATATATATTGGTTTGTTGGTTGGTTTTGAAGGCTGTCACAATGCGAGTGTAAAGAAAAAAAGAAGGTAACTATGATGTTTTTTGTTAACCTGTCATTTTATTTCTCAATATTTCGGGACAAAAATTCCCATCATCAGAAGAATACTGGAACTGAAGTTGTCTTAGCGGCTGCTAGATTCGTTCTGTCTTGGGTCTTCCAAATTCTGTGTGTGTATGTGTATGGTTGGGGTGCTTGCTTATGTGCGTGCTTGTGTGTGTAAATGTAAGCGTATGTGTGTGTGTGCGTGGTGCTTATGTCTGTGTGTCTGATCATTTCTTTTTATTTTATTTTAATTATTATTCCAGATTTGATTCGCCTATAAAAATAAAAACAAAACCTTGCATCCTTAAACATCACGGGTCGCCACCCACGACCAACAGGTGGACCTATTGGGGATAGTCTACCCCTCTGCAGAGGTGCAGTTGATGTATTCTAACGCCCCAGTCGCAAATACCCTTAGGAAAGGTATGTATCCAACTACTATCTGTCTAACTATCGGTAAATAGTAGTGCAGGCTGGGCTCTTTAACCATAGCTAGGTGACCAGTCTAAGAGAAGGAAAACTCTGAATTCAAACCTGCTGAAACTCTGCTTAAGAAATTGACCTTGTGTCACATCCTACTTGTATGGAGTGATTGGTGTCATAAAAAGTATCGAGATTTAAGCTGTATTTACCAAAATGGCAATAAACAATAAATAGAGCGTTCATTTTTTTTTCAGGATGCAGGGTTTGTCATAAAAGTGATTAGTTTGAAGCTGTATTTACCAAGATGGAAATGAATAATGAATGGAACGTTATTTTTTTCCAGAATACAAAGTGTGTTAAACAGTACAAAAAATCTCGATACTTTTTTGACACACCTTATATATAATATATATATGTGTGTGTGTGTGTGTGTGTGTGTGTGCGTGTGCGTGTGTGTGTGTGTGTGTGTGTGTGTGGGAGGAGAGATTGAGGGGAGGGAGGAACAGTTTGCGATAGATACGAACTAAGTAAAAAACAAAAAGAGATGAACAAAGTTATGTATCGTAAGAAATTCGAACACTTACGAATAAAATGAAAAAAAAAAAACTTTTTTTTAAAGAGAATTAAATCTGTGGAAGAAAAAAGAGCAAAACAAAAATGTATTCTTCTACGAATAAAAATTCCAAGCCAAAAAGATTTCAAATCAAAATTTGACTTACTTAGATAAGACAAAGAGTTAGAAAAAAAGGAACTTCTCTAAAAAAAATGGTTATAAATTCCAGAAACGACAACGTGACTGAAAAGAAAATGAGGTTGGGAGAAATTTTGAAAATTGTGAGGAAAAAAGAAAGGATTTGAAAACATTAAAAGGAATTCTGATGGAAAGGAATGAAAAAAGTGAACGAAAAGAAAGTAATAATAATAACATAAAATGCGAGGAAGGAATTATGATGAATTAAAGAATAGAAGTAAAAGAAAGAATAAAGAATGGAGGGAAGGAGAAAGGAATGAAGGAAGAAGAAAGGAAGGAAGGAAGGAGTGGAGAAAAGAAAGAAGGAAGAAGAAGAAGAGGAGGGGAGGGGGGAAAAGAGAGAAAAGTAGAAAAGATAATAATTAATGGAGAAAGAAAGAAAGAAAGAAAGAATGAAAGAAAGAAAGAAAGAAAGAAAAAGATGAAGACGAAAAAAAGAAGAGTAAAGAGAGGGGGAAAGAAGAAAGAAAGAAAAGAAGAAGAAGAAGAACAACAACAAACAACAACAACAACAACAACAGCAACAACAACAAAAAGAAAAAGAAGAGTAAAAAGAGAAAAAAGTAGAAAAGATAATTAATGGAGGAGGAAAAGGAAAGAAATAAGGAAAGAAGAAGAAGAAGAAGAAGAAGAAGAAGAAGAAGAAGAAGAAGAAGAAGAAGAAGAAGAAGAAGAAAGAATATAAAAGATAATTAATGGAAAAGAAAGAAGAAGAAGAAGAAGAAGAAGAAGAAGAAGAAGAAGAAGAAGAAGAAGAAGAAGAAGAAGAAGAAAGAGCGGAAAGAATATAAAAGATAATTAATGGAAAGAAAGAAAGAATAGAAGAAGAAGAAGAAGAAGAAGAAGAAGAAGAAGAAGAAGAAGAAGAAGAAGAAGAAGAAGAAAAAAGAAGAATATAAAAGATAATTAATGGAAAGAAAGAAAGAATAGTAGAAGAAGAAGAAGAAGAAGAAGAAGAAGAAGAAAAAGAAGAAGAAGAAGAAGAAGAAGAAGAAGAAGAAGAAGAAGAAGAAGAAGAAGAAGAAAGAATAGAAGAAAAGAAAGAAAGAATAGAAGAAGAAGAAGAAGAAGAAGAAGAAGAAGAAGAAGAAGAAGAAGAAAGATATAAAAGATAATTAATGGAAAAGAAAGAAAGAATAGAAGAAGAAGAAGAAGAAGAAGAAGAAGAAGAGAAGAAAGAAGAAGAAGAAGAAGAAAGAGTGGAAAGAATATAAAAATAATTAATGGAAAGAAAGAAAGAAAGAATAGAAGAAGAAGAAGAAGAAGAAGAAGAAGAAGAAGAAGAAGAAGAAGAAGAAGAAGAAGAAGAAGAAGAGCGGAAAGAATATAAAAGATAATTAATGGAAAAAGAAAGAAGAAGAAGAAGAAGAAGAAGAAGAAGAAGAAGAAGAAGAAGAAGAAGAAGAAGAAAAGAGCGGAAAGAATATAAAAGATAATTAATGGAAAAGAAAGAAGAAGAAGAAGAAGAAGAAGAAGAAGAAGAAGAAGAAGAAGAAGAAGAGAAGAAGAAGAAGAAGAAGAAGAAGGAAAGAATATAAAAGATAATTAATGGAAAAGAAAGAAAGAAAGAATAGAAGAAGAAGAAGAAGAAAAGAAGAAGAAGAAGAAGAAGAAGAAGAAGAAGAAGAAGAGAAGAAGAAGAAAGAATAGAAAAGATAATTAATGGAAAGAAGAAAGAATAAAGAATGAGAAATAAATAACTAAAAAGAATGGTAAAGTGTAAAAGCATTTCATGAAGCATTACATAAAATTCTCCCACCCCCCCCCCACGTCCACACCCAAAATTAGAAAAGGGCTGATGGAGAATGGAGGAGGGGATGTTGAATCAGATGCATTTGATGAACTCGGAAAGAAAGTCGAAGCTCATAAAGTTGAATGTGAAGAATACTTAAAAATAGGAGAATCAAGATGAAAGTCGAAAAAATGAGCTTTTGCCCCTTTTTTTGTTTTGTTTATTTTTTTTTTGGGGGGGGGGGTGCCAATACATTTTATTGTATTTATTTGTTTATTTATTTTCATTTTTAGACAAACTATAAATAAGAAAAGAAAAAATAAACGAAAATCACAAAACTGATAAAAATTTGGGGAGCGAGAAGAAAAATGTGGGGAAGAAAAATACAAATTGGAAAATCAACAACACCGAACCCACTACAACCAAATAAAAAAAAATAAAAACAACTACAAAAAAAAAAATATTTATGCTATAAAGATAAAAATAAGAAAAAAAGATTTTGTATTGTTATCAACAGAATACTTAGCAAAAATTCTATTAATATATGTTTTCTTTTTATTTTTTTTTTTAAGATCGTTTAAACTGAATATAAAAACGTATAGAGATTTTAATAATATCCAGAAAAATACGACAAAGTACTGCCACCATATTGGAATTTTAGCATTTGGCATTTTGATAGAGGAAAAGGGCTCTTTCGATCATTCGACTGCCTTATCGTCGAAAGAGATCTGGTTGCCGGGTGCTGAATAAATTGATTTTGAAGGGAATGCAAGATTTAAAATCGCTCGTTTTGTACGCTCTACTTCACCGCCCACGCCAATAAAATCCATATTATTTTTCTGCTTCTGTTTCCTCCATTCGTTCTTTCGTTCGTTCCACATATCCTCCCTGCAGCCAAGGTGGACATCCTTCGACCTTCTCCCTCAACCAAGCGTAATTTCATGTCAAATCATCCAGAAAAAAAAGTAAAATTGTCACCCACCCACTTCAATTTTTCTGAAATTTTATACAGGTGTGGATTATGTTAAAGTTAGACAATTCCCAAAATTTGAGCTTCCAATTCCCAAAATTAGCGGAGTTATGTTGATTTTTAGCTATCTAAATTTGGTGTGGTTCGCCAAAAAAATGATGACTTTTTGTAATCTATTTTTTGTCTGTAAAATGAGTTCTAGAGCTTCCCTACTCCTAAAAATTGGTTTATAAAAACTTTTTAGATTTTTAGCTATCTAAATTTGGTGTGGTTCGCAAAAAAATATGACTTTTTGAAATCTATTTTTTATCTGTAAAATGAGTTCTGGAGCTTCCCTACTCCTAAAAATTGGTTTATAAAAACTTTTTAGATTTTTAGCTATCTAAATTTGGTGAGTTTGCAAAAAAATTACGAATTTTTGTAATCTATTTTTTCGTCTGTAAAATGAGTTCTAGAGATTTTCTACTCCTAAAAATTGGTTTATAAAAGCATTTTCTCCCAAGGAATAAAATAATGATATCAAAAAAGTTTTAAAGTCAACAAATTTTAAGTTATTGATGATTTTTTTTATAGTAAGATCAATATCCCGATGTGGCACTGCATCTATGACAATTTCTTCTATTCTTATTTTAAATATATTGGACATAACACGCACACACATGGAAACATCAGACACATGTACAACACACCTTCCATAAACCGACAACAGAACTGAGCTCAAGACAGAATTCCACCACACACATACAGACACACTGGCACACCCATAAAGTAAAGTAAAGTCGTCGGGCGGCCTAATGTCGGTATCAGCCAATCAGTGAGGGAGTCTATCCCCTTTTCAATAGCGCGAGACCAAGGAGATTATTTTAGCATCTGAGGTGGAGCGCCACACCTACCATCAGCTCCTCCCTTTACCACACAGATCCCTATGCTACTCATTCGCTGAGTTGGCGAGGGCCAGTATCGAACTAGGAACCTTGTGGTTTCTAGCCGAACGCTCTACAGACTGAGCTAACCTGGCCCATAGACCAACAAAAAAATCACAGATAAAAAGAACAATTATGACTGGCACCAACAGCTATGAATTCAATAAGGGTTCACAAACCAACAAACGCATACATACATACATATAAGTAAAGAAATAAGCCAACAAAACCGGCGACTTTATAAACTAAATGGAATAAAATTGATACGGAATACTGCAACTGAATGGGACCTACCCCACCCTAAATGGGGGGGGGGTTAAGACAATACCCAGATCACCACAAAGAGGTGACATAAAGCAGAAAAAACATATATGGGGAAGACCAATACATCTTCTTTTACAATTGCACCGTAAGAGACTTCAAAACCAACCGCTAGACCAATATATATATATATATATATATATATATGGGAGTAAGTATGGAAATAAATCCGACAATATTAAGAAATTTGAAAAACGAAGTGTTCCAAAAGTAAGATGAATTTATTTATCGACGCTTAAACGTTTCGGTTTATTTAACCTTCATCAGGATAGATTATGGGGGGAAGAAATTGATGGATGTTTTGTCGATGACAATCTTCGCATGTGCGTATCGGGAGTCGTCTTTCAAAAATATAACGCTGAACAAATACAGTTACAAACGTTTTACTAACAAAGATCTTTACTAACTCCTGTCATCTACAAAACAACGTTTAAGCGTCGATAAATAAATTCATCTTATTTTTGGAACACTTTGTTTTGCAAATTTCTTAATATATATATATATATATATATATATATATATTTATATTTATATATGCAATAAATAAGTAATCCACAGGCACGTGTTTCGAAGTATCACTTCTCATCAGTGTGGTTATACATTTTAACAGCTACCCCTAGCCGGGTTTGAGACCCGAATGAACTTTCGTTCGCCAATCCTCTTACCCGTGCGACCAGAGGCAGCTGTCAAATATAGGAGAATATTTAATCGCTACATTTCTAAGCGGAAATGAATTCACTAGAGGCCTCAAACATTTGTAAACAAAGCGAGGTTTAGCTACACGCCAGAACGGTGAATCTGTAATTAAATCCCTATTTAAAGTACTCGACCAAAGTTGGAGTATATATATATATAATAAATAAGTAATAATGGAGATTCGCTTCCGGTTTTTGTCTGTAACAAAAATTACGTCTCTGTTTACGTCACATTACCCAAAATCATCATAACATAGAATGAATACACTCAAAATTTGAACATGCAACATTAGACAGTCCTCATTGTTTTTTTTAAAACAAGTTTTAATAAATACATGACTGGTATTATATATCTATATATAGTTTGTTTTATTTTAATACATATTTAAAGTTTACATTTAAAATTGTTTTATTTTTTAATCCTTTAATGAATTTGATAATTTTACTTACTTAGGGTACAAACTCGCTGACACTGAATTTTTTACTCTCACCCCTCAGGCAATATGTTTCAAAAATCTATTTTTACATCGCCCTGAGGTCTTTTTTTATTTTGTACTAGTATATATAATGATCAGCTGGGATTAACGTTGACTTCTTACCCACACTAAACGGGTATTTCAACTAGAGATCATAACTGACTTTCTTATTATTTGTCAGGGACCCTTTTACTAAGAAATGGAAATAATTTCACAAGACACACGGGCGTTACCCATTCATTTGGTCTCTATGCAATCGTTGATAATAATTATATAGAAAAAGAAGAAATAAAAAGAATGATTTTATGCAATGCTGTCAAATTGTTTTAACAATGTTTTATCTTTTTCTATTCAAGGAAGAAAAATTTAAATATAACAAAACCAAGAACGACGACGTTCGCGTTAATGTGGCTCAAATGAATTTTGCAGTCGGTCGAATAAATCCATAATTATTTGATTATAAAAAAAAAAAAAAAAAAAAAAAAACAGGCCAAACATACAGAGAAACAAACAAACAAAACAAAACAAATACTGGATCGAAATTTTAGTTTAAACTTCCAGGGTTTCCCGGCAACACACTGATCAAAAATGGCCTCGAAATATTAATAATGTGGATCAAATGCTGCAGAGGACGGGGTGGGGCTAGTGGAGGGGGGTTGAGAGAAAATAGGGAAGAAAAGCATTGCCCCCCTCTCTCTCTCTCTCTCTACCCCTCTCTCTCTCACACACACACACACACACACACACTCTATTACTGGTATTCCTTTTCCTCCTCTTCTCTCGCGACCATCTCTCACTATAACTGATTTTCCTTTTCCTCTCCCCTCTCCACTCTCTCTCTCTCTCTCTCTCTCTCTCTCTCTCTCTCTCTCTCTCTCTCTCTCTCTCTCTGTCTCGATCAACTCTCACTCTTTTTTTATTTCCTCCCTCTCACTCACTTCTCTGTCTCTGTCTCTGTCTCTGTCTCTGTCTCTCTCTCTCTCTCTCTCTCTCTCTCTCTCTCTCTCTCTCTCTCTCTCTCTCTCTCTCTCTGTCTCGATCAACTCTCATTCTTTTATTTGATTTCCTCCCTCACTTCTCTCTCTCTCTCTCTCTCTCTCTCTATCTCTGTCTCGATCAACTCTCATTCTTTATTTGATTTCCTCCCTCTCACTTCTCTCTCTCTCTCTCTCTCTCTCTCTGTCTCGATCAACTCTCACTTTTATTTGATTTCCCCCCCTCTCTCTCTCTCTCTCTTATTCCTGATCACCCCACTCTCTATTAATGATACTCCTATACATTTTGCTTATGTTACCTCTCTCTCTCTCTCCCCTCTATCTCTCTCTTTCCCTCTCTCTCTCTCTCTCTCTCTCTCTCTCTCTCTCTCTCTCTCTCACACACACACACACACACACACACACTCACTCACTCATTCACTCACTCACTTGTGTTTATTTGTCTTACTCATTCTATTTTCAATTCTCTATTGAAACATTCAAAGATACTATTTATTTTTCTCTTCTTACTGGTGTTACCCTCTCTATTGTTTTTTATCTATCCTCTCCCCCCCCTCTCTCTCTCTCTCTCTCTCTCTCTCTCTTCTCTCTATCTATCTATCTATCTCTCTATCTCCCTCCTCCCTCTCTGTGTCATTTTCTAAAATCAAATTCCTGCTTTTAATATTGATATCTGGCTTCGATCTTTACTGTTCGATGACCTTAAAATCATAAATGAAGGTAGAAATATTTAGTTAGCTCATCGATATTCCAACGGTAAACATCAAATGTAAAAATCAGGCATTTAGAAAGAGAATGGTAAACCCTGTCGGTGAGGCTTAGTATTCGCTGACTGTATCCCCCCACTACAGAGGGGTGCTGTATAGTCCTTTCTTCTATTTTTACCATCTTATAATACTTAGCTTGTATCTCCCTGTATCTCTCCACTGCTAGCCGAACCTCTCTGATATCTATATATTAATACACGTGTTCCTTAATTGTACGACCGTTATCATTTTTGCAACACCCTCTGGTTAAAAATGAGACCATCCAAATCGTCAAAGAAAAGAAGGAAAGAAAGAAAAAAGTGAGAGAGAGAGAGAGTTAAACACTGACTGTGACATTTTTTCTTTTCTTATCATATATATATATATATATATATATATATATATATAGAGAGAGAGAGAGAGAGATAGATAGATAGATGTCCAGACATACGCACACACACACACACTAACAAACACTCATACGAAGATGCATATATATAGATAGATGCACACACACATACACACATATATATGCACATAGATGCACATACATAATCACAAACACACACACACACACACACATATATGTATATATGTATATACATATATGTCTATATATACATTCTTTTCCTGACATTTTCTCAAATGGACACTTGATTAAATTGTTGGAATTTAGTAAGCTAGCTGTTGTTTTTGGAGGTGTATGGAGTACCCTTTCGTTTTGAATACTCCCAGGTCCACCCCGAGGTGTGAGAAGTACACCTTCATTGCTAATACTTCCAGATACACTCTGATCCGGAGTGGTAGTATCTGTTAGGACTCCATCTATGGGTCAAATAGCAAGTTTATGAACATTAATTTACCAGTCTATTGATACTGTTATATCCCGAGAGGTAGGAATAACAAAATGATAATAAAAACAGTGAAATATGTTTAACATATAAAAAAATATTTGTTTTATTTATTCTCACTCACAGGGAACACAGTAGATGGGTTTGGATAGAATTCAACGATGTGTATCATGTGTGTGGTCACACATTAGGCCAGTCCTTGTCTGCCTGATAGTCAGTCTTTTTCTCCCTCCTTGTTAGAGAGTATCCGGTTTGAATCGTTAGGGGAAGATAACTCTCCCTAACAGATACACATGAAGTTAATGATGAATCTAACATGAAAGTTATTTCTCTTAATTTATGAATTGATTTATAAAACCAAAACAAACAAAAATATTTACGTGAAAACTATGAAATGCTCGTTGTGTAACAGTTATCGCCATAGGAAATGGACACATTGATAGTAGTTCAAATCCTGGACAAAGCTGTTTTCAATTCACACCGTGCTAAAATACTTGGGATAGGTACGAATCTAATCATCCTCCCACCAACTATGGGAAAATAGTAGGGCAGACTAGACTCTTTTACCCTTGGTAGGAAACCGGTTTAGGAGAAGAAAAACTCTGAATTCAAACAATGTTAAACTCCGCGTAAATGTTGACCTTATGCCATATACTAATCCTGCGTTAGATAGATAGACATACTGATATTAAGAGGCTGAAATTGATAGATAGATATATATATGCATAAGGTGTGAAGTCTACAGATAAAAACAAACTGAGATAGATAGATAGATAGATAGATAGATAGATAGATAGATATGAACAGGCTAAGAGAGATATACTAATAGATGAATAGACTGAAATAGATAGATAGATAAATAGATAGACTGATATGAACAGACTGGAATTAATAGATATATATATATATGAATACGCTATGAAGTCTACATATAAAACAAACTGAGATAGATAGATTGATAGATAGATAGATATGAACAGGCTAAGATAGATTAATAGATGAATAAATGAATAAATAAATAAATAAATAGATAGATAGATAGATAGATAGATAGATAGATAGATAGATATGAACAGTCTGAAATTAATTGATAGATAGGAATACACTGAGACAGACAGACAGACATAGATAGATAGATAGATATCAACAGGCTAAAATTGATAGATATATGTGAATACACTATAAGGTGTACAGATAAACCAAACTGAGATAGATAGATAGATAGATAGATAGATAGATAGATATGAACAGGCTAAAATGGATAGATAAATAAGAATAGGCTGAGACAGACAGACAGACAGAGAGACTGGTAGATAGATAGATAGATAGATAGATTGATATGAACAGGCTAAGATAGATAAATCAATAGATGAATAGACTGAGATAGATAGATAGATAGATAGATAGACTGGTATCAACAGGCTGGAATTGATAGATATATATGAACACGCTACGAAGTCTACAGATAAAACAAACCGAGAGAGATAGATAGATAGATAGATAGATAGATAGATAGATATGAACAGGCTAAGATAGATAGATAGATAGATAGATAGATAGTCTGAAACAGTCTGAAATTAAATGATAGATAGAAATAGGCCGAAACAGACAGACAGACAGACAGACATAGATAGATAGACAGATAGATAGATAGATAGATAGATAGATAGATAGATAGATAGATATCAACAGGCTAAAACTGATAGATAGATATGAAAACACTATAATGTCTACAGATAAAACAAACTGAGATAGATAGATTGATGTATATATATATATATATATATATATATATATATATATATATATATATATATATATAGATAGATAGATAGATAGATATGAACAGGCTGAAATGATAGATACATAAGAATAGGCTGAGACAGACCGAAAGACAGACATAAATATATATATATATATATATATATATATATATATATATATATATATACATATATATGGATAGATAGATAGATAAATGGGTAGATAGATAGATAGATAGATAACGTATGTGTCGAAAAGACACCGTTTGACCCGAAATATATGACTTTACTTCTTTCTACTAATACAGGAAAGCATTTATTAATAATTTGTCTGATATTTTAAATATTTAAAGAGGCAGGCGGACTCATCTCCACGCGCATGCGCTCCTTCCACAGAGAAAGACTTGAAAGTCACTGATTTTTTTGCGAATTCAACTACAAACAAAAATATATTTATTATAAAGATGACAAACGAGTGAATCAGAAATTGAAAACATTTTTTCGAAATATTTGTAA
>CM042164.1:72154628-72159628 GCA_023376005.1 Doryteuthis pealeii | reverse complement strand
GTTTGGTTGTTTGGTTTTACGGCGTGTGGGTATTTACGCAAACACTCCAGGATGTGAAAAAAATGTTTAAAAAATGCTGGAATTTTTTAAATATATATGGTGTGCTACAATACACCACTTAAATTTATAGACTAAGCGACGTTATGTGGTTTAAACCTCAGCCAATCAATAGCCCGAATGCGTGGTTGGTTGACTACTTAAGCACTGATACTGAGAGACGTCCATTTGCAATCATTGACGAAGGACTTGCAATGCTGAGGAGCACCAAGGAACAACCAAAGGATTCTTTACCAAGGATTTCCCTGGACATGCGCTCTTTGCTTGGAGCCTAAAGGATGGTCCATAAAATGGTAACAAGAATCCGTCTAGATTATTTGCCTAAGCAAGGCTGATGAATGAACTCTGTGAGAAGAACAGAAGATTGCATGCCTTTCCTAAGATATTTCATAGTAAAAATCATTCACAGTGCATTTTTATAGTAAAAATCATTCCAATGCATTTTCATAGTAAAAATCATTTCAATGCATTTCATAGTAAAAATCATTCAATGCATTTTCATAGTAAAAATCATTTCTAATGCATTTCATAGTAAAAATCATTCCAATGCATTTTCATAGTAAAAATCATTTCCAATGGCATTTTCATAGTAAAAATCATTTCCAATTCATTTTCAAGTAAAAATCATTTCCAATGCATTTTCATAGTAAAAATCATTTTTAATGCATTTCATAGTTAAAAAATCATTCCCAGTTCATTTTTTATTGTACAAATCATTTACAATGCATTTTTATAATTTCAGATGATATTCAAGATAAGATCAGCAAAGATATGTAAATGACAGCGAGATCAATAATACTCAGAGCGTGTGTGTGTGTGTGTGTGTGTGTGTGTGTGTGTGTGATTTATGTCACCTCTTTGTATTGGACGGGCACCATCTTGGCCCTACCCTAGGGGCTAGGCAAGGTCCTATTCATTTATTTAATTCTCTATTCTGTTAATTTAATTTCTATAGTGATATTCATCCTGTGTTTTATTTTGTTTATCTATCTATCTATCTATCTATCTAACTCTCTCTCTCTCTCTCTCTCTCTCTCTCTATATATATATATATATATATATATATATATATATATATATATATATTATATATATTCTCAAGGCATGTTGTTTATTGAACAACACGGAGTATTTCTTTTTTCATTTTTGTATGGATATTTTTTTCCAGTTTTCTGTCTATCCTTTTTGAATCTGGATCGAGTTGATTCATGATATTTTTCATACTAATTTCCCGAGCGCTTTCGACTGTTTCTCCAGTCGTCTTCATGGGGTTTACGTAATTTGGTTTTTAGTTAATTTTTTTAGTTCTGTTATCTATGCTTTTATCAAATTCGGAGAGTCTATTTATTTTAAGAGGGGGATTAGGTAAGTGTTAGATATTGATGAAAAAAAGAAGAAAAAAAAATATATTGTATAAATATATGGTTATCACTAGCTCACAAGTTTTTGGGGGTAATATTAGATGAGGGTATTAGATGCAGTATTTATTAGTGAGTGTTTCAATAAGAGTGATAGAGGTGTTAAATATATTATATATATATATATATATGTGTGTGTGTGTGTGTGTGTGTGTGTGTCAAAAAATATTGAGACTTTTGGTACTTTTTGACACACCTTGTATTTCTGAAAAAAATTAACGTTCCTTTCATTGTTCATTTCTACCTTGGTAAATACAGCTTCAATCTCGATACTTTTATAGCACACCTTGCATATTAGTATATATATATATATATATGGAGGCGCTTTGTGTAATGGTTAACGTCGTAGGAAATGAAGACGAACAGTTCAAATCCTGACTAGATTGATTCAAACACGAGGGGATTTTGGGTTTCGAAAGGTCAGACCGCCATTGCAATCCATCTCGTTCATCACCTAGCCCAAACCCGATTTCCCTAAACAAACTTTCTCGCGTTCGCTCTGGTGAATCAGAGAAGAGATCAAACACTGATCAAAATTTGTTAACCAAATTCCCGTGAAACCTTTAGTTTGATTTCACTACACTATCGTACATAATTGATTGGTAACCTATTAATTATGTAATAAAACTTGTGTAACTCCATTTAAGAAATTGACCTTGTGTCATAACCTACTCCTGTTGGATTATTTTGGAGATATAGTTATTTACTAAGCTTAGCTTAGATGCGGCACAAGGCCAGAAGTGTGGGGTGCCCAATGAGAATCGAACTCACTAACAATGGTTTGCGAATATAACCTGCTAACCATTACACCACGCGGGGTGCCCATATTTGGACATATAAGGTGTGCTGGGTCCAACACTTAAACTTATAGACTCTGTGTAGGCGCCTAGATTAAAGCCATCCAATCAACACGCTTGAATACGTGGTTAGTTAACTATTTAATCGCCGATCTTGAAAGCCGTTTATTTGCACCTATTTCACACGGACAAACGGATCTGCCACAAAAGTATTTCGCCTAACACCGAGGAACAACCAAGACTCTGCTTAACCAAAGATTCTTCCCTAAGGAACACCAAAGGATTCTACTTAACACTAAGGAACACACTGTAAAGTGCTCTTACCTATTAGCCAAAAATGGTCTCAAAAGATGAACAAGAGTGAGCAGAAGGAGAGAGACAGAGAGAGAGAGAAAGAGAGAGGAGAACGTATGACGTGCGTCGTGTGCGTGTATTTGAGAGAGCAAGGTGTGTATCAGAGTGAGAGAGAGAGAGAGTGAGATGAAAGAGAGTGTGTGAGAGTGAGACAAGACAGACAGACAAAAGTCAAGGGAATCCAGATGCAGTTCGTCTTGATGATTATGCCTAACTCTAAGGAACACAAGGATTCCACCTTAACACTAAGGAAAGACAAGGGATCTCCACAATAAAGCCTCTGACCTGCAGTCTAAAATTGCCACAAAATGAACAAGAGTCGACCCTTGGGAGTAATGTCAATGTGAAGGAGTATTCTATACATTTCAGAAGCTCCAGAACAATGTAGGTTAGTCTCATAAGCAGGATAGCGCTTTTTCTAGAGACAATCAAACTATCTCTGTTGAATCTGTGCCAATTCTAGTTGGGTTTGGTTGAAAGAAAACCATCAGTGAGGAAGGCATAGCAAACAAACGCTACGTGAATAAATATAATATACTCCCAAGGGGAATTACTCCGTTTTCCCTTTCAATAATTGATATTTATTGAATTTACATTTTATTCAACGGAAATCTTTTTAACTTTGTTTATATTATTATTAAATAGAAGATTGAAGAATCATCAAAAATCTAACAATTGTTACTATATATATATATATAATATATATAATATTATATATATATATAGAGAGAGAGAGAGAAGAGGAGAGAGAGAAGAGAGTGATTACCGGTGAATTTGGTCCACGATGGTTGTAAGTGTGGAATTCGAGAGGGGTAATTCAGCCGATATAAAAAATACAAAGTGCTCCAATACTAAGTAGAGCAAATTTATTATAAAATGGGTACAAGAGATAACCTACTCGATTTTCACCATAAGGATCTTCAGGGTTATATCGACTTAATTAATTCAGTGGATTTAACCCTGAAGATCCTTATGGTGAAACTCGAGTAGTTATCTCTTGTACCCCATTTTATAATAATACATATATATAGTATATAGATATGTGTGTGTGTGGTGCGTGATGTCTGTAAAGTATGAAAATAAAGCGGAGTGTCTATTGTCAGAATCAGCCGGGTAGAAGGGAGTCTATCCCCTTTTTCCCTTGCGCTAAACCCAGAAGATGTATTTATGGTCTGAGGTGGAGCGACACACTTACGACAAGCCCAAACTCTTTATCATATGGGTGCATAAGACGCTGCGGCTCTTTAAGAGGGTCTTCATAGTCGTGCGTAATGACGTTTAAAGGTCTATCTGATGGTGAGGCTTCAGTTCTGGAGGTCTGGGGACTGTGGAACACCCTATCATCACCATTGCCTCCTGGTCCACTCTGATCCGGATGTTAGTAACCCACCACGTTAGGTCCCATCTATGGGTTAAATAGAAAAATGTTATTAACAAAACTGAGTTATCCATTAAGAATGAATTTATTTCAAAAACTTTATCGCATTGGAATGACCCCACTAGAGGTTGATATGCCGTTGTAGGAATAATCATACTATTCCAATTACCGTCGAATTGGTAAGGACAAGGCAGCCAAGCAGTTTGTAACTTTATACGAACTGCCAAAATGGCAGCGTTAATTATGAACCTCAGAACATCATAGGAAACCAAGCAGCCAATTCAGGTCTCAAGGAATGGAATCACCCAAATGCACTATTCTGAAATTCCCATAAGTATCAGTTGACTTGGCACTGGTTCAGTTGTGCTTGGCGTTGCTGTTGTTCAAACCCAATAGAGACTGACTGACTGACTGACTGACTTCAAGATGCCGTTTAAAAACAACCGAACCAAATCTAGTTCCGTGGAGAACTTAAAGTCAATATGGTTCGTCACTTCACGACCTCTACAAAATGTTGCAGCACGTTAGCCAAATATTGTAAAACGTTTGACCTCACCTCGTAAGATATTTTTAATGAAAAAACTATTGGTGAAGTAACTGCGATTAAACCACTGTTTCCGTAGGTTCGTGCCGTAAAAGTTCCAAGCAAATCTCCCTTTTAATCAAAACATTGCTTGAACTTAATTAGGTCAATATTCTCGCTCGACAGATTAAATCCACAAGAAAAAAGTATGGTGAGGGCTAACGGAAATAATGAAATACTTTGAAGTGTTTGAAAAATATGTGTTTGGAAGAATGGGCTAAGTATGTCTTTGTAATTGTTCGTTCGAAGAAAAAAAACAATCTTCAAAAACTGAATGAAGTTATTCGTCTTAAAAAAGAAGATTAATAGGATTGATAATTAATCAAAGTTTATAGACGTGATTATAATTTAGAATCCTCTGATTCATTTGTTTGTATTCTGTTTTGTTTCTTTATATTTAAATTGGTAAATTC
>CM042164.1:72139732-72149528 GCA_023376005.1 Doryteuthis pealeii | reverse complement strand
AGAGAGATATCTTAGTAAGCCGTAATAGCGTGAATGGAGTTCATGTGCGTCGTGTATAGCAAGGTGTGTCAAAAAGTACCGAATTTTTCTTGTACTTTTTGACACACCTTGTATTCTGAATAAAAAAAATGAACGTTCCATTCATTGTTCAATTTCTATCTTGGTAAATAGTGGAACGCGGGTTTAGCTCAGTGGTAGAGCGTTCGGCTACAAACCACAAGGCTCCTAGTTCGATACTGGCCCTCGCCAACTCAGCGTATGAGTAGCAAGCAGGGATCAGTGCGGTAAAGTGAGTGGAGCTGATGGTTGGTGTGGGCGCTCCACCTCAGAGCTAAAATAATCTCCTGTCTAGTGCTAAGCTGAAAAGCGGATGACTGCCCTCGCTGTCTGATGATAATCGACATTATGCCGCTCCGATGAATTTGACGTAAAAACAGCTTCAAACTCAATACTTTTATGACAGCATATCCTGTATCGAAAACTTAAGGAGCCAAAACTAACTAGCATAGGTTTAGCTAATGGCTCATAAAGACAATTCTAAAAGTATCCTGAGAGCGCATTAAGGGGAAACTAAGTAGGTAGTTTCTGACTCCTTAGGTTCTTATAATTTTGCCCTATTTAGTGTATCCGCGAGCAATGTTTACATATTTAACGCTTGAAAACTGGCTTTCGCGGAATTTTTTTTTTCTTTTGGCCATGCACATTTCCATGACATATCTCTCTGCGCAACCGTCGCCTATCATGTCATTTGCTCTCAAGAAGGTACTGCTGAGCAGCATCCAGTATCAGTTGGCAGAAGCTGGTCACTGTAGATCTTTGCTGGATGACATTGTGCTGGTTTCCTATCATATTTCCCAACCCTATTGCCCTATGGGAAAAGCCCCAACCCCTTTTTATCATATGGGTGCTAGAAGGCGGTGGCTGCAAGGTTCTACCATGTCCTGGGTATGACGTTAAAACTCCTATCTGTTGGTGAGGTTCTCCAGTTCTCTGGAGGTTTGGGGAATGTGGAGCACGCCCTTCATCACCACATGCTCCCGATGGTCCATCTGCTGAGCCCGGAGTGGTAGTAACCTGTTAGAGTCCGTCATCTATGGGTTAAATTAGAAAAATGTTGTATTAAAAAAATTGTATTATCACATTAAGAATTTGATTTATTTCAAAACTTTATGCGGCATTAAATGACCCACTGAGGTTTGATATGCCGTAAACAAACCAAACCAAACAATGTGCATGGTTTTACATCGGAGAACGCTCACTTATGAAATTAGTCTTGCTTAATCCAGTAATGCCAGGCCAGCCCCTGTCTTGTTCCTCTAACTCGGCTGGGTCCTGTAATAGGGGGCAAGTTGCCGTAGCAACTCTTTCTTGTAGGGTGTTACTTGCGACCTTGTGTCACATCAATATGTGTGGCGAACGTTGATGGCTAAATACTAACTTTTGGATAGATCAACTGATAATAGAAGAAGCGGTGCCCCCAATGTGCTAAACCGATTGTCCCGAACAACAATCGTCAGTATTGCCCTACCCTTTTCACTCTATAGCTGGAGTGGGGGGGGGGGAATGTGAAGGGAGCAAAGAGAAACGCAACAAAAAAATGTTGCGTAAACGTTGCTGTCTTTAAAAATGAAATTAATACTCGGTAATCAATTTTTCAGATCCTGGACGAGGCTGTTAGCTAAATATACATGAAGGGTTTGATCGCGTATTTTGTTAAGGATCATTGATGTATGCTGCATGAATAATCATTACACCATAGCTATGTAAGAAGCTATGGAACTGTGAAATATATATTATATTATAAATATATATATAATATATAATATATATATATATTGGTTTGTTGCTTGGTTTTGAAGGCTGTCACAATGCGAGTGTAAAGAAAAAAAAGAAGGTAACTATGATGTTTTTTGTTAACCTGTCATTTTATTTCTCAAATTTCGGGACAAAAATTCCCATCATCAGAAAGAATACTGGAACTGAAGTTGTCTTAGGCTGCTAGATTCGTTCTGTCTTGGGTCTTCCAAATTCTGTGTGTGTATGTGTATGGTTGGGGTGCTTGCTTATGTGTGTGTTTGTGTGTGTAAGTTGTGTGTGTGTGCGTGTTTTGTGTGTGTAAATGTAAGCGTATGTGTGTGTGTGCGTGGTGCTTATGTTTGTGTGTCTGATCATTTCTTTTTATTTTATTTTAATTATTATTCCAGATTTGATTCGCCTATAAAATATAAAACAAAAACCTTGCATCCTTAAACATCACGGGTCGCCACCCACGACCAACAGGTGGACCTATTGGGGATAGTCTTACCCCTCTGCAGAGGTGCAGTTTGATGTATTCTAACGCCCCAGTCGCAAAATACCGCTTAGGAAAGGTATGTTATCCAACTACTATCTGTCTAACTATCGGTAAATAGTAGTGCAGGCTGGGCTCTTTAACCATAGCTAGGTGACCAGTCTAAAGAGAAGGAAAAACTCTGAATTCAAACCTGCTGAAACTCTGCTTAAGAAATTGACCTTGTGTCACATCCTACTTGTATGGAGTGATTGGTGTCATAAAAAGTATCGAGATTTAAGCTGCATTTACCAAAATGGCAAATAAACAATAAATAGAGCGTTCATTTTTTTTTCAGGATGTAGGGTTTGTCATAAAAGTGATTAGTTTGAAGCTGTATTTAACAAGATGGAAATGAATAATGAATGGAACGTTATTTTTTTCCAGAATACAAAGTGTGTTAAAACAGTACAAAAAATCTGGATAACTTTTTGACACACCTTGTATATATATATGTGTGTGTGTGTTTGGTGTGTGTGTGTGTGTGTGTGTGTGTGTGTGTGGTGTGTGTGTGAGGAGAAGATTGAGGGAGGGAGAAACAGTTTGCGATAGATACGAACTAAGTAAAAACAAAAAGAGATGAACAAAAGTTATGTATCGTAAGAAATTCGAACACTTACGAATAAAATGAAAAAAAAAAACAACTTTTTTTTAAAGAGAATTAAATCCTGGAAGAAAAAAGAGCAAACAAAAATGTATTCTTCAACGAATAAAAATTCCAAGCCAAAAAGATTTCAAATCAAAATTTGACTTACTTAGATCAAGACAAAGAGTTAGAAAAAAGGGACTTCTCTAAAAAATGGTTATATAATTCCAGAAACGACAACGTGACTGAAAAGAAAATGAGGTTGGGAGAAATTTTGAAAATTGTAAGGAAAAAGAAAGGATTTGAAAACATTAAAAGGAATTCTGATGGAAAGAAATGAAAAAAGTGACGAAAAAGAAGTGATAAAATAACATAAATCGAAGAAGGAATTTATGTGAATTAAAGAATAGAAGTAAAAGAAAAAGAAAGATGGAAGGAAGGAGAAAAGGAATGAAGGAAGAAGAAAGGAAGGAAGGAAGGAGTAGAGGAGAAAAGAAAGAAGGAAGAAGAAGAAGAGGAGAGGAGGGGGGGAGAGAGAAAAGTAGAAAAGATAATAATTAAATGGAGAAAGAATGAAAGAAAGAAAGAAATGGAAAGAAAGAAAGAAAGAAAGAAAGAAAGAAAGAAGAAAAAGATGAAGAAACGAGAAAAGAAAGAGTAAAGAGAGGGGGGAAAGAGAAAGAAAGAAAGAAGAAGAAGAGAAGAGAAGAAGAGAGAAACAACAACAACAACAACAACAGCACAACAACAAAAGAAAAAGAAGAGTAAAAGAGAAAAAAGTAGAAAAGATAATTAATGGAGGAGGAAAAGGAAAGAATAAGGAGAAGAAGAAAGAGAAGAAGAAGAAGAAGAAGAAGAAGAAGAAGAAGAAGAGAAGAAGAAGAAAGAATATAAAATATAATTAATGGGAAAGAAAGAAAGAAGAAGAAGAAGAAGAAGAAGAAAGAAGAAGAAGAAGAAGAAAAGAAGAAGAAGAAAGAATATAAAATATAATTAATCGGAAAGAAAGAAAGAAGAAGAAGAAGAAGAAAGAAGAAGAAAGAGAAGAAGAAGAGAAGAGAGAAGAGAAGAAAGATATAAGATAATTAATGGAAAAGAAAGAAAGAATAAAGAAGAGAAGAAGAAGAAGAAGAAGAAGAAGAAGAAGAAAGAAGAAGAGAAGGAAGAAGAAAAGAAGAAGAAGAGAAGAAAGAATATAAAAGATAATTAATGGAAAAGAAAGAAAGAAGAAGAAGAAGAAGAAGAAGAAGAAGAAGAAGAAGAAGAGAGAAGAAGAAGAAGAAGAAAGAAGAAGAAAGAAAGAAAGAGCGGACAGAATAGAAAAGATAATTAATGGAAAAGAAAGAAAGAATAAAAGAATGAGAAATAAATAACTAAAAAGAATAGTAAAGTGTAAAAGCATTTCATGAAGCATTACATAAAATTCTCCCCACCCCCCACGTCCACACCCAAAATTAGAAAAGGGCTGATGGAGAATGGAGGAGGGGGATGTTGAATCAGATGCATTTGATGAACTCGGAAAGAAAGTCGAAGCTCATAAAGTTGAATGTGAAGAATACTTAAAAATAGGAGATCCAAGATGAAAGTCGAAAAAATGAGCTTTTGCCCCTTTTTTTGTTTTTTATTTTTTGTTTTTTTGTTTTTTGTTTTTGCCAATACATTTTATTGTATTTATTTGTTTATTTATTTTCATTTTTAGACAAACTACAAATAAGAAAAGAAA
Organism: Doryteuthis pealeii; assembly: GCA_023376005.1. Lineage (NCBI taxonomy): Eukaryota > Metazoa > Mollusca > Cephalopoda > Myopsida > Loliginidae > Doryteuthis > Doryteuthis pealeii. Next base: position 72,144,890 of record CM042164.1, on the reverse strand, counting down.
ACATAAACGAAAATCACAAAACTGATAAAAAATTTGGGGAGCGGAAGAAAAAATGTGGGGAAGAAAAATACAAATTGGAAAATCAACAACACCGAACCCACTACAACCAAATAAAAAAAAATAAAAACAACAACAAAAAAAAAATATTTTATGCTATAAAGATAAAAAATAGAAAAAAGAATTTGTATTGTTATCAAGCAGAATACTTAGCAAAAATTCTATTAATATATGTTTTCTTTTATTTTTTTTTTTTAAGATCGTTTAAACTGAATATAAAAACGTATAGAGATTTTAATAATATCCAGAAAAATCGACAAAGTACTGCACCATATTGGAATTTTAGCATTTGGCATTTTGATAGAGGAAAAGGGCTCTTTCGATCATTCGACTGCCTTATCGTCGAAAGAGATCTGGTTGCCGGGTGCTGAATAAATTGATTTGAAGGAATGCAAGATTTAAAAATCGCTCGTTTTGTACGCTCTACTTCACCGCCCACGCCAATAAAATCCATATTATTTTTCTGCTTCTGTTTCCTCCATTCGTTCTTTCGTTCGTTCCACGTATCCTCCCTGCAGCCAAGGTGGACATCCTTCGACGTTCTCCCTCAGCCAAAGCGTAATTTCATGTCAAATCATCCAGAAAAAAAGTAAAATTGTCACCCACCCACTTCAATTTTTCTGAAATTTTATACAGGTGTGAATCATGTTAAAGTTAGACAATTCCCAAATTGAGCTTCCAATTCCCAAAATTAGCGGAGTTATGTTGATTTATAGCTATCTAATTTGGTGTGGTTTCGCCAAAAAAAATGATGACTTTTTGTAAATCTATTTTTTGTCTGTAAAATGAGTTCTAGAGCTTCCCTACTCCTAAAAATTGGTTTATAAAAACTTTTTAGATTTTTAGCTATCTAAATTTGGTGTGGTTCGCAAAAAAATATGACTTTTTGTAATCTATTTTTTGTCTGTAAAATGAGTTCTAGAGCTTCCCTACTCCTAAAAATTGGTTTATAAAAACTTTTTAGATTTTTAGCTATCTAAATTTGGTGTGGTTCGCAAAAAAATTACGAATTTTTGTAATCTATTTTTTCGTCTGTAAAATGAGTTCTAGAGATTTTCTACTCCTAAAAATTGGTTTATAAAAGCATTTTCTTCCAAGGAATAAAATAATGATATCAAAAAAGTTTTAGAGTCAACAAATTTTAAGTTATTGATGATTTTTTTTTTATAGTAAGATCAATATCCCGATGTGGCATGCATCTATGGCATTTTTTCTATTCTTATTTTAAATATATTGGACATAACACGCACACACATGGACACATCAGACACATGTACAACACACCTTCCATAAACCGACAACAGAACTGAGCTCAAGACAGAATTCCACCACACACATACAGACACAACGGCACACCCATAAAGTAAAGTAAACTCGTCGGGCGGCCTAATGTCGGTATCAGCCAATCAGCGAGGAAGTCTATCCCCTTTTCAATATCGCGAGACCAAGGAGATTATTTTAGCATCTAAGGTGGAGCGCTACACCTACCATCAGCTCCTCACTTTACCACACAGATCCCTATGCTACTCATTCGCTTGTGGTTTCTAGCCGAACGCTCTACCGACTGAGCTAACCTGGCCCATAGATCAACAAAAAATCATAGATAACAAGAACAATTATGACTGGCACCCACAGCTGTGAATTCAATAAAACTCCCAAACCAACAAACGCACATATACATACAGATAATTAAACAAATAAGCCAACAAAACAGGCGACTTTATAAACTAAATGGAATAAAATTGAATACGGAATACTGCAACTGAATGGGACTACCCACCCTAAATGGGGGGGGATCAAGACATACCCAGACCACCAACAAAGAGTTGAAAATAAAGCAGAAAAAGCGTATATGGGGAAGACCAATACATCTTCTTTTAGCAATTGCAATCGTAAGAGACTTCAAACCAACCGCTAAACAATATATATATATATATATATATATATATATATATATATATATATATATATAAATCCAAAAAGTCCAGAGAAGAAATCTTCCTTACGACATAGGTTTTTTTTAAAAACAACTTGTCGCAGTTTGAGAGGCTCAATGTGTGCTCTTATTGTTAGAGTCACAGAGCAAATTTATATTTAAATAAATACAAAAGACTTATAGATCTTGCATTATAGACTATTTCAGGGAGCTTAGACAAAAATGTCTAAATTCTCCCGACTCATTCGCATCTGATGAGTCGGGAGAATTAGACATTTTGTCTAAAGCTCCCTGAAATAGTCTATAATGCAAGATCTATAAGTCCTTTTGTTATTTATTAAATATATATATATATATATATATATATATATATATATATATATAATATATGGGAGTAAGTATGGAAATAAATCCGACAATATTAAGAAATTTGAAAAACGAAGTGTTCAAAAGTAAGATGAATTTATTTATCGACGCTTAAACGTTTCGGTTTATTTAACCTTCACAGGATAGATTATGGGGGGGGAAGAAATTGATGGATGTTTTGTCGATGACAATCTTCGCATGTGGCGGATCGGGACTCGCTTTCAAATATAACGCTGAACAAATACAGTTCAAACGTTTTTATAAAGATCTTTACTAACTCCTGTCATCTACAAAACAACGTTTAAGCGTCGATAAATAAATTCATCTTATTTTTGGAACACTTTGTTTTGCAAATTTCTTAATATATATATATATATATATATATATATATAATATATATATAATATATATATCAGTCATCCACTGACACGTGTATCGAAGTTTACTTCATATCAGTGCGGCTCGACTTTTTAACAATTACCTCAAGCCGATCGAAAACCCCAACAGATTTTTCGTCTGCAAAGTTTCCTTGCCGTAAGGGCCATCAGTCTGGGTTGAACAATTAATTGATACATACTTACGGGATATGTTTTTACAATCACCAGAGAACTCTGTAAACAACAGGCGAGTAACGGCTTACGCTAAATGCTGAAATTTCAATTAATGTCTCCCCTACAGGGCTCTATCATGGGAATTGGGAGCATATATATATATAAGTCATCCACAAACACGTGTTTCGAAGTTTAATTCTCATCAGTGCGGCTCGACTTTTTAACAGCTATCTCCAGCCGGGATCGAAGCTCGACAGAATTTTCCTCTGGCAAGGTCCTTAGCCATGCGGTCATCTCTCTCTCTTCTCTCTCATATATATATAATAATATATATATATATTATATATATATAAAATGAGAGTAAATATACAAACGATGTGTTTTTATATGGCTTTTCTAGCCGACAACTTTTGGGAGAATATGTGCTTAATTGAAGTCGTACCTAATTTTGAAAATTATTATTAATAATACCCGCCTAATTATTATTATTTATTAATTAATTTCAAATTAGGTATGACTTCAATTAGCACATATTCTCCCAATATATATATATATATATAATATATATATCATATATATATATATATAATAAAGTAAGTCTAATGGGTCAGAGAATATCTACCTACGTTTCAGGATAATTATGACTTTGAATTATCCTGATGATCTGTTAGGAGAAACCTAGGTAGAGATTCTCTGGCCCATTAGGCTTACTTTATTATTTAATGGTTCTACTTTTTGTATTGAGCACTTTATTTAACTTAGCAATTATTAGAGTATTTCTTTCTTTTTTTGCCATTTAATAGTACCATTGATTATTTTCAGGGGAACATATGATTTGGTCTTTTCATCGTTTTTATATTTTTTTTTCGAGCGAAAGTTTTTATGTGTAATCACAGACTATAAAGCCGGGAGTTTTTTTTAATAACTGTTCGAGTTTATATATATATATATATATATATATAATATATATATATATGTGGTGTGTTGTGTGTGTGTGTGTGTGTGTAATAAATAAGTAATCCACAGACACGTTGTTTCGAAGTATCACTTCTCATCAGTGTGGTTATAATACATTTTAAACAGCTACCCCTAGGCCGGGTTTTGAAGACGCCGAAGAACTTTCGTTCGCCAATCCCTTTACCCGTACGGCCAGAGCAGCTGTCAAATATAGGAAATATTTAATCGCTACATTTCTAAGCGGAAATGAATTCACTAAGGCCTCAAACATTTGTAAACAAAGCGAGTTTAGCTACACGCCAGAACGGTGATCTGTAATTAAATCCTATTTAAAGTACTGACCAAAGTTGGAGTATATATATATATATAATTAAGTAAATAATGGAGATTCGCTTCCGGTTTTTGTCTGTAACAAAAATCGTCACTGCCTACATCACATTACCCAGCAAATCGTCATAACATAGAATAAATCACTCAAAAATTTGAACATGCAACATTAGACAGTCCTCATTGTTTTTTAAAACAGTTTTAATAAATACATGACTGGTATTATATACTATATATAGTTTGTTTTATTTTAATACATATTTAAAGTTTACATTTAAAATTGTTTTTATTTTTTAATCCTTTAATGAAATTTGATGATTTTACTTACTTAGGTAACAAACTCGCTGAAAACTGATTTTTACTCCCACCCTCAGGCAATATGTTTCAAAAATCTATTTTTACATCGCCCGGAGGTCTTTTTTTATTTTGTACTAGTATATATTAATGAATCAGCTGCGGATCAACGTTGACTTCTTACCCACACTAAACGGGTATTTCAACTAGAGATCATAACTGACTTTCTATATTTGTCAGGGAACCCTTTACTAAGAAATGGAAATAATTTCACAAGACACACGGGCGTTACCATTCATTTGGTCTCTATGCAATCGTTGATAATATTATAATAGAAAGAAGAAATAAAAAGAATGATTTTATGAAAACGCTGTCAATTGTTTTAACAATGTTTTATCTTTTTCTATTCAAAGGAAAAAATTTAAATATAACAAAACCAAGAAGACGACGTTCGCGTTAATGTGGCTCAAATGAATTTTGCAGTCGGTCGAATAAATCCATAATATTTGATTATAAAAAAAAACCAAAAAAAACAGGCCAAACATACAGAGAAACAAACAACAACAAAACAAATACTGGATGCGAAATTTTAGTTTAAACTTCCAGGTTAAACTTCCAGGGGTTTCCGCAACACACTGATCAAAATGGCTCGAAATATAATAATGTGGAT
>CM042164.1:72114732-72129732 GCA_023376005.1 Doryteuthis pealeii | reverse complement strand
ATGGAGGGAGAGAAAGAGAGAGAGGGAGAGAGAATGAAAGAGAAAGATGGAGAGAGAGAGAATGAAAAAGAGAGAGGGAGAGAAAAGAAAGAGGGAGAGAATTAGAGAGAGGGAGAGAAAGAGAAAGAGGGAAAGAGAGAATAAAATAGAGAGAAGGATAGAAAGAGAGAGAGGGGGAGAAAGAGAGAGGGGGAGAAAGAGTGAGAGGAAGGGAGAATGAAAGAGAGAGGAGGAGAGAAAGAGAGAGAAAGTGGGAGGGAGAGAGAGAAAAAGAGAGTGATTTTCTTTACGAATTTCTTGAACATTTCCTTGTTTTGCTTGCAACTATGAGGTGTGAAATGTCGGCTTTTTCTCTGCGTATCTGTTTGTGCGAAGGAATATTTACCAAATTCTTCAGTTTGGATAAAGAATAATGGGAACAAGAAGATAATAGATAGATAGATAGATAGATAGATAGAAACATCTTAGGATAGATAGATAGATAGATAGATAGATAGATAGATATGGTTTTAAAAAAAGGAAGATGTATAAATAGAATCACATGACAATAAACTGGCTAAATAGACAGACAAAAGATGAATGAAGTAAAACATCCGGTCACATTTGTGCACACGAATCAAATAACATCTATTAAAAAAAATTCCTAAAAGTTTGTAATAATGGTAAACATTATCCTAATGTTTGAAAAATTGTTCTCTCGAAATAGAAATAAACTGCCTCAAGACTATAAGCATCTATGTAAGTAAGTGAACTAATTTCATATAAAAAAGTGAAGGAACCTTTTTTACACAGTTACTATCACATGGTGGAGTGTGGTGTAATGGTTATTGTGGGAAATGGACTCGTCGACCCGAGTTCAAAACCTAGACGAGGCTGTCTATATTTCACATAGCTCTAATATCCATGGGAAAGGTATGCATCCACCTGCTCTCCCTCCAGCTATGGGTAAATAGTAGGGCTCTTTAACCTTGATCAGGCTATCAGTTTAGGAGAAGGAAAAATCCGAATTAAAACCCGTTAAACTCCTCCTAAAAATGACCTTGTGTCACATCCTGCTCGTGTGGAGGGGTTGATAAATATGTACTAGCACATATCCTTTCGAGAAATAAATGTTTTGGTTTGGTTTAATTGGCTGTTTGGTTGTTTGGTTTTACGGCGTGTGGGTATTTACGCAAACACTCCAGTGTAGGCAGGATGTGAAAAAAATGTTTAAAAAATGCTGGAATTTTTTAAATATATATGGTGTGCTACAATACACCACTTAAATTTATAGACTAAGCGACGTTATGTGGTTTAAACCTCAACCAATCAACAGCCCGAATGCGTGGTTGGTTGACTACTTAAGCACTGATACTGAGAGAGGTCCATTTGCAATCATTGCCGAAGGACTTGCAATGCTGAGGAGCACCAAGGAACAACCAAAGGATTCTTTACCAAGGATTTCCGCTGGACATGCGCTCTTGCTTGGAGCCTAAAGGATGGCACATAAAATCGTAACAAGAATCCGTCTAGATTATTTGCCTAAGCATGGCTGATGAACAAAGTCTGTGAGAAGAACAGAAGGTTGCGTGCCTTTCCTAAGATATTTCAGCACTTCCCGTGTGTGTGTGTGTGTGTGTGTGTGTGTGTGTGTGTGTGTGTGTACTTTATGTCACCTCTTTGTATTGGACGGGCACCATCTTGGCCCTACCCTAGGGGCTAGGCTAGGTCCTATTCATTTATTTAATTATCTATTCTGTTAATTTAATTTCTATGGTGATATTCATCCTGTGTTTTATTTTGTTTATCTATCTATCTATCTAACTCTCTCTCTCTCTCTCTCTCTCTCTATATATATATATATATATATATATATATAATATATATATATATATTCTTAAGACATGTGTTATTGAACAACACGGAGTATTCTTTTTCATTTTTTGTAAAGATATTTTTTCCAGTCTTCTGGCTATCCTTTTTGAATCTGGATCGAGTTGATTCATGATATTTTTCATACTAATTTCCCGAGCGCTTTCGACTGTTTCACCAGTCGTCTTCATGGGGTTACGTAATTTGGTTTTTAGTTAATTTTTTTAGTTCTGTTATCTATGCTTTTATCAAATTCGGAGAGTCTATTATTTTTAAGAGGGGGGTTAGGTAAGTGTTAGATATTGATGAAAAAAAGAAGAAAAAAAAATATATATTGTATAAGTATATGGTTATCACTAGCTCACAAGTTTTTGCGGTAATATTAGATGAGGGTATTAGATGCAGTATTATTAGTTGAGGGTTCAATAAGAGTGATAGAGGTGTTATATATATATATATATATATATGTGTGTGTGTGTGTGTGTGTGTGTGTGTGTGTGTGTGTGTGTGTGCCAAAAATATCGAGACTTTTTGTACTTTTTGACACACCTTGTATTCTGAAAAAATTAACGTTCCTTTCATTGTTCATTTCTACCTTGGTAAATACAGCTTCAATCTCGATACTTTTATAGCACACCTTGCATATTAGTATATATATATGGAGGCGCTTTGTGTAATGGTTTACCGTCGTAGGAAATGAAGACGAACAGTTCAAATCCTGACTAGATTGATTCAAACACGAGGGGATTTTTGGTTTCGAAAGGTCAGACGGCCATTGCAATCCATCTCGTTCATCACCTAGCCCAAACCCGATTTCCCTAAACAAACTTTCTCACGTTCGCTCTGGTGAATCACAGCAGAGATCAAACACTGATCAAAATGAGAATCGAACTCACTAACAATGGTTTGCGAATCTAACTTGCTAACCATTACACCACGCGAGGTGCCCATATTTGGACATATAAGGTGTGCTAGGTCCAACACTTAAACTTATAGACTCTGTGTAGGCGCCTAGATTAAAGCCAGCCAATCAACACGCTTGAATACGTGGTTAGTTAACTATTTAATCGCCGATCTTGAAAGCCGTTCATTTGCACCTATTTCACACGGACAAACGGATCTGCCACAAAAGTATTCTGCCTAACACCGAGGAACAACCAAGGATTCTGCTTAACCAAAGATTCTTCCCTAAGGAACAACCAAAGGATTCTACTTAGCACTAAGGAACACACTGTAAAGTGCTCTTACCTATAGCCTAAAAATGGTCTCAAAAGATGTAACAAGAGTGAGAGAAGGAGAGAGACAGAGAGAGAGAGAGAAGAGAGAGAGAACGTATGAGTGCGTGTGTGCGTGTATTTGAGAGAGAGAGGGTGTGTATCAGAGTGAGAGAGAGTGAGAGTGAGAGTGAAAGAGAGTGTGTGAGAGTGAGACAGACAGACAGACAGACTGTCAAGGGAATCCATGGTGTCAGTTCGTCTTGATGATTCTACCTAACTCTAAGGAACACAAGGATTCCACCTAACACTAAGGAAGACAAGGGATCTCCACAGTAAAGTCCTCTGACCTGCAGTCTAAAATTGCCACAAAAATCGTAACAAGAGTCGACCTGGGAGTAATGTCAATGTGAAGGAGTATTCTATATATTTCAGAGCTCCAGAACAATGCAGGTGAGTCTCATAAGCAGGATAGCGCTTTTTCTAGAGACAAGTAGCAAACTATCTCTGTTGAGATCTGTGCAATTCTAGTTGGGGTTGGTTGAAAGAACCATCAGTGAGGAAGGCATGGCAAACAAACGCTACGTGAATAAATATTAATATACTCCCAAGGGGAGATTACTCCGTTTTCCCTTTCAATAATTGATATTATTGAATTTACATTTTATTCAACGGGAATCTTTAACTTTTTGTTTATATTATTATTAATAGAAGATTGAAGTATCATCAAATAAATCAAACAATTGTTACTATATATATATATATATATATATAATATATATATATATATGTGTGTGTGTGTGTGTGTGTGTGTGTGTGTGTGTGTGTGTAAGTAAAGTATGGAAATGTAAAGCGGAGTGGCCTATTGTCAGAATCAGCCGGGCAGTGAAAGAGTATATCCCCTTTTCGCTCGCGTTAAACCAGGGAGATTATTTTATGCGTCTGAGGTGGAGCGACACACCTTATGGCAAGCCCAAACTCTTATCATATGGGTGCTATAAGGCGGTGGCTGAGGTTCTCCAAGTCCTGGGAATTACATTAAAGTCTATCTGATGGTGAGGTTCCAGTACTGGAGGTCTGGGGACTGTGGAGCACCCTTCATCACTATTGCTCCCTGGTCCACTCTGACCCGGAGTGGTAGTACCCGTTAGGGTCCCATCTATGGGTTAAATAGAAAAATGTGTTTATTAACAAAACTGAGTATCCATTAAGAATGAATTTATTTCAAAACTTTATCGGCATTGAATGACCCACTGAGGTTGATATGCCATGTAGAATAATCATACTAGTTCCAATTACCGTCGAATTGGTAAGACAAGGCAGCAAGCAGTTGTAACTTTATACGAACTGCAAAATGGCAGGTTATTTATGAAACCTCAGAACATCATAGAAACCAAGCAGCCAATCAGGTCTCAAGGAATGGAATCACCCAAATGCACTATTCTGAATTCCCATAAGTATCAGTTGACTTGGCACTGGTTCAGTTGTGCTTGGCCAGTTGCTGTTGTTCAAACCAATAGTAGACTGACTGACTGACTGACTGACTTCAATATGCCGTAAAACAACTGAACCAAATCTAGTTCCGTGGAGAACTTAAAGTCAATATGGTTCGTCACTTTCATGACCTCTACAAATTGTGCAGCACGTTAGCCAAATATTGTAAAACGTTTGACTCACCTCGTAAGATATTTTTAATGAAAAACTATTGGTGAAGTAACTGCGATTAAACCACTGTTGCCGTAGGTTCGTGCCCGTAAAAGTTCCAAGCAAATCTCCCTTTTAATCAAACATTGCTTGAACTTAATTAGGTCAATATTCTCGCTCGACAGATTAAATCCACAAGAAAAAAGTATGGTGAGGGGTAACGGAAATAATGAAATACTTTGAAGTGGTTTGAAAAATATGTGTTTGAAGAATGGGCTAAGATGTCTTTGTATTTGTTCGTTCGAAGAAAAAAACAATCTTCAAAAACTGAATGAAGTTATTCGGTAAAAAGAAGATAATATGGATTGATAATTATCAAAGTTTATAGACGTGATTATAATTTAGAATCCTCTGATTCATTTGTTTGTATTCTGTTTTGTTTTTTTATATTTAAATTGGTTTGTAAAATGAATTCTTTGATGATCCTTAGAGAATTCTGCGTATTTTGACCTAAAATTAATTTCTCTAAACTTGGATTTAATAAAAAAAAAGTTAATAAAAATCCATTTTAACAAGATACTTATCATCATCATTATCATTGTTAAAAATCTTAACAACCTAGGCATAAAGACAGTCAGTTTAGCATCCAAAACCATACACAACATAATAAACAAAAACTCCCGACAACAAGTAAAATCAGAAGCCGGTGTATAATGATTCCTTGTGCAGACTGCCATAGGAAATACATAGGCGAGACCTCCAGAAATTTAAAAAAACGCTTATATGAGCACAAACGCAATATAAAATTAGGTGACAGCAACAACTGTTATTCAACACATATTAAACACAACATAGGTTTAATTTCAACAATGCATCCATGATCGCATACATCCACAACAAAGATTACGACAAATATTCGAAGCCAGTGCCATTAGCAACATTCCCAACATCAATTCCAGATCCGGCTTCTTCAATATATCCTCACACCTAGGTAAAACCATCATGGATAGTTACAAACCAAACAGACAACAAGACAACACTTAGCATAAAGCAATAACAACAACAACATCACAAAACAAACACAAACAATAACAATCTTAATAAACACAACACTTACACATACACTCACACACACAAACATTACAACCCTTCATAATATGCATACACATAAAAGATTTAAATAAAAAAAAACAGATAGATTGATAGATAGATAGACACCAACAGATTAAAGGTAGATAGATGAACTGACAGACAGACAGATATTAACAGACTAAATACAGATATATGCACAGATAGATAGGTAGATATTAACAGACTATGGATAGACAGACTAATAACAGACTATAGACAGGCAGAGAGATAGATATGAACACACTCTAGTTAGATATATAGACAGATACATAGATAAAATTTAATAAAAAAAAAAATAAATAATAAAATAAATAAAAAATAAAAAAATAAAAATCTTTTAAAAATAAATATAATATAAAAAAATAAATAAATAAATTTAAAAAATAAACAAATAGATATATAATAAATAAATAAAATAAAATTAGAAATCTATACATACATACCAGCTACATATTCAATTCAGATATATAGACAGATACACAAAAAGATAAGTAACAACCTAATAAAAATAGATAGATAGATAGATGGACTGAAAGACCAAATATAGATGAACAGACACACAATAAAGAAAGAAAGAAAAAAAAAACAGGTTGATAGACATGAACATACTCAAGCTAAATAGATAGATAGTTAGATAGACCGACAGACAGATAGACATAATGTTAAATATTCATAAATAATGAATGACATTATAATATATATGATAATAATAATAATAAATAATAGTTATAACATTATACACATGCTCACTTACAATTTTAACAAATCTTACCCTTACAAACCCTCACAAAAATAAATAAATAAAATAAAATAAAATAAATAAATAATAAATCAAAAATCACACCAACATACCAACAACACACATATAACTTAACGACAAAACCAGTTCCAATCACACTAAACAAAAAACAATTAAACAGACACACACACACACACACATACACATATTTAGCTAACCAATCCCCACAATCTAACACCTGTGGTACCACCATTGACCATTTCGGCACTCCCCATTCCAGAGAGAAAAAGAATCCACTAACCACCCCCAACTACACTTCCCCCTACTGACGACCTTCCGCTTTCAGCATTTTGAGAATTTCCATCATTGGAGTAAGAACTATATTCAAGTCCTGAAGATGGTCTAATAGAGACCGAAACGTTGCACCGTCGACAATAAACATCAAGTTTCCACAACATCCCGTGTTTGTCTACTTTTCTCCACACATATATATATATATATATATATATTTAATATATATATTATATATATATATATATATATATATATATGTAAGGTAATCTAAATGACTGGTAAGTAACGGATGATTCTATTTGGGATCATCGAAAACTCATTGTACAACCATATTGTATGCTCTCGTAGGTGCAAACATATATACTCATACATGCGCGTGGTGTAATGGTTAAAGTCATGGGAAATGGACTCGTCGACCCAAGTTCAATTCCTGGATGTGGTAATTGCATTTCACTTAGCGCTAATACCCTTGAGAAAGGTATAAATCCTACTCTCCCTCCAGCTATGGATAAATAGTAGGGCAGACTGGGCTCTTTAACCTTTGTTAGGCAACCGGTCTAGAAGGAAAACACACACACACACACACACATATATATATATATATATATGTGTGTGTGTGTGTTAATTTTTGTGATAAGACTTGATAGTTTGTATTATTTGGATTGTTCTGATTATATAAGGGCCGGATTACAACAGTTGGTAGAGCGTTTGGCTAGAAACCACAAGGTTCCTAGTTCGATACCGGTCCCCGCCAACTCAGCGTATGAGTAGCACAGGGACCTGTGCGGTAAAGTAAGGAGCTGATGGTAGGTGTGGCGCATCACCTCAGATGCTAAAAACAATTTCATTTGGTCTAGTGCTAGTGAAAAGGGAAGGGACTCCCTTGCTGAATAGCTGATACCGACTTTAGGCCACCTCAACGACTTTACTTTTTATATATATATATATATATATATATATATATATATTATATGGGGCGTATGTATGTGTGTGTGGGATTTGTGTGTCTGTGTGTGAGAGAGAGAGGGTGGGGGGTGAAAGAAATAAGATGAACGGAACACTAAAAAAAAAGGATAATAAGAGATGAAAGAAGAAAAAAAGAAAGGAAGATAGATAGATATGAACTAACTGGCATTCTCTCTCTCTCTCTCTCTCTCTCTCTCTCTCTCTCTGCTACCCCCATCTCTTCAATTAGACATTCTCGCCTCGTCTCTCTCTTTCTTTCTTTCTTTTTCTCTCTCTCTCTCTTCTCTCTCTCTCTCTCTTTCTCTCTCTTTCTTTTTCTCTCTTTCTCTCTCTCTCTTTCTATCTCTCTGCTACCCCATCTCTTCATTAGACATTCTGATCTCTCTTCTCTCTCTCTCTCTCTCTCTCTCTCTCTTTCATCTCTTCAATTAGACTTCTGATCTCTCTCTCTCTCTCTCTCTCTCTCTCTCTCTCTCTCTCTCTCTGCTACCCCCATCTCTTCAATTAGACATTCTCGTCTCGTCTCTCTCTCTCTCTCTCTCTCCTCTCTCTCCTCTCTCTCTCTCTGCCCCATCTCTTCAATAAGGCATTCTCGTTCGTCTCTCTCTCTCTCTCTCTCTCTCTCTCTCTCTCTCTGCTACCCCCATCTCTTCAATAAGGCATTCTCGTCTCGTCTCTCTCTCTCTCTCCTCTCTCTCTCTCTCTCTCTGCTACCCCATCTCTTCAATAAGGCATTCTCGTCTCGTCTCTCTCTCTCTCTCTCTCTCTCTCTCTCTCTCTCTCTGCTACCCCCATCTCTTCAATAAGGCATTCTCGTCTCGTCTCTCTCTCTCTCTCCTCTCCTCTCTCTCTCTCTCTCTCTCTCTGCTACCCCATCTCTTCAATTAGACATTCTGATCTCTTCTCTTCTCTCTCTCTCTCTCTCTCCCTCCTCTCTCTCTCTCTCTGCTACCCCATCTCTTCATTAGACATTCTCGTCTCGTCTCTTCTCTCTCTCTCTTCTCTCTCTCTCTCTCCCTCTCTCTCTCTCTCTCTCTCTCTCTCTATCTATCTATCTATCTAACTGGGGTGTTGCCTTACATTGACTGCTCAGACCCAGGGTTCCGTCTATATCTTCTTTTTGTCATATATATATATATATAATATATATATATATTGGAGAATATGTGCTTAATTGGAGTCGTACCTAATTTTGAAAATTAATTAATTAATAATGAATTAGGCGGGAATGCCTATTTAAATGTATGGCTAAACAAATCGAGAAAAATCAATCTCTGTATGTACATTTCGGCCTATCGGTTTCAAATCACGTACAGGGCGGCCTTCCTATCTATAGCTCTGCTGATGAGGCCTAATAGGCCGAAATGTATATACAGATTGATTTTTGTCGATTTGTTTAGCCATACATTTAAATAGGCATTCCCGCCTAATTCATTATTAATTCATTAATTTTCAAAATCAGGTACGACTCCAATTAAGCACATATTCTCCAAAAAATTGTCGGCAAAAAAGCCATTCCAAACATACCGTGTTTACAACTTATCATATATATATATATATATGTAAGGTAATCTAAATGACTGGTGAGTAACGGATGATTCAATTTGGGATCATTGAAAACTCATTGTACAACCACATTGTATACTCTTGTAGGTGCAAACATATATACTCATACATGCGCGTTGTGTAACGGTTAAAGTCATGGGAAATGGACTCGTCTACCCGAGTTCAATTCCTGGGTGTGGTAATTGCATTTCACTTAGCGCTAATACCCTTGAGAAAGGTATGAATCCTACTCTCCCTCCAGCTATGGATAAATGGTAGGGCAGACTGGGCTCTTTAACCATGGTTAGGCAACCGGTCTAGGAGAAGGAAAACTCTGAATTCACACCTGTTAAACTCCGCTTAAGAAATTGACCTTGTGTCACATCCTGCTCGGGCGGAGGGGTTGGTAAATATATATACTCATACAAGGATTTTTATAAATCCCCCAAGAGAGCTCAATGTGTAATAAACAATAAATTAAATTATATAGAGATGTATATAACTTAACAAACCGTCATCCCGTTATATATTTATTTCGACCAGACACTCAAAAAATGAGTCTAACTTCATCAGACACACACACACATACACACACACATATATATATATATATATATATTATATTATATATGTGTGTGTGTGTGTGTGTGTGTGTGTCTGAATTTTTGTGAAGACTTGATAGTTTGTATTATTTGGATTTTTTTGGTTATATAAGGGCCGGGTTAACTCAGTTGGTAGAGCGTTTGGCTAGAAACCACAAGGTTGCTAGTTCGATAGCGGCCCTCGCCAACTCAGCGTATGAGTAGCATAGGGATCTGTGCGGTAAAGTAAGGAGCTGATGGTAGGTGTGGCGCATTACCTCAGACACAAACACAATCTCCTTGGTCTAGTAAAAAGTAAAGTCGGGGGGGGGTTAATGTCGGTATCAGCCAGACAGCAAGTGAGTCTATTCCCTTTTCACTAGCACTAGTCCAAGGAGATTATTTTAGCATCTGCGACGGAGCGCCACACCTACCATCAGCTCCACACTTTACCGCACAGATCCCTGTGCTACTCATATATATATATATTAGAGAAACTAAGATAGCTTAATAGATTGATAGATAGATAATGTTTTTAAGTGTAAAATAGAGATGTAAAAAATGATAGAGATTATGTGTATGTGTGCGAGACAGACAGAGAGAGAGGAGAGAGAGGATGAGAGAGAAGAGTTGTGCTCTTCTCTGTCTGTCTGTTCTGTCTGTCTCTCTCTCTCTTCTCTCTCTCTCTCTCTGTACCGCCATCTCTTCAATTAGACATCTCGTCTCTCTCTTCTCTCACTCTCTCTCTCTCTCTCTGCTTTCCTCTCTCTTTTCTCTCTCTCTCCTCTCTCCTCTCTCTCTTTCTCTTCTTTCATCTCTTCATCTGCTTAGTGCCATTTTCAATTAGACATTCTCTCGCTCTCTCTCTCTCTCTCTCTCTCGTCTCTCGATTCTTCTCTTCTCTCTCCTTCTTCTCTCTCAATCTTCTCTCTCTCTCTCTCTTTGATATTTTTAAAAATCTTGGACAAGTTTCCTTTCTTTTTTCCTCATAGGGTTTTGTCATTTCTTATTCATAAAAATTGATTTTCCGCCAGTCAAAATATTTGTTCAAATGAATAGCCGATGATTCGAATCTTGCTCATCACAGAGAACAAAACCAACCTCACCCCCCATTCTCTCCCCGTTCTCACGTAAATTCTCGTTTGTTTTTTGTTGTTTCTTGTTTGGTTGTTTGTTTGTTTGTTTGTTTTCTCGCGAGACCTTCTTTTGCGCTTTCTTTTGAACTCTTTTTTTATTTATTTTTTAATTATCTTTAATTGCTTGTTTGCTTCTTATTTCCTCCCTTTTTTACAGTCATGCCGCTAATGGGAGGAGAGAGAGAGATGGGGAATGGAGAGAGATAAATATTGAGGGAGCGGGAGCGAAGGAATGAGAGTGGAACAGAGAGAGAGAGAGAGAGAGAGAGAGAGAGATTGAATATACATCGTCCTTGTTTTTTCTGGGCAAGTTACAATGACTACTGCATTTGCGAAGGAAACAATTCGTTTATTAAATTAATATTATTCTCCGTCTGTCTGTCTGTCTGTCTGGTCTGTCTCTCTTCTCTCTCTCTCTCTCTTCCATCCCATCTGCTTTTTCATCTTCGGGTATCCTCATTGTCTTTTCCTTCTTCCCTTCTTTCTTCTCTTCTTCTTCTTCTTATTATTATTATTATTATTATTATTATATTATTATTATTATTATTATTATTATTATAACATTCCATGCGTGAACACATTCACGTTATATAAACGCTAAACAAGCCACGTTTTTTTAAATCTTAACATTTTGACCGTCTCGTCTGATGATTGCAAATAAGCATGAAACTTTAGTAACGGGATATTTAATCCATAATATATAATATTTGATTGTTAAACCCTGCTCTGCTATTTTAGCATTGAAACACTTTCCATTGCAATATATTCTTCATTCATTCTCTTAATTCATTCTCTCTCTCTTCTCCTCTCTCTCTCTCTCTCTCCTCTCTTCTTTCTCTCTCTCTTTATATTATATATACTATATATATGAGAATTACAAACAAACAATGTGTTTGATATGGCATCCGACAATTTTTGGGAGAATATTGTGCTTAATTGAAGTCGTACCTAATTTTTGAAAATTAATTAATTGATAATTAATGAATTAGGCGGACGTATCTGTTCAAATGTAAGGCTAAACAATCGAGAAAAAGTCAATCTCTGTATGTACATTTCGGCCGATTATGCCTCATCAGCAGAGTTATAGACAGGAAAAGATTGCTCTGTGTGTGATTCGAACCCTAACTGCCTGGCTGACAGGCGGGGATTCTAACCATTATATATATATATATAGTATCCACTTGCTTCTTTAACTTTTTCGTTGCAGTGATATTAGTATATTATCCTAAAGTGATAAATATTTCAAGAAAATAGAGCAATAATAATTATAGTAATAGTCATCAGGACATTTTATGCGTTCATTCTCAAGAACAGATTCTGGTTTATGCATATACCATTTTTTTGTATGGTCAGTGTTTAATTTTTGTATAATTCCCCAGTGGATCACCTTCCCAACCCAGTCGTTGCCTGCTTTGTATTTCCGTTGTGCTAGTTTTGCTACAATTCACTTAATACATGGTTTACAGTCTCATTCTGTCACCGCAACAGTCTACATTTATAGTTTTGTTGCGTCTTATCAATTTTTGCTTTGATATAATTTGTTCTTATGGCTCATTATTTTGTGCAGCAACTTTATTAGTGATTCAGTTCTTCTTGAGGTTTCCTCTTTCTTTAACCATGTCCAGGTCTTTTTATGTGCAAACCTCTCGATTTGTCGTTTGAAGTGTCCATATAATTTGTTTTTCTTCCATCTTTGTTTTCTAGTTTTTGTTTGTTTTTCTGTTGGTCCATACATTTACATCTGCTGTTGTTGGCTGCTATAGTAATCTTTCTTTGCTCTTTTTTTGTGTACTCTTCGAGTCCCTGGATTGTGGCCTCTTAACAGTCTCTATGTTGGCAAGCCCTCTTCCACCTTCTTTCTTGATACATATAAACCTAATCTTTTATCATCTCTAGGGTGTAGAGCCTCTGTGCATCGTCATTAATTTCTAGTCCTTTTGATCTATCTGTCTGAGTTTTTCTTTATCCATTTTATATTTTTCTAAGTTGATATCAACAACTTAGTTTAACTAAGTAACATTTTACAACTATTTCTATTGCTACTCATTCCTGTCACCTACGGCTTAGAATACACCGACTGCGCCTCTGCAGAGAGGGAAGACTTCCAACCAATAATGGCTGTGAGTAGTGATCTTGATGCTTAGGATGGAACCCGGTGGTGAGCAGTATATGACATGCCCACACACATTTGACTCTATTTAGGCTAGACGAGCGGTCAGAAAGGCATCTTCAACATCGTTAGTCACGTCAAGCCCTAAGCACCAATATGATAGTCCCAACCTATTGCTCTAATGGCAAGCCCCACTTCTTTTCCTTTTTTTCTTTCTTTCTTTCTTTCTCTTCCTACTCTCCACGACTTTGTTTTATTTTCCTTTCTTATTTCTTCTTTCTTTCTTTTAGGTTTTTTCTTTCTTCCTTTCTTTATTTGACTCTTTTTTCTTTCTCTTTTGATTCTCTTCTTTTCTTTCTTTCTTTCTTTCTTTTTTCATTTTTTTAGTTTTTATTTGTCTTTCTTTTTTTTCTTTCACTTTTTTCTTTCTTCTTCTTTTCTTTTCTCTTTCTTTCTTCCTTTATTTCTTTATTATTTCTTGAAGTTTATATCTCCCACCCAAGACACTTTCGGCTATCCGAAAAAACAAGTTTTTCTATCTCTTTTTTTACCCTCTCTCCTCTCTCTCCAGTCTCTCCTCTCTCTCTTCTCTCTCTCTCTCTCTCTCTTCTCTTCTCAGCCACACACACACACACACACACACACATAATGAGTAGTCTACTTGGAGGCAAAAGACATTTTTGATTATTTAATTTAAAAATCAATTTTTTTTGTTTGTACTTTCATTTTCATCGACATATCATCCATAATCATCTTCATCATCTCTCCCCCTCTCTCTCTCTCTCTCTTCTATTTCAGCTATAAACTCACTCTCTTCTCACTCCGCCCCCTTTCTCTCTCCTCAGACTATAAATCTCCATCTTGCTCTACCTCTCGCCTTTCTTTGTCCTCCTCTCTCTCTCTCATCTCTCTCTTCTCTCTCCTCTCTCTCTCTCTCTCTCTCCGTCTCTCTTCTCTCTCTCTCTCTAACTATGTTCTGTCTGCATTCTCGCTCTTACTTGATGTTGGAGTATGCGGATTTCACGCATTTCAAGGCATTTCCTCAAATAATTGACTCACTCTCTGCACTGTTCATTAAATCTCTCTCTTCTCGTCTCTTCTCTCTCTCTCTCTCTTCTCTCTCTCTCTCTCTCTCATCACTCACATACACAGCATGTACTCAAAGAAAATTTTTTTTGGCCCCACTTCATCGTGAAGGATTTTTTCTCGTGTGTTTGACATTCCATCCCTTTCTCTCTCTCTTTTCTTCTTTTTTCTTTCTCTATCTTCTCTCTCTTTTCCTCTCTCTCTATCTCCTCTCTTTACTCAGTCTTCCCTCAGTTCTTTTCTCTCTCCTCTCTTCTCGTCTCCTCTCTCTCTCTATATATTATATATAAATATATTATATATATATTTATATATAATATGTATTCTTTCTCTGACATGCTATCTCATTTTCATTATTAGATTTCCGACAATACCCTTTCGTTGCTCAAATATTCTCTCTCTGTCTCTCTCTCTCTCTCTATTCCTTTTCTCTCCTCTCTCCATGCTCTCACTCTCTCAGTCTTCTCTCTCTCTCTCTGTGTGTGTGTGTGTGTGTTGTGTGTGTGCGTGCCCGCGGTGTTATGTGTATATTCAATCAATATATTCAAATTCTTTTTCTCTAAAATCGTAAATTCCAGTAACACATACTTTTGACCGTGTATGTGAAGAAATTCTTTCATAGTTATCCCTCATTTATTGTCCTTGTTAATCCTCTCTCCTATCTACTTCTATCTCCGCCTCTCTCTCTCTCTTCTTCTCTCTC
>CM042164.1:72109856-72114632 GCA_023376005.1 Doryteuthis pealeii | reverse complement strand
TTCTAGTGCTAGTTGAAAAGGGACGGACTCCCTTGCTGAATAGCTGATACCGACTTTAGGCCAACCTCAAACGACTTTACTTTCTACATGATATATATATATATATATGACTATATAGGGCTATGTATGTGTTGTGTGTGGATTGTGTGTCTGTGTGTGATGAGAGATTGAGGAGTGCCGGTGAAAGAAATAAGCAATGAACGGGAAACACTAAAAAAAAAAGGATAATAAGAGATGAAAGAAAGAAAAAAAGAAAGGAAGATATATAGATATGAACTAAACTGGCACTCTCTCTCTCTCTCTCCTCTCTCTCTCTCTCTCTCTCTCTCTCCTCTCTTCTCTCTCTCCTGCTACCCCCACCTCTTCAATTAGACATTCCTCTCTCGTCTCTCTCTCTGTCTCTCTTTTTTTCTCTCCTCTCTCTCTCTCTTTCTTTCTCTCTCTTTCTCTCTCTCTGCTACCGCCCAATCTCTTCAATTAAGACATTCTGATCACTCTCTCTCTTCTCTCTCTCTCTTCTCTCTCTCTCTCTCTCTCTCTGCTACCCCCATTCTCTTTCAATTAAACATTCTCGTCTCGTCTCTTCTCTCTCTCCTCTTCTTCTCCTCTTTCTTTCTCTCTCTCTCTCTCTCTCTTTCTCTCTCTCTCGTCTCCTCTGTCTCTCTCTTTCTCTCTCTCTCTCTCTCTCGCTCTTTCTCCTTTCTCTTTTCTCTCTCTCTCTCTCTTCTCTCTCTCTCCTCTCTTTTCTTTCTCTCTCTTTCTCTCTCCTGCTACCCCATCTCTTCAATTTAGACATCTGATCTCTTCCCTCCTCTTTCTGCTACCCCCATCTCTTCAATTAGACATTCTCGTTCTCTCCTCTCTCTCTCTCTCTCTCTCTCTCTCTATCTCTCTCTCTCTCTCTTCTTCTTTCTCTCTCTCTCTCTTTCTTCTTCTCTCTCTTTCTCCTCTCTTTCTTTTTCTCGTCTTCTCTCTCTCTCGTGCTACCCCCATCTCTTCAATTAGAATTCTGATCTCTCTCCTCTCTCTCTTCTCTTCTCTTCTCTCCTCTCTCTCTCTCTCTCTTCTCTTTGAAATTGTTAAAAATCTTGGACAAGTTCTTTTTTTCTGTCCTTCATAGGGTTTGTCATTCTATATTCATAAAATCTGATTTTCCGCCAGTCAAAATATTTGTTCAAATTGGAATCAGGCGATGATCGAAATCTTGCTCATCAACAGAAACAAAAACCACCTCCCCCCCACATTCTCTCCCCTTTTCACGTAAATTCTCGTTGTTTGTTTGTTTGTTTTTGTTTTTTCTCCGGCGAGGAACCTTCTTTTGCGCTTTCTTTTGAAATCTTTTTATTATTGTTTAATTATCTTTAATTGCTTGTTTGTTCTTATTTTTCCTCCCTTTTTACAGTCATACCGCTAATGGGAGGAGAAGAGAGAATGGGGGAATGGGGAGAGATTAAAATATTGAGGGAGGGGGAGGAAGGAATTAGAGTGGAAACAGAGAGAGAGTGACAGAGAGAGAGAGATTGAATGTTACATCGTCCTTGTTTTTCTGCAAGTCACAATGACTACTCATTTGCGAAGAAACAATTCGTTTTATTAAAATTAATATATCTCTGTCTGTCTGTCTGGTCTGTCTGGCTGTTCTGTCATCTCTCTCTCTCTCTCCTCTCTCTCTTTCCACGTCGACTTTTTTCACCTTCGGGATCTCCTCATTGTCTTTCCTATCTTGTTCTTCTTCTTCTTCTTCTTCTTCTTCTTCTTATTCTTCTTTATTATTATTATTATTATATTATTACATTCCCATTCGCGTGAACCACACTTAACGTTATTATAAATGCTAAAACAAGCACCGTTTTTTAAATCTTAAAATTTTTGACCGTCTCGTCTGGATGATTTGCAATAAGCCTGAAACTTTAGTAACGGGATATTAAATCCATAACTATTTAATATTTGATTGTAAAAACTGCTCTGCTATTTTTAGCATTGAACACTTTCAATATGCCATACTTTTCTCATTCTTCTCTATTCATATCTCTATATATTATATATATTATATATATATATATATAATATATATATAGAATTAAAAAAACAAAAACAATGTGTTTGATATGGCCTTAGCCGACTATTTTTGAGAGAATATGTGCTTAATTAAAATCATACCTAATTTTGAAAATTAATTAATTGATAATTAATGAATTAGCGGACGTATCTGTTCCAATGTAAGGCTAAACAAATCGAGAAAAATTCAATATGTATGTACATTTCGGCCTATTATGCCTCATCAGCAGAGTTATAGACAGGAAGACTGCTCTGTGTGTGATTCGAACCCTAACTGGCAGGCTGACAGACGGGGATTCTAACCATTATATATATATATATATATATAGTATCCACTTGCTTCTTTAACTTTTTCGTTGCAGTGGTGTTAGTATATTATCCTAAAGTGATCAATATTTTTAAAAAATAGAGCAATAATAATTATCGTAATAGTCATCAGGACATTTTATGCGTTTCATTCTCAAGAACAGATTCTGGTTTCTGCATATACCATTTTGTTGTATGGTCAAAGTTTAATTTTTTGTATAATTCCCAGTGGATCACCTTCCCAACTCAGTCGTGACTAGCTTTGTATTCCCGTTGTGCTAGTTTCCTACATTCACTTAATACATGGTTTACAGTCTCATCTCAGACACCGCATAGTCTACATTTAATGTTTTGTTGCGTCTTATCAATTTTTGCTTTGATATAATTTGTTCTTATGGAATTATTTTGTGCAGCAATTATTAGTGATTCAGTTTCTCTCTTGAGGTTTCCTCTTCTTAACCATGTCCAGGTCTTTTTATGTGCAACCTCTCCGATTTGTCGTTTGAAGTGTCCATATAATTGTTTTTCTTCCCATCTTTGTTTTCTAGTTTTTGTTGTTTTTCTGTTGGTCCATACATTACATCTGCTGTTGTTGGCTGCTATAAGTAATCTTTCTTTGCTCTTTTTTGTGTACTCTTCGAGTCCCTGGATTGTGGCCTCTACACAGTCCTCTATGTTGGCAAGCCCTCTTCCACCTTCTTTTCTTGATACATATAACCAATCTTTATCATCTCTAGGGTGTAGAGCCTTGTGCATCGTCATTAATTTCTTAGTCCTTTGATCTATCTGTCTGAGTTCTTCTTTTATCCATTTTACATTTTTCTAAGTTGATATCAATACTTAGTTAACTAAGTTTACACTATTTCTATTGCTACTCATTCCTGTCACCTACAGTCTTAGAATACACCGACTGCACTTCTGCAGATAGGGAAGACCCAACCAATAATGGCTGTGGGTAGTGACCGTCATGCTTAAGGGTGGAACCCTGGAGGCTGAGCAGTATATGACATGCCACACACCACTTTAGACTCTATTTAGGCTAGACGAGCGGTCAGAAAGGCATCTTCGACAATCGGCTAGTCACGTCAAGCCCTAGCACCAATATGATAGTCCCAACCCTATTGCTCTAATGGCAAGACCCACACTTCTTTCCCTTTTTTCTTTCTTTCTTTCTCTCTATTCTCTCTACGACTTTGTTTTATTTACCTTCCCTTCTTTCTTTCTTTCTTTCTTTTAGTTTTTCTTTCTTCCTTTCTTTAGTTTTATTTGTCTTTCTTTTTTCTTTTGCTTTTCTTTCTTCTTCTTTTCTTTCTCTCTTTCTTTCTTTCTTTCTTTCTTTCTTTCTTTCTTTCTTTAAGTTTTATATCTCCCACCCAAGACACTCGGCTATCCGAAAAACAAGTTTTCTATCTCTTTTTACCCTCTTAAAGTTAAAAGTCTCTCTCTCTCTCTCTTCTCTCTCTCTCTCTCTCTCTCTCTCTCTCTCTCTCTCACGCACCACACACCACACACACACACACATACACACACATAATGAGTAAGCTACTTGAAGGCAAAAAGACAATTTTTGATTATTTAATTTAAAAATCAATTTTTTGTTTGTACTCCATTTCATCGACATCATCATCATAATCATCATCATCATCATCATCTCTCCTCTCTCTCTCTCTCTCTCTCTCTCTCTCTCTCTCTCTCTCTCTCTCTCTTCAGTCTATAAACTCACTCTCCTTCTCCCTCCCGCCCTCTCTTTCTGTCTCTTCAGACTATAAACTCTCCATCTCTCTCTACCTCTCCCTTTCTCTCTCTCTCTCTCTCTCTCTCTCTCTCTCTCTCTCCCTCTCTCTCTCTCTCTCTCTCTCTAACTATGTCTCTGTCTCATTCTCGCTCTTACTTGATGTTGAGTATGCCGGATTTTCAAGCACTTCAGGCATTTCTCAAATAATTGACTCACTCTCTGTCACTGTCTCATTAATCTCTCTTCTCTCTCTCTCTCTCCCTCTCTCTCTCTCTCTCTCTCTCTCTCTCTCTCTCTCATACACTAACATACACACACGCATGTACTCAGGAATTTGGCCACTTCATCGTGAAGGAATTTTTCTCGTCTTTGATAACCCATCCCTTTCTCTCTCTTTCTCTCTCTTTTCTTTCTCTCCTCTCTCTCTCTCTCTCTCTTTCCTCTCTCTCTCTATCTCCCTCTCTCTTACTCAGTCTCCCGCAGTCCTTTCTCTCTCTCTCTCTCTCTCTCTCTCTCTCTCTCTCTCTCTCTCTCTCTCTCTCTCTCTATCTATCTATCTATCTATCTATCTATGTATCTCTTTCTCTGACATGCTATCTCATTTCTTATTAGATTCCGACAATACCCTTTCGTTGTCAAATAATTCTCTCTTTCTTTTCTTCTTCTCTTTCTTCTTC
>CM042164.1:72104856-72107356 GCA_023376005.1 Doryteuthis pealeii | reverse complement strand
GTTTTTTGTTTTTTTGTTGGCTAACTATTTTACCTTTCAAACTTTGCTTTTTTTCTTTAAAACCTTTTTCTATTTTTTTCTTTTCTCGTTCTTTTTTTTTTTTTTCTTTTTCTCTGTCGTTTTTTTCCTTCCTTCATCTTCTTACTCTTTTTTCTCATTTCTATTTTTCTATTTCTCTTTTCTTTCTTTATCTCTTTTTCCATTTTTCCTTTTTCATTATTTATTTTTTATTTTTTATTCATTTTCTTTCACTTTTTTCCTGGTTTTCTTTTCTTCTTTTTCTCTTTTCTTCTTTCCCTTTTTCTTTATTTTTTTTTCTTTCTCCGTATTTTTCGTTCTTCTTTTTCTCTTTTGTTCTTTTCCCCTTTTTCTTTAATTTTTTTTTCTTTCTCCGTATTTTTCGTTTCTTCTTTTTCTCTTTTCTTCTTTTCCCTTTTCTTTAATTTTTTTTTCTTTCTCCGTATTTTTCGTTTCTTCTTTTTCTCTTTTCTTCTTTTCCCTTTTTCTTTCTTTTTTTCTTTTCCGTATTTTGTTTCTTCTTTTTCTCTTTTCTTCTTTCCCTTTTTCTTTTATTTTTTTTTTTTCTTTCTCCGTATTTTTCGTTTCTTCTTTTTCTCTTTTGTTCTTTTCCCTTTTTCTTTATTTTTTTTCTTTCTCCGTATTTTTCGTTTCTTCTTTTTCTCTTTTCTCTTTTTCTCTTTTTCTTTATTTTTTTCTTTTCCGTATTTTTTGTTTCTTCTTTTTCTCTTTTCTTCTTTTCCCTTTTTCTTTCATTTTTTCTTCTTTTTTTTCTTTCTCCGTATTTTCGTTTCTTCTTTTTCTCTTCTTCTTTTCCCTTGTTCTTTAATTTTTTTTCTTTTTTTTCTTTCTCCGTATTTTTTGTTCTTCTTTTCTCTTTTCTTCTTTTCCCTTGTTCTTTAATTTTTTTCTTTTTTTTTTCTTTCTCCGTATTTTTCGTTTCTTTTCTTCTTTTCCCTTTTCTTAATTTTTTTTCTTTTTTTTTCTTTCTCCGTATTTTTTGCTTCTTCTTTTTCTCTTTTTTCTTTTCCCTTTTCTTTAATTTTTTTCTTTTTTTCTTTCTCCGTATTTTTCGTTCTTCTTTTTCTCTTTTCTTCTTTTCCCTTTTTCTTTAATTTTTTCTTTTTTTTCTTTCTCCGTATTTTTCGTTCTTCTTTTTCTCTTTTTCCCCTTTTCTTTATTTTTTCTTTTTTTTTCTTCTCCGTATTTTTCGTTTCGTCTTTTTCTCTCTTTCTCTTTTTCGCTGTTACTTTCCTTTTTCTTTTCTTTCTCCGTATTTTCATTTCTTTGTTCTTCTCTTTTCTTCTTTTTCTCCTTTTCTCTTTTCTTTTTTCTCTTTATCTTCTCAATTTACTAACCTTGATTTCCTTTTATTCTTTTTATATTAATTTCTTTCTATATATAAAATATTTCATTCGTCCTTTCTATTTGTTCTTTTCTTTTTTTCTAATGTCAATTTTTCTCTTTCATTCTTCCTTTTTTCTTTATTCTTTTGATCTCTTTTTATTAATATTTTCTCCTGTCGCTACGCATTTTTTGATCGTATAGTCTTTGCCTTATCAATTAACCCTCTTTCTCCCAGCACTCTTCCCTCCCAACCCCTCGCTTACTCTTTTCTCTACCCCCTCTCTTTCTCTTCCCGCTATCTCAATTCTATACTATATTCTATATCTCTTTCTTTCTTCTTTTTTCTTTCTTCATTTTTCCCTTCCTTCCTTTCTTTTCAGCGTTCTTCCCTTTCCTTCTTCTATTTATCATCTTTCTTTCTTTCTTCCTTTTTTTTCCTTTCTTCTTTTTTCCTTCCTTCGTTCCTTCCTTCGTTCGTTCCTTTCTTTCTGTTCATCGTTCTTTCTCCTTCTTTACAATTTCGTCTCTTCTCGTGTTTTTATCTCTTCTTTCTTCTTTCTTCTTTTTTCCCCTTCCTTCCTTTCTTTTCAGGTTCCCTTTTCCTTCTTCTATTTATCATCTTTCTTTCTTTCTTTTTCCTTTCTTCTTTTTCCTTCGTTCGTTCCTTCGTTCCTTTCTTTCTGTTCATCGTTCTTTCTCCTTCTTTACAATTTCGTCTCTTTCTCGTGTTTTTATCTCTTTCTTTCTTCTTTCTTCTTTTTTCCCCTTCCTTCCTTTCTTTTCAGGGTTCTTCCTTTTCCTTCTTCTATTTATCATCTTTCTTTCTTTCTTCCTTTTTTCCTTTCTTCTTTTTCCTTTCTTCGTTCCTTCCTTACTTTCTTTCTTTTCATCGTTCTTTCTCCTCCTTTACAATTTCGTCTCTTTCTCATGTTTTTATTACTCTCAACGACACACTGAAATGCTCTTAGGCATACATGTAAGACCTAATACCATGAAACTATGGAGGATGCGAAAAGCAAAACAAACCTATATATTATTATTATTATTATTATTATTATTATTATTATTATTATTATTATCACGAATACCATTATTCTTTATTACATCTATTATTGGCAAAGATTCAACAAATAAA
>CM042164.1:72082356-72102356 GCA_023376005.1 Doryteuthis pealeii | reverse complement strand
AATGTCAACACATATATATATTGTATGTGCACATGCTAATACATATGCACATATAACTATTAATCTCGATATATATATATATATATATATATATATATATATATATATATATATATATATATTTATATATATATGTGTATGGAGAGAGAGATTAATACTTATATGTGTACATGTATTAGCTCCCCACACACATGCACACATATATATATATATATGTATATATGAGTGTGTATTTGTAGATACACATATGCAAATTCACACACGCACACGCACACATAGATATACATATGTATATATGAATATATATATGTGTGTGTGTGGTGTGTGTGTGTGTGTGCGTGTGTTAATTTGCAGATGTGTATCTACACACACACACATGTTTTGACAGATAGATTTTTGGTTTTGTTTTACGGTATATCAATCATTTTGGGTCACTTAATGCTGAATCACATTTCAATATCAGGTTGCTAACAGTTACTTATAATGTCCCCCATCCAAGTATTGAACAAGCTCACTGCTGCTTAACTACACAAATATATATATATAACGTGTGTCAAAAAAGTATCGAGATTGAAGTTGTATTTACCAAGATAGGAAAAGTACAGATTTTAAAAGCTGTAAGATAGAAATGAAGAATGAATGGAATCTTAATTTTTAGAATACAAGATGAGTCGAAAAGTACCGAAAATCTCGATATTTTTGACACACCTTGTATATATATGTTATGTGTACACGTGGTAATATATATATATATATAGAGCCAGCTGGTGTAATGGTTAGAGTCCTCACCTGTCAGCTTGACACACCGGGTTCGAATCACACACAACGCAGTCTTACTGCCTATAGCTCTGCTGATAAGGCCTAATGGGCTGAAATGTACATACAGGGATTGACTTTTTCTCGATTTGTTTAGCCATCCATTTGAACAGGTATTCCCGCCTAATTCATTAATTAATTTTCAAAATTAGGTACGACTTCAATTAAGCAGGTACTCTCCCATAAATTGTCGGCTAAACGCCATATCAAACACATTGTCTGTTTGTTTAATTCTCATAAATACATATATATTTTGGGTATAGTATAAATGCTAAATTATATATATATGTGTGTGAAATGTATATAAAGAATGGAATAAATCTGACAGTATAATGTATAGATATAGAAAAACAATAGTAAATATTGTGCTAACAAGCGGCTGTTTCAACTCTATGGGGTTTATAAAATGTAATTTAATTGAAATAGTTTTAAAATTAAAATTAAAACAATTGTAAAAGACATTTTATAAACACTTGGCATTTTCAGAGCACTTTTTTTTTTTTTGTGAATGAAAAAAGGAAAATTTAATGTTTTACGTTCTAATTTTGAATTTTGAATTTTTCATTTTGTCCTATTAATTTCAATTTTACTATAGGTTTCGGGTCCCTTTATAAACTTCTTCAAGTTCACTATCCATATATTTATATTTCATCCACAGCATCTCTCTCTTTTTCTGGCTACCTCTTTACTCACACACACACACACACACACCAAACACACACACACACACACACACACACACACACACATATATATATTATATATTATATATATATATATAGTTAAAAACTAATTGTAAAATGAACGAATGGATGAAATAAGAATGAATGAAATGAGGAGGATGAATGAAAAATCCTTTCCAAGGGACCCCTCTCAAAAGTATTAAAACACTTTTTGAGAGTGGGTCCCTGATAGAAAGTTTTCCTCATCTATTATTAGACTCCTTTGAAACATCATGTTAATATAATTATTTTATAAGTTATTAGAGAAGATAATATATATATATATCTTATTATAATGGAGATTGTGTGTTTTTCTGTCTGCAACCGAAACTATATTACTAATCGAGTCACAATTAACATAGTTATTTACATCACATTCTCCATGATTTTATTTATATTTAAACCTCAATTATTAATAAAATAGCTTCACCTTTTTATTAGTATTGTCCATATCCACATACAAATAACATGCAATTGTATTATATATACAAAAATGGCGGTTGCAGTGTGAATGGGAAGGCTAATTTGCATATTGATATTAAAAATGTGATTTTATTAAATATGTGCTTAGTATTATTGATTTCTAATTGTTTGGTTTTATTTTAATGAATATCAGCAAAAATCTCTCCAATGAATCTTAAATGAAATCCATTAACAAGAAAAAATAAGTGTAATTTTATTCTTTATTTCCTAATTTAACTAAATAGTTAAATAAGTAAAATTCAGCAATGAAAGATGGAAGTGATGGAAGAGTAAGTTACATTTCTATTTTTCTATTATACCCCCACTCCGTTTCAAACCTTTATATCTGCCTTCTTATTAGACTTTCTAATTTAATACGATATTTCATTACATTAAAAATTAAATACTTGCACCCGGAGGGTGCATATATTTGCTAGTATATATAAAGTGTTGTTATGGGTCACAACCATTATAATAAAAAAAGTTACAAAAACATAAAAGTATCGGACATATTCTACCAAAATAATAATTCAATGCCTGAAGAAGACAACAGATCAGAAACACGTGTCTCATTCATATGTAAGTTAATAAAAAATTTAAAAAAAACATTATCCTTTTTGCAAACCTTCTTTTTATATATATATATATATATATATATATATATATATATATATATATATATATATTATATAACCATGTTAATTGGTGTAAGGAATAATTCTTAACAGGCTCTTTTTAACATAGGAATGTTAAAAAGCGTAAGGTCCATATTGAGACCTCGATATATACAATAATTCGGGAATTATATACTGAGCAATATATTTTCCATAATAGAATATATCATCCATGATAAACCCGATATATATAATATATATTATATATATATATATATATACACACACACACATATATATATATAAACATATATATATACATATACACACACACACACCCACATATATATATATATATATTATATATATATATATATATATATATATATATATATAATGTTGTTGATCGTTTTATATAAGGCTCCACCTCCTGTGGCTAAAAGTGAAGTGCATATATTTTTATCCATTTCTATCTAAACGAATTGCAAAGCCAAATTTAAAAACGACCTCTGATAAAGACTTAATTCTGCATCTCACACAAATGGTTGCAGGAAATCAACTCAATTTTTAAGTGAAGAAGCAAAGTTATATATTTAACTGCGTTGCTATTCTTTCCTATTTAGATTTTACAAGCAAACAAATAAAATGAATTTTCAGGACAGCACAATTTCTTTGTTAATTTCTAATTCATTTTTTTATATAAAAAATGTCCAAAAATAAAATATGAACACGTTGTTGATTGGTTGGTGGGTTGGATTTTACGGCATGTCAACCTTTTTGGGGTTATTTTATGCCGAACACGTTTTGTTTGATTCATTCGTGATGGATATTGAATTTTTTAAAAACTCAGTCTTTTTCTTTTTAACCCATAGATGGGATATTAATTAAGG
Source organism: Doryteuthis pealeii (assembly GCA_023376005.1). Lineage (NCBI taxonomy): Eukaryota > Metazoa > Mollusca > Cephalopoda > Myopsida > Loliginidae > Doryteuthis > Doryteuthis pealeii. The sequence continues at coordinate 72,098,852 of CM042164.1, read as the reverse complement.
GGCCGAGTTAGCTTAGTAGAGCGTTCGGCTAGAAACCATAAGATTCCTAGTTCGATACCGGTCCTCGCCAACTCAGCGTATGAGTAGCACAGGGATCTGTGCGGTAAAGTAAGGAGCTGACGGTAGATGTGGTGCTCCACCTCAGACGCTAAAATAATCTCCTTGGTCTAGCGCAAATGAAAAGGGATTGATTGGCTGATACCGACTTTAGGCCGCCCCGACGACTTTACTTACTTTACTTACATTAAAACTTAAAAACCTACGCTCGAAGGGTGCATATTCTTGCTAGTTTCAATAATAAATTATCTCTTTTTGCAGAACCATCTCGCCAAAACGACCAGCTTCTTCATACTGTCCCTAAAACGTGCCATTTTTTTTTTTTTTACTTTTATAATCTTCTTTACTTAATTTATTTAGTTAACGGACTTCTCTACTTCGAAACCAGATTGGGTGTTCTCTCTTTATAGTTATTGGGCAGCATTGGGTTTTGTTGTTGCTTTTTTTTTTTTTTGATAGCAGAGATCAAGCATTTCGTTCACGGCCTCATCGAACTGTTGCCAGGCATTAATGTCATCTGCTATGGGCCACTTAATGTATTTGAGAATCATTCCATCTGCTTTCGCCTTTATAGATGCTAGGGTAACTGACGCGTATTGTGGGTGGTGGGTTTTTATCTCTGCTTACGTCACACTAGACACATTCGATAAACAGGACATGAAACGACATCCAACTTATGGCCTTCGTTAGGCGGGCTTTAAGTGAATGATATTTTACGATTGTAACTTCTAAAAATGTATTGTCTCACCAATAAGAGCCATGAATCTTTTTTTTTTCTTTCTGGCATCCATCAATCTTGTGGCGATTTAATGTGTTTTCAAGTATTCCTATCGAATACAAATAATGGATGTACAGTAACACGGTTTGAAGCATTCCTAATAATTATCAGACATATATCTATTAATAATGGAGATTCGCTTCCGGTTTTTGTCTGTAACAAAAATTACGTCACTGCTTACGTCACATTACCCAAAATCGTCATAACATAGAATAAATACACTCAAAATTTGAACACGCAACATTAGACAGTCCTCATTGTTTTTTAAAACAAGTTTTGATAAATACATGACTATATATAGTTTGTTTTATTTTAATACATATTTAAAGTTTACATTTCAAATTGTTTTATTTTTTTAATCCTTTAATGAATTTGATGGTTTTACTTACTTAGGGTACAAACTCGCTGACATTTTATTTTCACTCCCACCCTCTAGGCAATATGTTTCAAAAAATCTATTTTACATCGCCCGGGGGGGGGCGTTTTTTATTTTGTACTAGTTAGAACAATGGATTTGATCCCAACAGTTGAATCCCTTGGAACAGTATCCAAATAGCTGGAAAAGAGACTTGATGAACTGGAAATGAGAGGAAGAATCAAGACCCCATAGACTACAGCACTGTTTAAATCAGCAAGGATATTTGGAAGAGTCCTGGAGATTTGAGGAGCCTCAGTCTTTAGTGAAAAAACCTAAATGGAAAAAATTGTCATGATAATCTTATTATAATGGAGATTGTGTGTTTTTCTGTCTGTAACCGAAACTATATTCCTACTCAAGTCACAATTTCTTTTGTTATTTACATCACATTCTCCATGATTTTATTTTTATTTATACCTCAATTATTAATAAAATTGGTTTACATTACTTATACTGTTGACCATATCTACATGGTATTTACCGCGTACCCCACTTGTACGGGTCAGGCACAAAGTCCCTATTAACGTGGGACCACCCACAAACCGAAGCTCATGGAGTGGCAGGTGAAAAATTGCGTCGATCCCGTCGGCATTCCCCCTCAAGGGGGGCGCCTCAGGCACTGGGCAATAAACCCAGCCCTGCCCCTTTAAATCAAGGGGGCAGGTGTTGCCTGGGGGGATAGCCCCCTGGGATCGACGCTATTAACTCGTAAAGATCCAGGGCCGAAGCCACTGGACCCCCGGAGTGGGCCGGATCTACATACTAATAACATGCAATTATATTTATATATACAACAAAATAGCGGTTTACAGTGTGAATGGGAAGGCTAATTTGCATATTGATCTTAAAAATTTGATTTTAATAAATACATGCTTAGTATTATTGATTTCTAATTGTTTGGTTTTATCTTAATGAATATGAGCAAAGTTCTCGTGGATAAACCTGGAAAGAAATCCCTTAACAAGAAGAAATAACTAATATTATTCTTTACTTCCTATCTTAACTAAACAGTTAAATTAGGAAAATTTACCAATTAAAGACGGGAGTAACGGAAAATGATGGAAGAGTTTGTTTCAAAGTTGTTCTATTTTTCAATCATCCCCCCTCTGTTCCAAATCTTTTTATCTACATTGTTATTCAGTTTCATTAGCCTTTCTAATTTAATATGTTATCTCATTATATTAAAACTTAAATACTTGCACCCGGAGGGTGCATATATTTGCTAGTAATAATAATAACAATTCAAGTTTTGTATTTTTTAAAAAGCTGACTTAAACTAGAATGGTTTTGTAAATTGTTTGTTGCTCTCATGTCAAATGAATTGAGTGTTTGAGATACAAAAGAAAAGACTCTAAAAAATCCGTCTTGGATGACAAAGTTGTCTAAGAAAAGGATACTCCAAACTCGCCACTGCCCTGTCGGCTGGGGCGTTAGAATGCACCGACTGCATCTCTGCAAAGGGGTAAGACTCTCCCAATGGAGTCACCTGTTGGCCGTGGGTGGACACCCGTGATGCTTAAGGATAGAACCCAGGTGGTTGAGCAGTTAATGACTTGCAATACTCCACTTTGGCCCTTTCTAGACGGCTGGTCACTTCAAGCCCTAGCATCTGTACTACCACTCCGAGTCAGAGTAGAGCAGGGAGCAATGGTGATAATGGGGTGCTCCACATTCCCCAAAACTCCAGAACTGGAAACTCACCATCAGATAGAGTTTAACGTCATTTCCAGGATATACTTTTGTTTCGAAATCTCTCTCTCTCACACACACACACACACACACAGATATATATATATATATATATATATATATATATATATATATATATATATATATATATATATATATATATATAAAGCGCATGGTGTAATGGTTAAAGTCATGGGAAATGGACTCGTCAAATTCTGGACGTGGTAATTGCATTTCACTTAGCGCTAATACCCTTGGGAAAGGTATGAATCCTACTCTCCCTCCAGCTATGGATAAATAGTAGGGCAGACTGGGCTCTTTAACCTTGGTTAGGCAACCGGGCCTAGGAGAAGGAAAACTCTGAATTCAAACCTGTTGAACTCCGCTCAAGAAATTGACCTTGTGTCGCATCCTGCTCGTGTGGAGGGGTTGATATATATATATATATATATATATATATATATATATATATATATATATATATATATTAATATTTGTAATTCAATAGAGTTAATTCTCTTATAATCAAACCGAAAACTTTTGCCGCACATCTCGTATATTTCTTTAAACGAACGTCGCTTTCGACTCGAAATAAATGACCCTGAAGAAAATCGCAAATTCGTTCCTATCTGGTAGCCGTGGCACTCACTGCACCAAATTGAACAGAATTAGTTGATGGTACACTGATGAAAGAGCCAAGATGAAACGGACGCCATGAATAACGTCATCTTTTACGCCCCTCAGTAATACTTAGCCTTGAAATAAATCAGGAAATAAGCCCACTTAAGATTACGAAACCTTGGATTTATTGTCCGATGACGAATTTAAACTGATTGCTCATCTGAGATTGCTAAATATGGGGGTGTATCAAAAATGGTTTCGTTTTCTAATCGTGGTACGAGTGTGAGTCAAACGTTTGGTAATTCATTACTTGCTTCGTGGGTAGCCTACGAATTATGTCTGTAAGTGTAGATAGATTTTGAATTAAAATTCGTTGAAATTCAAAATTAGAGGGGGTTATATTTTTGATAGGTAATGACCTTTAGTTGATCCCCGGCTTCAGCAAATGGGAAAACAGACACTCATCTTGCGTCTGCTTCAGTCCAGACTCGCAATTCATCACTCTCTCTTTCTCTTACTCACTTCCTTGCCTTGTGCTAACCAATCAAAAATCGAGAAGTCGCCTTTTATTCATCACCCCCAAAAATACTAGAAACTTTGCACTATTGTCCATTCGTCACTCAAATTTTGGGTTTTTTTCCACTTAATTATATTACAATCTCTCTCATCCGAGACAATGGATCTGTCTCTGGATCTCTGCAGGGTTTTATGAGTAATCGACAGTTGCCCATACAGCAGATATCCCCTCAGACGACACCGATCAGGACGTTTGAGCCATCTATCACCTTGAATTAAAACTTCAATGTGCACATGTGATTCACCCAACCACATAGCAATCATATATATATATATATATTTATCAACCCCTCCGCACGAGCAGGATGTGACACAAGGTCAATTTCTTAAGCGGAGTTCGTTTTCTAATCGTGGTACGAGTGTGAGTCAAACGTTTGGTAATCTATTACATGCTTCGTGGAATTATGTCAGTAAGTGTAGTTAGATTTTGAATTAGAATTCGTTGAAATTCAAAATTAGAGGGGGTTATATTTTTGATAGGTAATGACCTTTAGGTGACCCCCGGCTTAAGCAAATGGGAAAACGTGAAAACGGAAGTTAAGTTTAGTTAGATCTGTGCCGTTAGTCAAACGGACTAGACGTAACGTTCGTCTGTCCTAAAATGCCAACTTTTCACTGCGCGGTTGAAAACCCTTTTGGGCTTCGGGTTTTTAATAATGAAAAGGCGTCTTGTAAAACAATCCAGTCTTATTGAATTATTACAACCAAGACCCAGCTCAAAAGAAGGAAGGAATCAACCGAGGAAAAAGATGGCCGTCGACGAAGCAAAACCAGTAAGAACCCATCTCATCTCCTCCTTCCTCTCACCAAGTTGTTGTTGTTGTTGTTGTTGTTGGCATCCTTCAGTCTACGAGAGACGATGGAGTAGTGTCAAGGTTTTTGTTAACTTGAACTGCATAGCCTGGGCGGGTTCATATGGAGGATGAGCTGTTGCCCGTACAGTAAATCCCACCTCTCCACACTGCCGCTGTGATCCAAAGGAAAAGTAAGGTACCAACGGTATGGCAACGGTAGTGTCGCAGGAGTTGATGGGTAGCACTGGATTTCAGCATCACACTACCTTAGGGACTCCAGCTCCTGATTTATTTTCGGGGTTTACTCCCTTAGCCTTTCCTTGAAGGCAACAGAGGTTCTGTGTCGGACTTCTTGAGTTGAAGGGTTGTCGACCAAGGCTAAAGAGCCCATTCAAACCCATTTGGGGATTTATGCGAGTGGTAACCACCCCAATCTTACCACTATCGGTGTTCCTGAAAAAGAATTGAGGAAGAAGAAAGTATATATATATATATATATATATATATATATATATATATATATATATATACCTGTAGTGTGGGATTGTCACTGTTTCAGCTTTTACTGGAACAGTGTGCCAAAATGCAGTATTATTGGAAGAGTGCTCAATATAAAAATAGAGCTGTTATATAATATAATAAAATAAATATATAAAGGTTTTACATATCTATTTATTTGATGACAAAGGAACAGTCACGACCATTTTGGTTTCATGTATGTGTAATTGCAAACAATCTTCAGGTGACGTTGTTTCAAATGCAAGGAAAATCGAAAATTACAAAAAGTTTAACAGACATAGGATGTGTATGATTGGCTGAAATGTTATGCGTATGTATGTGGTGTTGTTTTGAATGTGTATGTGTGTTTATGGACAGTGCAAAGGTTATGTTAACGGGACAGCGGGTCTCGCACATTCACATTCTACGAATGTGCAACGTTTGATCAATGTGGGCGTTTGTATTCGCGTGCATATGTGTGCGTGTATTTTTTTGTGTGTGTTTATATGTCTGTAACCAAAACTACGCAAGTCACAATTCCCACCTCAAGTCACATTCTCCATAATCATATTTTTTATTTAAACCTTAATTATTAATAAAATTGTTTTACATTATTAATACTGTTGACCATATCTACATTCTAATAACATACGACTGTATTTATATATACAACAAAATAGCGGTTTACAGTATGAACGGGAAGGCTTATTTACATATTGATATTAAAATTTGATTTTAATAAATATGTGGTTAGTATTATTGATTTCTAATTGTTTGGTTTTATCTTAATGAATATAATCTAAGATCTCGACGATAAATCTTAAAAGAAATCCATTACACGAAGAAATAATTGTAATTTTATTCTTTACTTCCTATTTTAACTAAATAGTTGAATTAGGAAAATTTAGCAATGAAAGACGGGAGTGATGGAAGAGTAAGTTTCAGTTGTTCTATTTTTTTAAATTATACCCTCCTATGTTCAAAATCTTTTTATCTGTATTCTTATTTAGTTTCATTAGCCTTTCTAATTTAAATTGATATTTTATAACATTAAAACTTAAATACTTGCACCCGGAGGGTGCATATATTTGCTAGTATATATAGCAGATAAACAGGTATAAAAAATATTGTTGTCCTCATCTAAAAGCGGCTACCCACCTTCGTCTGGTAGAATGGGGCGAGAAGTTAGTCTCACAGATCCATTATTACTGAATCGTGAGTTGGATCCTCACAGGATGCCCCATTAAAAAAGACCCTGCATTGATCCGGCCTGGTGAGGCGTCAGCAAAATAAGTACACAGAACTCCTATTTAAAATATCAAAAATTTAAAATCCATGTTGTTACTATTAAAGTTCTATTTTTTAATTATCTTCTCGAATATAAATAAAATCTCCATTATTTTTGCTCAAAAGACAAGAACCGATGATATTTATATATATATATATATATATATATATATATATATATATATATTTCGAGGATATGTGCTTAATTGAAGTCATACCTAATTTTGAAAATTAATTAGTTAATAATTAATGAATTTAGGCGGGCATATATGTTCAAATGTAAGGCTAAACAAATCGAGAAAATGTCAATAATCAATAGTAATGATATTATGGATGATTTAAACTCATAACTTTAAGTTTCATGCTTACGCAATCTTCAGATGAGTCAAATTGTTGAAATTTTAAAAACCAGTAGTTTTTTAGCGTTTATATAAATGTGAAGTTTTTTGGGTTTTTTAAACTGTAGCTTGTTTAGCGTTTTTAAAAAAGAAACTGTTGTAACTGTGTAATTAATGAATTTAGGCGGGCATATATGTTCAAATGTAAGGCTAAACAGATCTATGCCCGCCTAAATTCATTAATTATTAAATAATCAATTTTCAAAAATTAGGTATGACTTCAATTAAGCACATATCCTCCAAGAAGGCATATCAAATACACACAGTGTTTATTTACGTACTCTCTCACACACACATATATATATATATATATATATATATATATATATATATATATATGGTGAGTCTAGTTCTCATATATATATATATATATATATATATATATATATATATATATATATATATTACTGTGCAGGATCTTTAGGTAACTTTAAAACCTTTCCTGCCACAACTCTAATAAGTATTGAAAGTTCTATTTAAATGTTTAGATATTAAATTGGAAGAGCCTTACGTGAACGGACGGACGGACGGCTTGATGAATATTTGGTAACATAATAAAAAAAGACACAGCAGCTGTTCTGGCAACTATTCTCATGCTGATCGTTTTTTATCATTATGTTTTGATATAATCTTCAGTCTTTCAGGCGTTGTCTGAAATTCCTCGATTAAACGTTGGACCGATTCCATGTATTCAAATAAATATCCTTATCTATATTGTTTTAAACGCTACATATTGACCAATGCTAATAGCATATTTTCGTGTCCACTTTAGCAACTACATATATATATATATATGTATTTGTATATATATATATATATATATATATAAGTAAAGAAATAACAAAAGACTTAGAGATTTAGCGTTATAGTCTATTTCAGAGAGCTTAGACTATAATGCTAAATCTTTTGTTATTTCTTTACTTATATATTTGCTCTGTGACTCTAACATTAAGAGCCACATTGAGCTCTCAAACTGCGACAGGTTTTTTAAATAAAACTCTTGTGTCGTAAGGAAAATTTCTTCTCTGGACTTTTGGATATATATATATATATATATATATATATATATATATATATATATATATATATTTGCAATACTGAAGTGAATCCGAAAATCATGTTGAAAGTTAAATGAAAAGAAAATGTATGGATGAAAATTATTTATTGGTAATAAATAATTTTTATTCATAGATTTTCTTTCCATTTATCTTTCAACATAATTTTCGGATTCACTTCAGTATTTCAACTATATATATATATATATATATATATATATATATATATATATTATACACACACACACACATACACACACACACACACACACACACACATATATATATATATATATATATATATATATATATATATATTATTTCTAATCTCCGACAGCATAAAAAATATTCCCGGCTTTATAGTCTGTAATTACACAATACAAACTTTTGTGTGGATAAAAATAAATTATAAAAAAAGAAAAGACCAAATCATTTTCATCTCCTCCGAGTAATCAGATGTTACTATCAAAATGGCCAAAAGAAAAAATACTGTAAGAGTTGCCTAAGTTAAATATACTAAATTGCTCAATATAAAAAGTAGACATAATAATAGGCTTACTATATATATATATATATATATATATATATATATATATATATATATATATATGAGATTTGATAATTTGCTTTAAAGCATTGTTGAGTAAAGTATATTATTATTTATATATTTTTTTACTTGAAGGCAATTACAATGCGTATATCGTATAAAATTCGATAATTATTGAAAATAATCATGACAAGTGAACTCGACAAATATTTTGCCCCACGTAGAACATCGTACACCTGTTTCAACTTTATTAAGTCTCATCAGAGATGTGTACTTACGATTTCCCTTCGACATAAATCGAAACCGGGAATCCAGCACGCAGAATCAGAGACTCTATCCCTGGGCCACCGATACCTGCACACAATACATGTGAAATCAACTTGTTAAGGATAAACACGTTTTGTCATGATTATTTTCAATAATTACCGGATTTTATACGATATACGCATTGTAATTGCCTTCAAGCAAAAAAATATAAATAATAATAATATACTTTACTCAGCAATGCTTCTAAAGCAAATTATTAAATCTCAGTTCTTACGCCGGAGCATAGGCCTAAATTGCGATCTTCTCAACGTCCACTCTACTTTGTATTGTAGTAACTAAGAAACAATACCCACGTACGTTACACCATATACCATATTATTCTCTGGAATGAACTTCTTACTTTCTATAAGATTAGTTTGGTTTGTTTTGTTTTACGGCATATCAACCTCAGTGGGTCATTTAATGCCAATAAAGTTTTGAAATAAATCAATTCTTAATGGATAATACAATTTTTTTATAAATACATTTTTCTATTTAACCCATAGATGGGACCCTAACAGGTACTACCACTCCGGGTCAGAGTGGACCAGGGAGCAATGGTGATGAAGGGGTGCTCCACATTCCCCAAACCTCCAGAACTGGAACCTCACCATCAGATAGAGTTTAACGTCATTCCCAGGACATGTAGACCCGCAGCCACCGCCTTCTAGCACCCATATGATAAAAAGGGGTTGGGGCTTGCCATAAAGGCAATAGGGTTGGGAAAATCATATAGGTGCTAGGGCTTGGCGTGACCAGCCGATTGATCGGAGGGGTCCTCTCCGACCGCCCGTCTAGCCCAAGATAGGACCAAAGTGGAGTATTGCATGTCATGAACTGCTCATCCACCTGGGCTCCATCCTTAAGCATCACGGGTCGCCACCCACGGCCAACAGGTGGCCCCATTGGGGGAGTCTTACCCCTCTGTAGTGTTGCAGTCGGTGCATTCTAACGCCCTAGCCGACAGGGCGGCTTTCTATGAGAGCGTCAACCTTACTTATCTTACGACACAACAGTATATGTATCTATGTATGTTTTTTTTTCGAATCTGTATTCTCCATCTTACTCAATATTTCATATACAGGGTGTCCCAAAAAGTCGCCCTGGGGAATTTGAAATTAAATATCTACGAAGCTTAAAATGGAGAAAATCAAATCTTCTTCATTTTCAGCTTCGGCGAATCTTTCTTAATTAAAGTAAATTGATCTCCTTTTATGAGCATTTTTCTTTTAGTAAAAAAACAATCATAAATACTTAAAGATAAATCTTATTTAATTTCTAAATCCGGAGGTGACTCTTGGGATAACACACACACACACACACACACATACACACACATACATATATATATATATATATATATATATATATATATATATATATATTAGATATATATACATATATAAATTCAAACCTATTCTCAACAGATATTACAAAGGTAAGAGATAAATTTTATTTTCTCTAATAACTTATAGAATAATTATATTAACTTGATGCTTCAAAGGAGTCTAAGAATAGACGAGGGAAACTTTCTATCAGGACCCCACTCTCAAAAAGTGTTTTAATAGTTTTGAGAGGGGTCCCTTGAAAGGATTTTTCATTTATCCCTATCATTTCATTCATTTTTATTTCATCCATTCATTCATTTTACCATCAATTTTTAAATATATATATATATATATTTTCAAACTGACATCTGAGGAAAAAACTATTTAAAAAGAAAAGAACTGCACATCCGTACTTTCTGAAAATAATCATTAGTATCGTATGTATTGGCCAAAAGAATAAAACAACGGTGGGAATTGTCTAAATTGTATATGTAAAAAGTGCTCAATACATTAAGTAGAGCATGATTATAAGGACCTACATGAGTCAGACACTATCTACCTAGGTTTCACCCGAATGGTTCTTCAGGATAATTCCTGACTATCCTGAAGACCCATTCGGGTGAAACCTAGGTAGATAGTGTCTGACTCATGTAGGTCCTATATATATATATATATATATATATATATATATATATATATATATGAAGTGGACAAACAATCTGTTTGAGATGGCGACAGTCGACAATTTTGGGGAGATTATGTGCTTAATTGAAGTCATACCTAATTTGCAAATTAATTAGTTATAATTAAATGAATTAGGCGTGCATATTGGCTTAAATGTAAGGCGTAAACAAATCGAGAAAAAGTCCATCTCTATATGTACATTTCACCTATTAGGCCTCATCAGCAGAGTTATAGACAGGGCAGTGCTTTGTGCGTGATTCGAACCCTACCTGACAGACTCTAACCATAACTATATATATATATATATATATATATATATATATATATATATATATATATATATATAATGGGAATGAATATGAAAAAGTGATAGCATATAAAGGTGCTCAATGATAAAATAGCAGAGCAAATTTAAAATCATAAATGAAATATCATGGTGTTAATTATCTCTACTTATAGCTTCATGCGTATTAAGCAATCTTCAGACGGTTAAATATTGAAATATTGAAAAAGTGGCTTTTTCAGCGTTTATACAAGGTGAAGTGTGCTCATGCGATGAAATGTTATTACGAAAGACTTATATTTAAAAACATAAACATGCTTAAGTCTTTATGCACGCGGTGTCCAGATGTTTAAAAATAAAGTGAAATAAAAAATAAAAAAAAATAAAAAATTTAAATTAATAGAGGGCGAAAGATATGGGATTAATTCAGGTAAATGACATGACATATATATATATATATATATATATATATATATATATATATATATATATATATATATATATATATATATATATATATATATATATATATAATATGAAGACTTTCATCTAAACTCTACGGACTTACAACGCCACAAGTTTGGAATTTTTCAATTACACTGTGGACATTTTTAACAGTTGAAATATATACTATACTATTTTGAACCCACACAGATATAAAATTTTTACAACAAACTCTTTGAGTTTTACTATAAACATAAAGCTTCGAAAAAATAAAAAATAAATTTATTTTATTTTTAAACAGAACATTTTTCAAAATTTCTTCAAAAAAAATATCTTTCTTTCTATGTCGCTCTTTGATGCTATCTAACATTCTGTCAAATTAATAAAAACAAATGTTTTTCAAAATGTTATATATATATATATATATATATATATATATATATATATATAATCCAAAAGTCCAAAAATAAATCTTGCTTACGATATAGATTTTTTTTAAAAACCTGTCGCAGTTGCAGAGCTTAATGTGTGCTCTTATTGTTAGAGTCACAGTGCAAATTTATAAGTAAAAATATAACAAAAGACTTTGCATTATAGTCTATTATTTTGCATTATAGTCTATTTCAGGGAGCTTTGTCTAAACTCCCTGAAATAGACTATAACGCAAAATCTCTAAGTCTTTTGTTATACTTTTACTATATATATATATATATATATATGAGTATGAAAAGGTGGAATGAAAAAATCACACAATGCTGTTAAAGAGAAAACAATTCATAATATAATCATAGCTGATACTGATCAATATTTCGATTTTACAAAAATCATCATCAGAGCTCATTCACTCCGTAGTTGTTTGGGTCGGAGAAGAATGTCAAATCAGTTCACAAACAAAAAACCTTAATATTGCAAAAAAGAACGAATGTTATTACATTATTCACCAATGTGGGCATTCGCGCCATATATATGTCGGTCATGTCGCTATGTATACCTTTTTGTCGGTAAAACATATCCAAATGTAGCGGATTTTGAGATGTTGGCAACAAGACAAATCAATTTAAACGGAAGGGGATGGGTATTAAAAAATGTGACGGTTGGAATTCAAAAGATTTTTAGAAAAGGAATTTTTTACGATTAATTATTTTTTTAATTTTTTATTTTTAAGTTCTGTATTTCATAAATGATTAAATATTTACTGTATTTTGTTTTTATATATAAAGTAAAAAAAAAAGTTATGGGCGGAATATGTTATTATTTTAGAAAAGGAATATATATATATATATATATATATATATATATATATATATATATATATATTGTGTGTGTGTGTGTGTGCGTGTGCGTGTGTTCGAGTGCACTATTTTCGTCTATATATCTATCCTCATATGGATGCGAGTGGTGTAATCGTTAGAGTCATAAAAATGGACTCGTTGACCCGAGTTCAAATCCTGGACGTGGCTGTTTGCATTTCACATAGTGTTATTACCCCTCGTCGGAGTGGCCTAAAGTCGGTATCAGCCAATCAGCGAGTGAGTCTATCCCCTTTTCACTAGCGCTAGACCAAGTAGATTGTTTTTGTGTCTGAGGTGGAGCGCCACACCTACCATCGGCTCCTTACTTTACCGCACAGATCCCTGTGCTACTCATACGCTGAGTTGGCGAGGGCCGGTATTGAACTAGGTATCTTGTGGTTTCTAGCCGAACGCTCTACCGTCTGAGCTAACCCGGCCCTAATTTCCGGGTTTGAGTGAACCAGGGCGTAAAAGCAACGAAGATGTGCTCAATACTCCTCGGGGCTCCAGAACTAGAACCTTACGGCTGGATGTAATTTAATATCACGCCCCTGACCGATTCTTTTTTTTTTGGGGGGGGGCTGACCCCAATGCAGGGAATGAAGTCGTTATGTTCTAAGCCACACTGAAAAGGCAGAAAGATAGAAGAGGTAATGGCCCGAATCGCTGGATATTAAGTGTGAGTGAACTCCACTGCGACGGAGAGAGACATCGAAGAGAAGAAGGAAAAAGAGAGAGAGAGAAAGAGAGAGAGAGAGTGAGAGAGGAGAAATCGTTTAGAGAGAGAGGGGGAGAGAGAGAAAGAGAGAGAGAGAGAGATCTAGAGAGAAAATCTTAGAGGAGAAAGCGAGAGAGAGAGAGAAAGAAATTGAAGCGAGAGAAAAATTGAGGAGAGATAGATGGATAGAGAGAGAGAGAGAGAGAGAAAGAGAGAAGCATAGAGTGAGCGAGAGAGAGAAATGTAGAGAGAGAGAATTTAGGACAGAGAGAGAGAGAGAGAGAAAGAGAGAAAGCATAGAGTGAGCGAGAGAGAGAAATGGTAGAGAGAGAGAAATTTAGGACAGAGAGAGAGAGAGAGAGAAAGAGAGAAAGCGTAGAGTGAGCGAGAGAGAGAAATGGTAGAGAGAGAGAGAAAGAAAGAGGAATCGAGGGCGAGACTAAGAAGGAAATCGAAAAGAGAGTGAGCCAGAGAGAGAACAAAGAAAGGGTGTAAGAGAGAGAGAGATGGGGGGGAATCGAAGAGAGAATGAGAGAGAGAGAGAAAAAATCGAAGAAAGCGAGAGAGAAAGAGCAAGAGAGATCTAAGAGAAAAAAAGAGAAATCGAATAGAGAGACAGAGAGAGAGAGAGAGAGAGAGAGGGAGAGAGAGAGAGAAGTCGAAGAGAGAGAAAGAGAGAAAAATCGAAGAGAGAGACAGAGAGAAACTACCGAGTAATTGAGAGTGAAAGTCAGTGAGAGAAAAAGAGAAAGAGAAAGAGAGAGAGAGGAAAAAATCGAAGAGAGAGAGCGACCGTGATATTGAAACAAGAGAGAAATAGAAAGACAGTGAGAGAGAGAGGGTGGAGGCAAGTGTGTAGGAGAAGAGGACAGAGTGGGAAAATGAACATTCAGCCGGGCGATAAAATACCATAGCGTATTATTGATACTTGAAAATCGATAATCATCTCTCAGAGGCCGCTCCAAATATTTGCTTTTACGTTACGTAGACATGTTTAGGCTCTTCACAATCACACGGTGCAAGAGTCGGCCACGAGAATCGGCGAGATTTTCAACGAGGAATGCCGAGTTTTCTATTCTCTGTGTGGCACTGGCTGTCTTCCAGCATCGGATAATAAACATTTCCTCTCCTGTGAGATGACACGGAAACAAGCGTGTATACGGACACATACGCACAAAGAGATACATATTTATATTACCATAGGGACGTAGGGCGTAGGGAACGTAGAAATGATGTTTATATAAATGCGTAAACACGGACTCTTTACACACACACACACACACACACACACATACAAACACACATACACACACACACACACACACACACACACACACACACATATATATATATGTATATGTATATATATATCCTCATCATCATCATGACGTGCAGGCGGCTCGGATATCCATGACAACCTCTCGCCAACAGTCCCTCTCACTCATTGTCCCTGGTAGGTCCTCCGCGCAGCATCCAGTATCTACAAAGAGCTGGTCTGTGTATGACCTTGCTAGACGACCCACACTAGCATGTCCATGTGCTGGTTTCCACGGGATATATATATATACTATTTAACCCAGCTATGGATTAAATAGTAGGGCAGACTGGGCCCTTCAGCCTTGGATAGGTAACCAGTCTAGAAGAGGGATAACTCTGAATTCAAAATTCCTAAGGTCGGTCGTTGATTGGGTTTGTGGCAACCTTTCATGCACCAATTCTTTCCTATCGACTGTGCCAAAAAGTGTGGATGGTCCAACACAAACCTTCACCACTATAAACAAATCCCTGTGTGGGAGTTCATTGTGTGTATGAACACTCATACGTCGAAAATCGAAATATGATGAGTCTATGTATGTATATACATATATATATATATATATATATGCATGTGTATGTGTGTATGTGTGTCTGTGTGTGTGTCTGTGTCTGTGAGTGTGTGCATGTGTATGCATGTATTATATATATATTATATACATTTATGGGAAAACAGTCAGTCGAACAAAAGCTTTTGAAACAATGAGGCATAAGCTCCTCGAAATATCGGTAAATAAATGGAATTTAGAACATAATACTCAGTTTATATATATATTTGGGAGAATATGTGCTTAATTGAAGTCGTACCTACTTTTTGAAAGTTCATTAATTAATAATTAATTAATTAATTAGGCGGGAATATCTATTTAAATGTAAGGTTAAACAAATCGAGAATAATCAATCTCTATATGTACATTTCGGCCTATTAGGCCTCATCAGCAGAGCTATAGATAGAAAGACCGCCTTGTGCGTGATTCGAAACACGACTGTCAAGCTGACAGGCAAATACCGTAACCCCTACACCAAACGGACTCTCTTAGATTTTTCGTTTTTTTTTTTTGTTTAGTCGGGTTTCGAATGTTTAGTCGGGTTTTGAATCACGTACAAGGCGGTCTTTCTATCTATAGCTCTGCTGATGAGGCCTAATAGGCCGAAATGTACATACTGAGATTGATTTTCTCGATTTGTTTAGCCTTTCATTTAAATAGGTATGCCCGCCTAATTAATTAATTATTTATTAATTAACTTTCAAAAATTAGGTACGACTTCAATTAAGCACATATTCTCCCAAACATTGTCGGCTAAAAAAAATCATAAACACATCGCTAATGTGTATTTACTTATCAATATATATATTATATATATATATATATATATATAATATCTAACAAAAAACAGATTCATCATCA
>CM042164.1:72032356-72077356 GCA_023376005.1 Doryteuthis pealeii | reverse complement strand
GTTTGCCTCTGGGCCATAGTTAGATTTTCCCGCGCAAATCACATACAAAATGGACGATATGAATGGAGTGACGTTGGAATACTAAATAGAATCCGACATTTTCAAGAAGAAAATATTGAAGTGGCTTGGTCACGTGGTTAATGAAGATAACACTTTTTGGATTACCATACTTAGAAGAAAAATTCGTTATCTGGTGTCGCTTAATTGCAGATTTCTTATTTGTCCCATTTTATTTCACCCAATTTTTAATATGAAACATTCCAAATGGTCTTGCATCGCCTTATGTAAAATTAAAATGAATTTACCTGTTAATTAAAAATTAAAAAGAAGTTTTTAAAAAATAAAAAGAAGTTAAAAAAAATTTTAAATAATTTTTTTAAATTAAAAAGTTTAAAAAAAAAAAATTTTTTTAAAAAAAAAAAAAAAAATTTTTTTAAATTAAAAAAAAAATTAAAAAAATTTTTTTTTTTAAATTAAAAAGAAGTTACCTGTTTGTTTTATTTGTAATATTTATTTGTAATATTCATCATCATCATCGTGTCGCGCTGTCGGCACGGATATCCATGACAATCTCTCTCCATCCGACCCTATCGCTCATCATTCTCGGTAGGTCCTCTATGCAGCATCGTGTATCCGCACAGAGCTGATCAATGTACGTCTTTGCTGGTCGGTCCACACTGGCATGCCTATGTGCTGGCTTCCACAGGAGAAAGTCGCTTATGAGTTCGTCCTTGCTTCTCCAGCAGTGTCCCGCGTATCTTGTCCGTCTTACTCGGATGGTTTGTGTGATATGTGGCAGGTGGCCGTACAGCTGCTTTCTCGTGGGGTGCTGTTTCCACGTCTTGTTCAGGATCACCCGCATCATTCTTGTGCAGCTCCCATCTAGCTTATTCTCTAGTCGCTTCGTTAGGGTCCAGGTGGTGCAGCCATACAGCAGCACTGATATGACAACGGCCTGGAAGAACTGTCTCTTTAACTTGTGAATTATGGAAGATTTTTTGGTAATTTTCATTGGATTAATATGTAATGAAATTGCAAATCATCATTTTCATTGGATTAATATGTAATGAAATTGCAAAATCATCATTTTCATTGGATTAATATGTAATGAAATTGCAAATCATCATTTTCATTGGAAATATGTAATGAAATTGCAAATCATCATTTGTGGCTATAATAGCTCCTTTGTTTTTGTTTTGCTTCGTAGAAATTCTAGCGCTAGTAGTAAATAATTCGGAGACAAAAATGAATTAAATAGCTCAAATTACAATCATGAGTATTGAAACTTGTTTTACTTGTCGACTTTTTTTACACAGCAATATGTAATATTTTCAATGGGGGTATTTACCCAACCCGGGTTGGATGTGACACAAGGTCGCAAGTGTGGGGATCGAACTCGCAATTCATTAGTAATAGATCTGTGAAACTAGCTAATTAATCATTACATGATATACCCAACGTTTTCATTACTAGTAAGATGTGACACAAGATCGCAAGTGTAGGGCATCCAGCGAGGATCGAACGGACCCTCTAATCAATAGGTTGGACATGTCAAGTCTTAGCACCTATATGATTGTCCTAACTCTATTGCCCTTATGACAGACCCTGAACCCTGTTTGTCATATATTTGCTAGAAGGCGGTGACTGAGGGTCTTAGTGTTCCTTGGTATGAAGTACAACTGAATCTAATGGTGAAGTTCAAATTTTGGAGCTTTGAGGAATTTAGAGTACCCCTTCATCGCCATTACTCCCAGGTCCACTCTGACCATGAGTGGTAGTACGTTTTAGGGTCCCATCTATTGTTAGATAAAGAACGAATGAGTTTTAAAGAATGTGTTTAAAAAAGAATTCGAGTTTTTTTAAAAAGATTACGTTTAAAAAGAAATTTAAATCCCCATCAAGAATTCTTAAACAAAGTGTCTTCGGCATAAAATAACCCAACAAGGGTTGACATGCCATAAAATCCAACCAACCAACCGAACTATTTTCCCTCTATCTATAGATAAATTTTAGGATAAACTGGCTCTTTAATCTTGGAATGAAAACTGTTCTAAGAGAAGGTAAACTCTGAAGTCAAAAATTATTGAATTAAATTATTAAATATTGGCCTTGTGTCAGATCCTGCCCTTGTGGAGAGGTTGGTAAATAGATTCTCTGGCTTGTAGCATGGTTTTAGAATCCATGGTTCTATGCCTAACTCACCTGCTTTTTTCGTTTGGCAGCAATAGTTGAAGGTGTAAATGGTTGTGGGTCCGTACAAAGGGTATGTGTTATCAGCACCCTCGTGTATGGAAGGTAGAAGCTATTTAGCCGTCGCTCTTGGTGGGAGTACAGGGTCTGTACTTCCACCAAGAGCGACGGCTAAATAGCTTCTACCTTCGCTGCCTTAGACGTATCACCTGGGACAGGATCACTATCACAACAGTTCTAGAGAACTTCCCAGCTTATGTTCTCTACGAGACAGCGTCGTCTCCGATGGCTGAGACATTTCCGCCGGATGTATGAAGGACGAATCACGAAGGACATCTTCTATGCAGAGATTTCGTCTGGTAAGAGACATATTGGTCGTCCCCAGCTGCGTTTCAAGGATGTCTGCCAGAACGATCTCAGGTGCTTTGGCATTGTCCCTTCCAGCTGGGAAAATTTGGCCAAGGATCGCACTCTGTGGCTGCAGGCTCTCCGTGGCGGACTATTCGTGTCTGAAGCCACCCTGGCGCAACACCATGAAACCAAGAAGTCCAGAAGAAAACAGCGGCAACAAAGCATCAGTGCATTAGCATCTTCAGGGACAGTCTTTACATACGACATCTGTGGTCGAGAATGTTTTTCGAAAATTGAGCTTCACAGCCACAGGAGACGCTGTAACTTCAGATTCACAAAAACTGTATTATAGCCTCCCGAGACTGAAATGCCAATGACCTGTTTTGTTTTTTGGCAGCAATAGTTGAAGGTGTAAGTCCTTCAGCACTCAATGTATTTGGTGAGATTCCAGCCTCTAAAATGGTGGAAGCACAGTCAAGTGTCGTATTGAAAAAGACATTACAGAATAGTACTGAAACATTGTAAGTGAATTGTAATCTAATTGATGATATAAGTTGGCTTAATGATCAGCTGAGACCAGACCCAAGATCTGCGAAAGGCCAAGCACCGTATAGTGAGAGAAATAGCGTACCTCACAGCTCAAAAGCAGGCACGAACGTGTCTTGCGCACGGGATGCCACCAGGGTGAACATTTTGCCCATTCTTGAAGTTATAAGACACTATTCTCGTCTCAAGTGAGACAAAACTGTGTGTGTGTGTGTGTGTGTGGTGGTGGTGAGTAATATGAGCAGATTGTGCTCAATATCATTGATGGAGTGTTTATATTTGAATTAAGGTAGCGTGGACATGGCGTCAACACATGGTTACTGACAGTTTCTCGCCTATGCAAAAGGCCAAGCACCGTATGGTGAGAGAAATAGCGTACCTCACAGCTCAAAGATGCACGAGCGTGTCTTGCGTACGGGATGCCGACAGGGTGAAAATTTTGTCCATTCTTGAAGTTGAAATTTATAAGACACCATTCTCGTCTCGTGAGTGTGTGTGTGTGTGTGTGTGAGAGAGAGAGAGAGAGAGAGAGAGAGAGAGAGAGAGTAATATGAGCAGATTGTGCTCAATATCATTGATAGAGTGTTTATATTTGAATTAAGGTAGCATGGACATGGAGTCAACACATAGTTACTGACAGTTTCTCGCATATACAATCTTCAGACCAGTTGGGGAAATTTGTTCAACGGTTTCTTTAAATAGCCTTCGGTTTGGTCGTCTACGGTGGTGGGACGGCAGTGGACTGGATTTTGATCGGTCAATTTTGATGTAATTATGTAATTATGATCAACTACGCAAGGGTTGACATGCCGTTAAAACCAACCAACCAACCAACCAACAAATAATAACATTTTTAAAAATAAAGATACGCATGATTTAGATCGAGGTTCTATTTTTCTTTTAAAGATTTACATACATCAATTTTAGATTCTATCTATCAACCCCCGGTTGGATGACCTTTTAAACGGTGGCCAACGCCGTAAGCCATTGGAGTGTTATTTGGTTTCTGATTGGCTCTTGAGATCTTAACTCGCTTCGAGGCTATTCACCCCACCTCCTCTCCGCTCTTCCCTCCACCCTCAGCCCACCGACCTCTCCGTAATTGAATGTGTTTCTTATCTATTGTATTGTCTTGCTTTGATACAGCCGCTTTTGTGTCTAAACATGAAAAGCAATATGCATTACCTTACCTTTCATATATTTCAATATTTCTGTATTTATTTTGAAAAGTGGGGTGATGCGTTCGGTGCAAGGGCAAACAGACCCCCCCCCCCTTCTGCTTAAAATAATAAATAAATCGAAAACCTTGAATCTAATCTCCTCTATGCATTCACTTGTGAAATCCCATCCTTCTCCACAACATCCCTAGCCCCTGGGTATATGCAGGAATCGTTCAATTGTTCTGAATGTCATTCGCGTATGCGTATGGGTATGGGTAAGGGTATGGGAATACGCACAGAGGACCAATTTCAATTCCCTGCTTTGCGTTATTCTATGCAAGAAGACAAACAGACGTAGCACCGACTCTTTGAATTAATTTGTTTCCCACAGAAGGTCTCGTTTGGGGAAAGGCTCACGAAAGTGATTCGTGGCTAGAATACACACACACACACACACACACACACACATACACACACATATATATATATATATATATATATATATATATATATATATATGATCCAAAGATCGAGTGAAGAAATCTTCCATGCGACGTAGTAGTTTTTTCAATTGTCGTAATTCGCAGAGCTCAATATATGCTCTTATTTTCAGAGTCACGATGCAAAATTATATTAGCAAAAAATAAAACAGGATGATATGGATTGGAATCATGATAGACTATTTCAGGAAACCTAGAAGAATTATCTTTCGGTTCCCATTATCAGTTGTGAAATGAGGATTCCTTTATTATTCTTAAGTCAGTTAAAAACAGATTTTTTTAAATTATTCTTTTTTTATGTCCGGATCATTTTGTGTGGCCACTTAAAGTAATTTAGCAACCGTTCCTAAATTAAATACATAACCATGTTGTGTTGTCTGTCATTGTTTAATGGTAGGGTTCACTGTTAAATTATTCTGTTCGATTTTCTAACCTGCCACCTTTTTGCGCTTGGATTTTTTTATTAATTATTTATTCAACCGCACATATCTTATTATAATGGAGATTGTGTGTTTGTCTGTCTGTAACCAAAACTATATCACTACTCAAGTCACAATTCCCTTAGTTATTTATGTCACATTCTCCATGATTTTATTTTTATTTAGACCTCAATAATTAATAAAATTGTTTTAAATTATAAGTATTGTTGACCCTATCTACATACTATTAACATGCAAGTGTACTTATATATACAACAAAATAGCAATCCGCTGTGAGCGACATAAAATAGGCACAGAGTTAGTATGCCTGTGTATCTTATATATTTATTTATGCTAGCAAAATAAAAAATACCCTCCGTGCGATGTAAAATAGATTTTTTAAACATATTGCCTGAGGGGTGGGAGTTAAAAATTCAATGTCAGCAAGTTTGTACCCTAAGTAAGTAAAATCATCAAATTCATTAAAGGATTAAAAAATAAAACAATTTTAAATGTAAACTTTAAATATGTATTAAAATAAAACAAACTATATATAGATATATAATACCAGTCATGTATTTATTAAAACTTGTTTAAAAAAACAATGAGGACTGTCTAATGTTGCATGTTCAAATTTTGAGTGTATTTATTCTGTTATGACGATTTTGGGTAATGCGACGTAAGCAGTGACGTAGTTTTTGTTACTGACAAAAACTGGAAGCGAATCTCCATTATTAATAGATATATTTACCCAACCGCTTCACACGAGCAGGATGCGACACAAGGTTTTTACAGGTTTTAATTCAGAGTTTTCCTTCTCCTTTACTGGTTGCCATACTAAGGTTAAAGAGCCCAGTGAATGCTACTAACCAGTAGAATCAGGTACGAATCCAACTATTTTCCTTTCAGTTATGGGTAAATAGTAAAGAAGATTGAACTTTTTAACTTTGGTTAGGCAACCAATTTCGGAGAAGGAAAACACTGAATTCAATTTAATTTCACATAGCACTAAAACAGTAAGTAAGTAAAGTCGCCGGAGCGGCCTAAAGTCGGTATCAGTATCTATCCCCCTTTCACTAGCACTAGACTAAGGAGGGTGTTTTGGTGTATGAGGTGGAGCGCCACACCTAACAGCAGCTCCTCACTTTACCGCACAGATCCCTGTGCTACTCATACGCTGAGTTGGCGAGAGCCGGTATGGAACCCGGAACCATGTGGTTTCTAGTTGAACGCTCTACTGTGCTTGGGAAATGTATGAATCCAACTATTCTCCTTCCAGCTATGGTTAAATAGTAGGGCAGGCTGAGCTTTTTAGCCTTGGTTAGGTAACCAGTCTAGGAGAAGGAAAACACTGGATTCAATCCTGTTGTACCCCGTTAAAAATTGGCCTGTAGCACCCTGCTTATATAAGTAGCGGCTCTTATTTTGAAAGGGAGTGATGTAGTGTTAATGATAGAAATCGTAATGTGCTTATCTTCTTTTCCTTATCAGGATCAGAGTGGACCTGGGAGTAATAACAATGAAGAGATACTCCACACTAAGAGCCTCAGAATTGGATCCTTACTATCAGATGCAGTTAAGTGTAATGAACAGGTCCACATTTTTTGGGGGGTGGGGGTGAATTCAAAGGAAAGAAAAAAATAGGAAGTAGAAAAAACGAGTTAAGTGGGAGAAGAAAAAGAAAAAAATTGTGAAAAAGGGAGAAATATGAATCAAGAAAATAAAACCGAAGAGAAAATAAGTTACCAAGAGCAGTTCCTAAATGTGTAGTCCTGAATAAATTTAAAATGAAATCTAAACGGTAGTTATTAATTTTATTTTAAAATAACTTAAAACGTAACATAAAACTGTGAAATGTATAACAACAATGTTATCCAAAACAGTAGTGTGTTCGGGTTCTAGACTAGCCGCACCCTTTATGAGGGCCACAAGTCGAAAACAATATTAATTATTGATTAATGCTTGATTGTTAGCATATATATATATGTGTGTGTGTGAGGAAGAATGAATAAAGAAAAGAAAGTACAGAATGGATAATAAAAGATGAATTTAATCAATATTACTTACACATGTGTTTCGGTCAGTGTATGTGTACAAGATTCAAACTATATATATATATATATATAGAGAGAGAGAGAGAGAGAGAGAGAGAGAGACAGACAGACAGACAGACAGAGACAGACAGACAAGCAGACAGATAGATAGATAGATAGATAGATAAGGAGAGAGAGAAGTGGAAAGAGAGAAATTTGTGATATAACACAGAAATTAAAACCACATATTGCTACTAATATTATGCTTTTTCAATCAGCAGAGAATATTCCAAGTGTTTCAGTAGAGTGTCACATGGAAAACATTGACTATATTCAACAGAAAGTTCGTTTTTACATTTACAGAGCAACCATGAAACCCATTGAACAGTAAAACGTAGCAACCGAGCAGGATGAATAGTGAATGATGAGTCATTTACTCTATTGTAGCTAATTTAACCCTTTGCCAATCATCTAATGTATCATGCGTGACGATTTATTGGTAATAATTACTTGGATGTTTCTTTGTTTCTTTGTTTGTTTATGTTATTGTTTTTATTGTTTGTTTTTTTAATCTATACATATATAAAGGGCAGTTTGTTTGTATGTATATCCGGAGGACACTATGAAAATATAACAATTATTGACTAAGTAAATATAAACACATTCACTATCACCAGATCTTGGTTTTTGTACAAAAATAATGAAGATTTTCTTTATATCTGTGAAGATATTTTTAAAATTAGGATTTTAAGAATAAGAGCAGGGAAAGTCATTGGTTGCGTTCGTGATTAAATTTGTATTATATATACACATTCACTATCATCAGATCTTGCTTTTTGTACAAAAATATTGAAGATTTTCTTTATATCGGTGGAAATATTTAAAAATTAGGATTTGAATAGTAAGAGCAGGGAAAGTCATTGGTTGCGTTCCTGATTAAATTTTGATTATATATACACATTCACTATCATCAGATCTTGCTTTTTGTACAAAAATATTGAAGATTTTCTTTATATCTGTGAAGATATTTAAAAGATTAGGATTTTAATAATAAGAGCAGGGAAAGTCATTGGTTGCGTTCCTGATTAAATTTTGATTATATATACACATTCACTATCATCAGATCTTGCTTTTTGTACAAAAATAATGAAGATTTTCTTTATATATGTGAAGATATTTTAAAAATTAGGATTTTAATAGGAAGAGCTGGGAAAGTCATTGGTTGCGTTCGTGATTAAATTTTTTATTATATATACACATTCACTATCATCAGATCTTGCTTTTTGTACAAAAATATTGAAGATTTTCTTTATATATGTGAAGATATTTAAAAAATTAGGATTTTAATAGTTAGAGAAGGGAAAGTCATTGGTTGCGTTCGTGATTAAATTTTATTATATATACACATTCACTATCACCAGATCTTGCTTTTTGTACAAGAATAATGAAGATTTTCTTTATATCTGTGAAGATACTTAAAAATTAGGATTTGAATAGGAAGAGCAGGGAAAGTCATTAGTTGTGTTAAAACGTAAATCAATTACGTAAGACCAAAACAATCAATGGATCTGCGAGACTAACTTTTTATTACAACTCTACCCAGGCAATGCTGGGTAGGCGCTTCTCGTGGACAAATAAAGGGTAAAGAATCGCCCATTAGCGAAGCAAGTTAATTTATGCAATTTAATTATGATTTTATTTTATTTTCCTATAACTGCGCATGTCATAATTCATTTGATAAAGCCTTTCACTTTATCGGAAATATCAATGAAACTGAACACGCAAACGTTGTTTGGTTTGGTTTGTTTTGTTTTGCGGCATATCAACCTCGGTGGGACATTTAATGCCGACAAAGTTGTGAAATAAATTAATTCTTAATGCATAATACAATTTTGTTTATAAACTCATGTTTTCTATTTAACCCATAGATGGGACCTTAACAGGTACTACCACTCCGGGTTAGAGTGGACCAGGGAGCAATCGTGATGAAGAGGTGCTCCACATTCCCCAAACTTCAAAAATGGAACCTCACCATCAGATAGAGTTTAACGTCATTCCTAGGACATGTAGACCCTCAGTCACCGCCTTCTAGCATGATAAAAAGGGGTTGGGGCTTGCCATAAGGGCAATAGGGTTGGGGCAATCATATAGGTGCTAGGGCCTGACGGATTGATCGGAGGGGTCTCTCCGACCTCCCGTCTAGCCCAAGAAAAGCCTAAAGTGTAATATTGCAAGTCATGGACTGCTCAGCCACCTGGGTTCTATCCTTAAGCATCACGGGTCACCACCCACGGCCAACACGTGGCCCCATTGGGGAGTCTTACCCCTCTGAAGAGGTGCAGTCGGTGCATTCTAACGCCCCAGCCGACAGGGTGGTCTAACCGATATAAGTAATTCTTTGAAGAAGAACAAAGGTTATTAATTTTAAATATAAATTGGGAAACATACGAATCCAACTATTCTCCCTCCGGTAACCATGGGCACAAAATCATGAATTTCTGGGTTAAATAGAAAAATGTATTTATAAAAAAAATGTATTATCAATTAAGAATTGAATTATTTCAAAACTTTATCGGCATTAAATGACCCACTGAGGTTGATATGCCGTAAAACCAAAACAAACCAAACCAAACCAAACCAAATTATATCGGTTAGAATATTTTAAACCTATTTCATTATCATCATCCTGTTGCGCTGGCAGCGCGGATATCCATGACAATCTCTCGCCATCCTTCCCTATCATTCATTGCCCCCGGGATGTCCTCTGCGCAGCATCCAGTATCCGCGCAGAGCTGATCTATGTACGTCTTTGCTGGGTGACCTAATCTGGCGCGCCCATGTGTTGGCTTTCACTTAAGAACGTCACTTATGAGTTCATCCTTGCTTCTCCAGCAGTGCCCATCGTGTCTTGTTCGCCTCACACGGGTGGTTTCTTGGATATGGGGTAGCCATCAGAGGTGATCACTACTAGAATAGGCTCAGTCCTAATTAGTGATCATCCTCCACGCATTAATCATTTGTTGTGGGGTTTTTTTTAATGTGTGAAAATAAATATATTTCTTTCTTTCTTTGTTTCTTTCTTTTCCAAGTGTATTAGCGCTGTTTGAAATGCAAACAATGGCGTTTAGTATTTGAACTCGTCTCGCTGTGTCCATTTTGTACGAAGGTAACCATTGCCCAACGTGCCTCCAATTTGGATGAGTGATATGTATTGCAAACCGTGGAAAGCGTAACTTATTCATCCGTTTTCTTTTTGTTTAGAACATTTGTTCTGTTGTATTAATGGTAGTGCCGATAGTGCAATGATAACTGCGATTTCTGATTCTTGTTTCTGTTGTGTTCTTAGTTTTTCTTACAGCGGCGTCCAGGATTTGAACTCGTTCCGTCGTTTCCATTTTGTTGGAAGGTAACCATTGCACAACGTGCCTCCAATGTGGATGAGTGATATCTATTGCAATGCGTGAGAAACGTAACTTATTCATTCGTTTTCGTTTTGTTTGTTTGTTTTGTTGTTGTTGTTGTTGTTGTTTTCTTTTTTATCGCTATCATTGAAATTGACACAAAGTGTTTAATGTAAACTGAATTCGACGTCTATGACCAGCTACTTCCAATAATTTCAGCAATACAAAATAAAGATAAAAAAATGGAAAGTCAATTCCCGAGTCCGTAAACGCCAGAAACTGAAAAATACAATAAGATAAAATAAAATAAAATAAAATAAAGGCAACAATCGTTCATTTAAATGCAGTTTCAATGAGATTTCTGTCAGCTTGTAGCTTTTTCGCTTTGCTATAAACCAGAATGACGTGTTTGAACAAATTTACAGATCAATGACCTTTCTAAGCGGTACACTAACATCCACAAGTCGTCTGTAATGTCAGATTTTTGTTGATATTTCAAATATTATTTTTTAAATGTAACTCTAAACTCGTGAGTGTTTTGAAACATAATTTTATTTTCCTAAAAATTTTTGTACGTATGGCAAAAGTTTCTAAAACATTTTGTTCGTACGACAAAAGTCTAAAATTATGTTCTTAATTGGTACACTAATATCCACAAGTGGCCAGGAATGTCGGATTTTTGTTGATATTTAAAATACTATTTTAAAAATGTAGCCCTAAACTCGTGAATGTTTTGAAACATAATTTTATTTTCTTAAAACCTTTTTGTACGTATGAAAACAGTTTAGAATTCAGTTCTTAATTGTTTGTTTAGTTAAAGTGATAAAAATGTATTCATTTTTACATGCTTTTTCTACTTATGTAGAACTGTGAAGACTTACACTAATCGAGCAATTTTTAATTATTTAATTATATTATTTGATCAGTAAAAATCAAACTAAATTCAGTAGTTTTCTTTATTATAAACAAATTAAAATGCATGGGCGATTTTAATGCTTCATGACATTTCTTTTGTGAGTTTTAAGTTGACATGTACATACAAAAAAAAAGACGTGAGTGTTTTGAAACAATTTTATTTTCCTAAAACCTTTTTTGTACGTATGACAAAAGTTTAAAATTCAGTTTTTAATTAGTACACTAACATCCACAAGTGGCCTGGATGTCGGATTTTTGTTGATATTTCAAATATTATTTTTTTAAATGTAACTCTAAACTCGTGAGTGTTTTGAAACATAATTTTATTTTCCTAAACATTTTTGTACGTATGGCAAAAGTTTCTAAAAAATTTTGTTCGTACGACAAAAGTTTAAAGTTCAGTTCTTAATTGGTACACTAATATCCACAAGTGGCCAGGAATGTCGGATTTTTGTTGATATTTAAAATACTATTTTAAAATGTAGCCCTAAACTCGTGAATGTTTTGAAACATAATTTTATTTTCTTAAAACCTTTTTTGTACTTTTGAAAACAGTTTTAGAATTCAGTTCTTAATTGTTTGTTTAGTTAAAGTGATAAAAATGTATTCATTTTTACATGCTTTTTCTACTTATGTAGAACTGTGAAGACTTACACTAATCGAGCAATTTTTAATTATTGAATTATATTATTTGATCAGTAAAAATCAAACTAAATTCAGTAGTTTTCTTTATTATAAACAAATTAAAATGCATGGGCGATTTTAATACTCAATGACATTTCTTTTCTGAGTTTTAAGTTGACACGTACATACAAAAAAAAAGACGTGAGTGTTTTGAAACAATTTTATTTTCCTAAAAGCTTTTTGTACGTATGACAAAAGTTTAAAATTCAGTTTTTAATTAGTACACTAACATCCACAAGTGGCTTGGAATGTCGGATTTTTGTTTAAATTCAACATATAATTTCTTTTAGATGTAATCCTAAACTCGTGAGTGTTTTGAAACATAATTTTATTTTCCTAAAAACTAACCAACCCAAATGAAGAATGGATAGAATATTGGCTCTGCTATATTAATGGTGTTGCTAATGGTGCTAGAACTGCAATTCCTGATTCTTGTCACTGGTGTGTTCGAACCTTATATGTCTGTCTGTCTGTCTATCTATCTATCTCATTCTATTCATATCTATCTCATTCTATTCATATCTACCTATCTATCTATCTATCTATCTCATTCTATTTATATCTATCTCTCTCATTCTATTCATATCTATCTATCTATCTCATTCTATTTATATATATCTATCTATCTCATTCTATTTATATCTATATATCTATCTATATTATTCTATTCCTATCTACCTATCTATCTATCTATCTATCAATTTCATTCTATTCTATCTGTCTGTCTATCTATCTATTTCATTCTTAACTTCAGTGTTATAGCAGAAACTAATTCTTTCAGGATCACTTGACCGTTATAGAATGTAATGAATTATGTGCACTAATACGTTTTAATGTAATTTTATAGAAAATATTTTTCTTTGGCGTAATAAATTTGGTAACTTAGATATTTCTGCGGACTTATGAACACGTCTCGCCGTGACCATTTTCTACGACGCTAACCATTACCCAACGTGCCTCCAATGTGTGAGAGTGAAATGTATTGCAATACCTGTCGCAGCATGAAAGCGCGTGGTGTAATGGTTAAAGTCATAGGAAATGGACTCGTCGCCCCGAGTTCAAATCCTGAACGTGAAAATTGCATTTTCACTTAGCGCTAATACCCTTGGGAAAGGTATGAATCCTACTATTCCTCCAGCTATGGGTAAATAATAGGACAGACTGGGCTATTTAAACTTAGTTGGACAAGCGGTCTGTGAGAAGGAAAACCCTGAATTCAAACCTGTTAAACTTCGCTTAATGAATTGACATTGTGTCACAACCTGCTCATGCGGAGGTGTTGGTAAATATATATTACGATGTCGCAGTTCAGTCTGTTAGCCACTACACCTCTAAGATTCCATATATGCTGCTATTTTTATATAGTGCCACAATGAAATTTAATTTTCATTTTTAAAAAAAGGACCAGATGAGTGATATAAGGAGGGGGAGAAGGAGGGAGAGAAGGGGAAGAGGGTTCTCAGTTTTTACTAACAAGAAGAGGGACACTTTTGTTTGAATTCAGAGTGTTTCCTTCTGCCTAAGACCGGTTGCCATACCGAGATTAAAGAGCCCAGTCTGTCCTACTATTTAGCCATAGCTGAAACAATGGTTGTCTTAAAAAACTACTTCCAGAAATTCATGATTTTGTGTTCATAATAACTGGAAAATAGCTGGATTCTTATGTTTTCCAAGTGTATTAATAGGGTCTAGATTGTATGTATTTACCAAACACGAGCAGGATGTGACACAAGGTCAATTTTTATGCGCAGTTTACCAGGTTTGAACTCAGAGTTTTACCTCTCCTAAACCAGTTGCCGTACTAACGTTGAAAAGCCTAGTTCGCCCTACTATTAACCCATAGTTGGAGGAGAATAGTTGGATTCAAGGTATTAATGCCATATGAAAATGCAAACAGCCTCATCCAGGATTTGAACTCGGCTCGCCGTGACCATTTTCTACAAAGATAATCATTGCCCAACGCGCCTCCAATGTGTGAGAGTGATATGTATTGCAATACCTGAGAAGCGTAATTTATTATTTCTTTTTGTTTTTGTTTAGAGCATTGGTTCTATTGTATTAATGGTGTTACTGATGGTGCAATGAGAACTGTGATTCCTGATTCTTGTCACTCTTGTGTTCTTACTATTTGGCAATAGATCTAATGTTGTCTCTAATGAAATGCAAAGATAATCGGTAATAGCACGTTAGAGAAGAAGAAAAAAAGGTTACAATGTTTGAATTCGAGATTTGAGAAGCCAAAGCCTTTTGGCAGACGTGACTACCATAATCTCAGACAGATTAGGAGAATGGACGCTTTTTCTTCTTCATCCGACTTCACCATCTCCACTCTCCATTCGTTTCAATATTTCTTCGTTTTTCACTCATTATTCTATCATTTTTCTTTGATCTTTGTTACCATTTTTTTTTCTTTCTTTTGTTTCCTCTCATATTTCATTTATTTCTATTTTTACTTTTTTTTACTATTTTCCATTTTAAAACCATTTTGGATGGTCTCATTTTTAACCAGATGGTGTTGCAAGATGATAACGGTCGGAAGATTATGGAACGAGAGTATTAATTTTTTTTTTTCTTTGAATTTTTTAACCTTTTTTTTTTCTTTTGTTTCTTACTCTCCTCTCATATTTCATTTATTTCTGTTTTTATTTTTTGTACTATTTTCCATTTTAAAAACATTTGGATGGTCTCATTGTTAACCAGATGGTGTTGCAAGATGATAACGGTCGGAAGATTATGGAACAAGAGTATTAATATATATTTTTTCTTTGAAATTTTTGAAATTTTTCTTTCTTTTGTTTCTTACTCTCCACTCATATTTCATTTCTTTTTCTTTTTTTACTATTTTCCATTTTAAAAACATTTTGGATGGTCTCATTTTTAACCAGATGATAACGGTCGGAAGAGTATGGAACAAGAGTGTTAATATATATTTTTTCTTTGAAATTTTTGAATTTTTTTTTTATTTTTATTTTTTTTCTTGCTCTCCACTCATATTTCATTTTTTTCTTTTTTTACTATTTTCCATTTTAAAAACATTTTGGATGGTCTCATTTTTAACCAAATGGTGTTGCAAGATGATGACGGTCGGAAGATTATGGAACAAGAGTATTAATATATATGTTTTCTTTGAATTTTTTTACCGTTTTTTCCTTCCTTTGTTTCTTACACTTGTCTTATATTTCATTTATTTTTTATTTTTTTAAATATTTGCCATTTTAAAAACATTTTATCATCTTTCATTAAGTTGCGATGAGGTAATTCAATACTTAACTGTGAGACCACTTAAGCAACAGGAGATACTGTAAGTAACCCGAGTACTTTGTTTATCAAAATGACTTGATTCGACATTAATTGACCAGAAAAAGGGTGATATGCCGTAAAAAAAAAACAACCAAACAACTATCTATTTCATTCTGTTCATATCTATCTATCTCATTCTGTTAATATCTATCTATCTATCTATCTATCTATTTAACTGTCTATCTCATTCTGTTCATATCTATCTATCTATCTATCTATCTATTTAACTGTCTATCTCATTCTGTTCATATCTATCTATCTACCTATCTATCTATCTAATTCTGTTCATATCTATCTATCTATCTATCTACCTACCAATCTATCTATCTATCTATCTCATTCTATTCATAGCTATCTATCTGTCTATCTATCTATCTATCTATCTCATTCTATTCATATCTATCTATCTATCTATCTATCTATATATATATATATATATATATATATATATATATATATATATATATATTATATATATTCATTCTGTTCATATCTATCTATCTATCTCATTCTATTCATATCTATCTATCTGTCTGTCTATCTATCTATCTATATCCTTTTGTTCATATTTTTCTATCTATCTCGTTCTATTCATATCTATCTATCTATCTCATTCTATTCATATCTATCTATCTATCTATCTATCTATCTCATTCTGTTCATATCTATATATCTATCTATCTATCTCATTCTATCCATATCTATCTATCTATCTAATTCTATTCATATCTATCTGTCTGTCTGTCTATCTATCTATTTCATTCTTAACTTCAGTGATATAGCAGAAACTAATTCTTTCAGGATCACTTGACCGTTATAGAATGTAATGAATTATGTGCACTAATACGTTTTAATGTAATTTTATAGAAAATATTTTCTTTGGCGTAATAAATTTGGTAACTTAAATATTTTCGCGAACTTATTAACATAGGGGTATCTGAAGCTCGCTCGTACCTAAATCGTAGCACTCAACACAAAGCAACAAACTGAGATTTTTTATAACAGCAGTTTAATAAACAAAGGATGCAGTGTGACTTTATAAAACAACCAATCATCTTGTTCATGACCCCATGTTAAATTCACGTTAGAATTTCCTTATTCGCTCGCAGCGTTCTATACAAAAAAAGTAGATGTACAATGCAAGCATCCTGCCAGCAACGCAGCTGCTTTTTTTTTAGACTGTAAGCGGTCTTGAAATTTAAATTATCAGCCAATCAGGATACGAAATCACCAAGCCTAACATTCCAGAAGAGCTGATCGTGTTTCATGAATTCTGATTGGCCAGTAAATGCTTGCGTTGCGTGGTAGGAATTAAGAGTCCAAGGGGTGAGTAGTAATGGCGTGTTCTGAACAAACAATTCTCCTTGGAACTTCAAATAATAAATACGACAGTGGTAATAAAGAAGTAAACTTGTAAAGAAAGAAAAAGAAAGAAAGAAAAAGAGAGAGGGAAAAACGACAACGAAATAGGAAAGATAAAATAAAAATGAAAGAAAAGCGGGAGATAATTTTAAAAACGAAAACAAAAAGAAAAAAAAATAGAGAAGGAAAAAAAGAAGGAATTATAAATAATAATAATAATAATAATAATAATAATAATAATAATAATAATAATAATAATAAGAAGAAGAAGAAGAAGAAGAAGAAGAAGAAGAAGAAGAAGAAGAAGAGAAAAAATGACATGGTCTACTAATTCAACTAATTTTCGCTGCTACCACTTTAATTTCAATCAATTTAACTTGAAATGAACCACTCCCAACCCCCCCCCCCAAAAAAAAAAGCTCATCAGCCAGATGCCTTCCCCTTATAGACATATGTATAAATTTTTCAAAATCCAACATTTCAGTATGTGAAAATTGAGGAAAGGATTGGGAAAATGAGACACCATGTTTCATCGTAGATAACCAAGTGTAATCCAAGAGAATTTGACCCGAATATTTTTTTCAATCAACAATTGAATATTCTATATCACCAGATTTTCGGCTAGTCTTGTCAAGCCTGTAGCACCTATATGGTTGTCCGAACCTTATTGCCCTGACGCAAATCCCAACTATTTTTATCATATATGTGCTAGAAGGTGGTGGCTAAGACATTGATTCATTAGTTAAAGAATTTCCTTCGTATTGGAACTAGTGACTTTCTTGTAGAATTAGGACAATTAAAATTTATGGGGAATTTAGAGAAGAAGAAGAAGAAGAAGAAGAAGAAGAAAGAAGAAGAAGAAGAAGAAGAAGAAGATCACAATTACAAAATGAATATAAAAATGAAAAAAAAAATGAGTATCCTCGTAGAAGAATAGTGGTGGTGCTATTTAATCAATAGCTAGTCGGGGGATGAACGAATTCATACATTTTAAGGGTATTAATTTGAAAATGAAAGACTGGAGAAAAAGAAAGAAAGAAAAAAAATTCACAAAGAAAGAAACACTGGGAAAGAAAAAGAAACAATATGAGAAAGAAGAAAAACATGAATTTGAAAGAAAGAAGAAAAGTGAAAAAAAGAAGAAGTAAAAAGCTAAAAAAGTAAAAAGAAGAAGAAAAGAAATTTAAAAGAAGAAGAAGAAGAAGAAGAAGAAGAAGAAGAAGAAGAAGAAGAAGAAGAAGAAGAAGACCAGCAAGAAATAATAATAATAATAATAATAATAATATAATATAATAATAATATAATAAATGTCATAAGGACAAACTATATAAAAGCGAAAATTGATAAGACCCAACAAAATAGTAAATGTAGACTTTGTGGTAATAGAGATGAGACTGTAAACCATATACCCTGCGAATGTAGTAAACTAGCACAACGAGAATACAAAACTAGACATGACTGGGTTGGGAAGGTCATCCACTGGGAATTATGCAAAAAATTAAATTTTGACCACACAACAAAATGGTATATGCATAAACCAGAATCTGTTCTTGAGAACGAAATGCATAAAATTCTCTGGGACTTTGAAATAAAAACGGATCACCTTATCCCAGCAAGAAGACCAGACCTAGTGTTGATAAACAAAAAAGAAAGAACTTGTCAACTGGTGGATTTTGCAGTGCCAGCAGATCACAGGGTGAAGCTGAAGGAAAAGGAAAAAAATGGACAAATATCTAGACCTTGCCAGAGAACTGAAAAAGTTATGGAATATGAAAGTGAAAGTGATACCAATTGTAGTTGGTGCACTTGGAACAGTCCCAAAAGGATTAGAAAAGGGTTTGGAAAGTTTGGAAATCAGAGGAAGGATTGAAACCATTCAGAACACTGCACTGCTGCAATCTGCCAGAATACTCAGAAGAGTCCTGGAGACCTGAGGAGACTTGCTGTCACTCAGACTCCAGTGAAAGACCATCAGCTAATGCTGATGTGAAAACTCAAAAGGAGCAAAGAAGAAGAAGAAGAAGAAGAAGAAAGAAGAGAAGAAGAAGAAGAAGAAGAAGAGATCAGCAGAAGAGAAGAAGAAGAAGAAGAAGAAGAAGAAGAGAAGAAGAAGAAGAAGAAGAAAGAAGAGAAGTCTGAATTTCGTAGTTATTATGACTAACATCAAAGTACAACGTTAATCTAGTTCCACGCTGTATAGTTGATTCACTTCTTGTTCGGTAACAGAATTTGAAGTGAGAATGTTAAAAGTGTCGCCTGAACTTCTTCCTTTCTCTTGTCGGCTTCCATTTCATTCTTCTTCTTCTCTTATCTCAAATGTGTCAAGTCTGAATTTCTAAGGAGATGTGTTTGTTCGGAGGAATTCCACCGCGAAAAGTCTCGTTCTGACAACGAGAAACAGCACTGGACCAACGGGGAATAGACGGAATTCACTGGACTGTTCCGGAATGTCCGCTTTGTTAGTTTTTGCATTCTGATTGGCTGCTCTTTTGAATTCAAAATCGCTTACTGTCTCCAAAATGCAGCCGCCCTTTCGTATCTTCCGTATCCGCAATTGTGTGTAGGGAAAGAATGAAAACGAACGATGAATGTTTGAACAGTGAGGACCAATACGATTGAGTCACTACGAGAAAAAGTTAAAGTAGAACAAATAAAGCATAAATACACATGTTAACAAAGCCGATATCAGCTATAGGTGTGGTTTTCAAAGTTTTTATAAGCCTGTACCCCTTTCTATTTCGGGGTTGTTATGTTTAACATACAGATGAAATTATATGGAGGATAGGAAATGATAATATGAGACCAGGTTTGTTATAAAATTGACAAAAGGATTTATTAAAACACAGAGTAGAAAAAACGCTTCTACTCGCAAGCCAGTTTAACCAGGATCTCTGTACGCCCTGTCTTCTGGGGCGTTAGAATGCACCGACTGCACCTCTGCAGAGGGGTAAGACTCCCCCAAAGGGCCACCTGTTTGCCGTGGGTGGCGACCCGTGATGCTTAAGGATAGAACCCAGGTGGATGAGCAGTCCATGACTTGCAATACTTCACTTTGGCCCTCTTTGGCTAGACGGGCGGTCACATCAAGCCCTAGCACCTATATGATTTTCCGAACCCTATTGCCCTTATGGCAAGCCCCAAACCCTTTTTATCATATGGGTGCTAGAAGGCAGTTACTGAGGGTCTCCATGTCCTAGGAATGACGTTAAACTCTATCTGATGGTGAGGTTCCAGTTTTGGAAGTTTGGGGAATGTGGAGCACCCCTTCATCACCATTGCTCCCTGGTCCACTCTGACCCGGAGTGGTAGTACCTGTTAGGGTCCCATCTATGGGTTCAATAGAAAAACATGAATTTATAAACAAAATTGTATTATGCATTAAGAATGAATTTATTTCACAACTTTGTCGGCATTAAATAACCCACCGAGGTTGATATGCCGTAAAACAAAACAAACCAAACCAGGATCTCTGAACGTTTGGCGTTCAAAAACATTCAAATGTAAACAAACGCTTTGTCAAATCAAAGGGAAGTAACTCTATATTTGTTTTAGGTCTATTTTGTTAGGTGTTCTTTACAGGGGTCTATCTCGAAGACCCCCATATGAATAAAAAGGAAATTTATCACGAATATCAAATGAAGGTCACATATAATAGTCAAGTCCTTAGTTTATCAAAATGCTGTTATAAAAAAGCCTCACTCGGTTGAGTTTTTGGTTTGTGCTGAGAGCTAAAATTTAAGGTATGGGCGCGTTTTAAATACACCTAAAAAGTTCACTAAAATGTTTCCGACGAAAAATACAATTTCAAACTGCAGAGGATTGGCAAACTGGAGGAAATATAATTATATATATATATATAATATATATATATATATATATATATATTATATATATATATATTTATATAATATTTTTGTATCTGTATCCGTTTTGGAAGTAAACATATATCAGGTTTGGGCATTAATGTGAAGCATTTATGTGCTATATATAATAATGTAGTTATCATAATATATTCATCTGTGAATAAATATCAGAAATCTCAGTTGTTGTTGTTTTTTTTTTTTTTTAGTTTTTTTAATTTTTATTTAGTAGTGAAATTTTGGGATTGTAATTTCTCCCTTCTTCATGAATCTGTGAGGACAGAGGTGATTTTCTGGCTGCAGGTTGTTCTTTTCATGAGGAGAGGCTGGATGCTGATTGGTTAGTTTGTTATGTCATGAAGAAGGGAAAAATTACAATCCCGAAAATTCACTACTACTAAATAAAAGAAACTAAAAATAAACAACCGAGTTAGTTAGTTACTTTACTAAAGAAATTGACCTTGTAACATCCTACTTGTGCGAAGAGTGGTAGAAAATCGCACTTGGCTGCAGGGAGGATATATAAAACAATATCCCCATTGATTGAGGGAGAGCCTAGGGAAATATCCCACTTAACTGTGGGGAGATGTAGAAGAATATCTCACTTGGTTAAAGGGAGAATATATCACTATCATAATATTAATTTCTGTCAGGTTTTGTCCCTTAGCCTTTTCCTCTCCAGAGGATACCCACAATGCAGCGGGGGATTATTTAGACTTATTAAGCGCCTGGATACCAACCCAGGTATTTCTATGTTCTCGCGTTAATGTGCTAGCTGGTCGTTGATCAAGAAGCTTCCTCGCCTTTTCACAGGTATTGATTTCGTCCTGCTGGGTGTCTATCCACCCTCCTCATCAGGCAAGCTTGGTGGGAGGTGCCAGTTTAGTCGCCGATCATCCGACTATGAAACAGGTAGTACGGGGTTACATAATACCAATAGCGCTTTGTGCGACCTGATATGAAATTATTATGGATTATAGATTATACCCTTATCTTCGGCAGAAAATACCCCCCAATGGGGCCACCTGTTGGCCGTGAGTGGCGACCCGTGATGCTTAAGGATAGAACCCAGGTGGATGAGCAGTTCATGACATGCAATACTCCACTTTGGCCCTATCTTGGGCTAGACGGGCGGTCGGAGAGGCCCCCTCCGATCAATCGACTGGTCACGTCCAGCCCTAGCACCTATGATTTTTCCCAACCCTATTGCCCTTATGACAAGCCAACCCCTTTTTATCATATGGGTGCTAGAAGGCGGTGGCTGTGGGGTCTACATGTCTGGGAATGACATTAAACTCTATCTGATGGTGAGGTTTCCAGTTATTGGAGGTTTGGGGAATGTGGAGCACCCCTTCATCACCATTGCTCCCTGGTCCACTCTGACCCGGAGTGGTAGTACCTGTTAGAAAAATGTATTTATAAAAAAATGTATTATCCATTAAGAATTGATTTATTTCAAAACTTTATCGGCATTAAATAACCCACTGAGGTTATATGCCGTAAAACAACACAAAACAAAAGAAAATAACCCAACATGGGTTGACATGTCGTAAAAATCCAACCAACCAACATAAGTATATTGAATTCTGCAAACAAAAGAACTAAATAGACGCTAATTTTGCATGGTCTAAAAGCTACGTTCTGCCAGTGCGGCTGTTACGCTAGAGAACAGTCTGAATACGGGAGAATTGACAAAGAAAGAAAAGAAAAGAAAGAAAAGAAAGAAAGCAAGAAAGAAAGAAAGAAAAATAAGACAGACAGTCAGACAGACAGGAAGACGACTTTTAATGGCGGTCTCCCAATTTGTTTACAGTCAGCTAGTATCTAAGGTTCGGACCACTTTTGTTAAAACAAGGGGGAGTGGGTGGGTTGAAGAAGGGGGTGGGTGGTGAGAAAAATCTATATTTCTCATGAGACAAGATCGAAGTAAAATATCGATTTAATCCGATATGGCCAAAAAGAAAAACAAAAAAAGAAATGAAATCACAGACAAATGTGCAAAAGTGTTGGGAAGAAAAGATGAAAATAGTTCGGGGGGTGGATTAATGGCGGTGAAGGGGGTGGGGCAATAGTGTCCGGTTTGGTCGGGGGTAGGAATGGATGTGTGGACGGTGGGGGGTGAAACTGTGAGTGGGGGGGGTACAAAGAACCGGGACGAGGCCAAGCAAAAGGCATGACATCTTCCGAACAGAAGGTGATCTTCTCTGGGGGGATTGTTCGTGGAGGTGGAGGGGGGAGGATTTGGACTTATTTTCATTCATACTCTGTTGAGAGGCGAAAAGAAAAGTGTGTGGGTGATGCTAGAAACCTAACGTGACTTGAATCTGGTTGGTGAGGAAAGAAAGAAAGAAAGAAAGAAAGAAAGAAAGAAAAAAAAGAATGTGTTCCATAGTCAGAATGACAAAAAGAAACAAACAAACAAACAAACAAACAAACAACGACAGACAGAAAGACAAAAAGTAAGAAGACAGAAAGAAAGAAAAAGAAAGAAAGATTGTGTTCCCTACTAAGAAAGAAAAGAAAGAAAGAAAGAAAGAAAGAAAGAAAGATTGTGTTCCTTAGTAAGTAAGAAAGAAAGAAAGAATGTGTTCCATATTAAGAAAGAAAGAAAGAGTGTGTTCCTTAGTAAGTAAGAAAGAAAAGAAAGAATGTATTCCATAAAAGAAAGAAAGAAAGAAAGAAAGAAAGAAGTAAAAGAAAGAAAGAAGAAAGATTGTGTTCCTTAGTAAGTAAGAAAGAAAGAAAGAATGTGTTCCATATTAAGAAAGAAAGAAAGAAAGAAAGAGTGTGTTCCATACTAAGAAACGAAAGAACAAAGAAAGAAAGATTCAAAGAGTGTGTTCCATACTAAGAAAAAGGAAAGAACAAAGGAAGAATAAAAGAAAGAAAGAAAGATAGAAAGATATATAGAAATAGTGTGTTCCATACAAAGAAAAAGATATAAAGAGGGTGTACCATAAAAAGAAAAAGGAAAGAAGAAAGAAAGAAAGAAAGAAAGAAAGAGTGTGTTCAATACCAAGACAAAAAGATAACAAGGTGTACCATACTAAGAAAAGAAAGAAAGAAGAAAAGAAAGAAAGAAAGAAAGAAAGGAAGAAAGAAAGATCTATGGATTTAAAATGAATATGAGTGAGGTGGGGGAGAAAGAAACCGGGGAACGAGGCCAAGCAAAAGGCATGACATCTTCTGAACAGAAGGTGATTTCCTCTCTCTTCTTTTTTTGTCTTATTTCATTGATAGTCCAACAAGAATTGAAGCAGGGTGATGCTAGAAACCTAACGTGACTTGAATCTGGTTGGTGCTCGAAGGGAGAGACTGGGGGGATGGGCACGGCCAGGTAGTGTCACTTTTGGGTGAGCACTTTGTCAGAATTGAGACGAGAGTGCAAAGGAGGGGGTGAAAATTAAGAAAAAAATCGCTCAAGCGTTAGAGTGGTTTTGGCTGAGATATAAAAACGATGAATGGGGATGGGGAATGGGAGAATAGGTGACGGAGAAAGTAAAAAGGAAGAAAAAATAGAAGATAAAAAAGAAAGAAAGAAAGAAAGAAAGAAAGAGAGAAAGAACTATAAATTTAAAAGAAATGAAAGAATGTTGGGGAAAAGTGATAGAATACAAGGGAAAGAAAGAAGAAGAAAGAAAGAAAGATTTTTTAGAAAGAAAGAAAGAAAGAAGAAAAAAAAGAAGATAGAAAGAAAATTCAAAGAAAGACAGAAAAAGAAACGAAAGAAAAAAGAAAGAAGAAAGAAAGAAAAATAGAAAGAAAAATCAAAGAAAGAAAGAAGTAAAGAAAGAAAGAAAGAAAAAACAAAGAAAGAATTTGAGGAAAAGAAGAAAGGAAAAAAAAAAGAAAGAAAGAAAGAAGAAAGAAAGAAAGAAAGAAAGACAGAAAAACAGAAAGAAAAATTAAAGATAAAATGAAATAAGAAAAGAAAGAAAGAAAGAAAGAAAAGAAAGAAAGAAAGAAAGAAAGAAAGAACTTGAGGAAAAGAAGAAAGAAATGGTGAAAAAATGTAAAGAGGGAAGTCAGAAAATAAGGAAGAAAGAAATTGAGAAAATATCAGAGAAAGAAAGAAAGAAAGGGAAGGAAATGTTAGAGAAAGAGAGGAACAACGAGAATGGAACAGAAAGAAAAGAAAAAGGGAAAA
Organism: Doryteuthis pealeii; assembly: GCA_023376005.1. Classification (NCBI taxonomy): domain Eukaryota; kingdom Metazoa; phylum Mollusca; class Cephalopoda; order Myopsida; family Loliginidae; genus Doryteuthis; species Doryteuthis pealeii. Next base: position 72,052,488 of record CM042164.1, on the reverse strand, counting down.
CATATTTGGTAAGAAAAATAAATAAAGAAAGGAAAAGAAAAGATAGTAAACGCTAAGTAAAATCAGGAATGAATGACGGAAGGAGAAAATTTTTAATAAAATGTTTAAAAAATAGAATTTAATCTAAAGAAAAAAATCGTAAATTTAAACGAGATCAAAAGATAAAAGAAGAAATATAAAAAGAAAAGTCTGAAGAAGGAAGTTTTTAAGAAATTCTTTGATAAATAGAATTTGACATAATGAATGAAAAAAGTGCGTGAATGGAAATGAAAAACGTGGACTGAAGAAGAAAAAAGAAAGATAGATAGATATTTGGAAAATGAATGAAAGAAAGAAAGAAAGAAAGAAAGAAAGAAAGAAAGAAAGAATATAAGAAAAGTCAGAAGAAAAAAGATTGAGAAAACGAGGACTGAAGGATATTTTAAATATTTTTTTAATAAAAATAGAAGGTGACCTGAAGAATTAAAAAAATACGTTATTAAAAAATCAAAGAAGAATTAAAGGAAGAAATACAATATTAAGAAAGAAAGAAAGAAAGAAAGAAAGAAAGAAAGAAAAGGAGGAAAGAAAGAAAGAAAGAAAGTAAGAAAGATAGAAAAGGAATACACTGTATAATAAAAGCTAAAAGAAGAAATGAAAAAAAGAAAGAAACTATTATGAAAGAAAGGGAGAAAGAAAGAAGCAAACAACGAAACAAAGATCTAAGACGTTTAATGCTAAAATAAGAAATGAAAAAGAGAAAAGATATTTGGAAAGAAAGAAAGAAAGAAAGAAAGAAAGAAAGAAAGAAAAGGAATGAGATGAGAAGAGAAGAAGAAATGAAAAAAAGAAAGAAAGAAAGAAAGAAAGAAAATGAATTAGACGAGAAGAGAAGAGATGAAAAGGAAGAGAAAGAAAAGAAAGAAAGAAAGAGAAGGAATGAGACGAGAAGAGAAGAAGAAATGAAAAAAAGGAAGAGGGAAAGAAAGAAAGAAAAGGAATGAGACGAGAAGAGAAGAAGAAATCAAAAAAGGAAGAAAGAAAGAAAGAAAAACAAAGAAAAGAAATGAACTAGACGAGAATAGCTAAAAAAAGAAATGAAAATAAAAGAAAGAAAGAAAGAAAGAAAAAATAAAAGAAACAAAGAAAGATAAAGAATAAACAAGACGAAAAAAACCTAAAAGAAGAAATAAAAAAAGAAAAGAAAGAAAGGAGAGAATAACTAAAAAAGAAAAGGAATAGAAAGAAAGAAAGAATGGAATAAACGAGACAAGAAAAACTAAAAAAAAAAACAAATTTTTAAAAAGATGAAAACGGAGAACTGAAGAAGAAAATTTCACATCAAATTTCAAAAAAAAAAAAATAAAACTTGATCTGAAGAATGAAAAAAAAAACATAAAATACAAAAAAATATAGAAAAACGAACAACAGTTAAAGTCTAATAAATGCTTAAAAGGAAGAAGTAAGTCTTGGAGAAAGCCTTATAGAATTGCCAGACAAATACACTTAACTTAAGAATGGCCATAAATACAGATAGACCGACATTGTAAAGTGATGTCGCGAGTTTCAAAAACAACAAAAGAAAAAGAAAAGGCACAAAGAAACAAAACAAAAAAAAAGAAAAGAACATTCCATTAGAATCTAAAAGGAACAAAAAGATTCATTATAATCAGTGACTTTACAAGAACAATCGGAGAATTTATGAAGAAAGACATAAAACTCGATCAATACACACTAGGTGTATTCAATAAGTATCGAGACTAAAACTTTAATTTAACAAAGCCGGCTCAGAAAATACGTTTAATGTTGTGTGATATATATATATATATATATATATATATATATATATATTATATATATTTACCAACTCCCCCGCACGAGCAGGATACGACACAAGGTCAATTTCTTAAGCTCAGGTTTGAATTCAGAGTTTTCCTTCTCCTAGACTGGTTACCTAGCCATGGTTAAAGAGCGCAGTCTGCCCTGCTATTTACCCATAGCTGGAGGGAGAGTAGGATTCATACCTTCCCCAAGGGTATTAGCGCTAAGTGAAATGCAATTACCACGTCCAGGATTTGAACTTGGGGCGACGAGTCCATTTCCCATGACTTTAACCATTACAACACGCGCTTCCTATGTGTAATGTATATATCTTGTCTACAGTACCTGCTGTTGTCACTCATCTTAGTACTGAGCAGGCTCGTCATTGCTTAACTTAGGTTATAATACGAGTGTGTGTCAAAAAGTAATGCGATTTTGTTTAGGAGATGTATAATTACCAACACAGGAACATGTATTATACATCAAAATGAAGCTGGTCCTCTGTAGATCACATCCCTACTTCTCCACATAGATGAGACAAAAAGTAATGCCATTTTGTTTAGGACAGTATAATTACCAACACAGGAACATGTAATCATACATCAAAATGAAGCTGGTCCTCTGTATATATATATATATATATATATATATATATATAAGAGAGAGAGAGAGAGAGAGAGGGGGGGGAGAGAGAGAGACGGGGGGATTGAAAGGTATAATGGCTATAGATAGATAAGAGAGAAAGTATTTTCGACGATGTATGAAAATGAGGGGAAAATAAAGAGAGACAGACAGACATACGGACAGACAGATATTGTTAGGGAAAAGGGCAGATAGATAGATAGATAGATAGATAGATAGGAACAGACTGAGACAGATAGATAGATAGATAGATAGATAGATATGAACAGACTGAGATAGATAGATAGATAGATAGATAGATAGATAGATATGAATAGAATGAGATAGATAGATATACAGACAGATATATATGAATAGAATGAGATAGATAGATAGATAGATATGAATAGAACGAGATAGATAGAAAGATATGAACAAAAGGATATAGATAAATAGATAGACAGACAGATAGATAGATATGAATAGAAGAGATAGATAGATAGATAGATAGATACGAACAGAATGATATATATATATATATATATATATATATTATATATATATAATATATAATATAGATAGATAGATAGATAGATAGATAGATAGTATAAAATAAATGGATATAGATAGATAGATAGACAGACAGATAGATAGATTAGAAATAGAATGAGATAGATAGATAGATAGATAATACGAACAGAATGATATATATATATATATATATATATATATATATATATATATATATATATATATAATATATAGATAGATAGATAGATAGATAGATAGATAGATATCAAAATATAATGGGATTTTATAGCACGCAAAATAACTTCCTCAAAGAAAAGAAAAGAATTATACAAAATCTTATGTCTGTGTTTCTATGTTTAATTTTCGTGTGGAATAATATCAAAATATGGATGAAACGTCTCGCGCGAAACGCGTGAAAGGCGTGGTCGTCACTCGAGAAATGAGAAGATATTGATCAACCAGAAGTCTATTTAAATTTATGATTCTTGCCACCCCCACCTCTTTCGGTAAACTAATACAAAAAAAATCTACACTTCTTTCGTTTGTTATCCTCAAGAATGATTTTAAGATAAATTTCTGTCAGGAAAAATACTTTTTAATGTAGGCCACATATCAAACTGATTTAGTTTAGTTTGTTTTGTTTTACGGCATATCAACCTCAGTGGGTCATTTAATGCCGATAAAGCTTTGAAATAAATCAATTCTTAATGGATAATACAATTTTTTTATCATTTGATATTCTTGATAAATTTCCTTTTTATTCATATGGGGGTCTTCGAGATAGACCCCTGTAAGGAACACCTAACAAAATAGACCTAAAACAAATATAGAGTTACTTCCCTTTGATTTGACAAAGCATTTGTTTACATTTGAATGTTTTTGAACGCCAAACGTTCAGAGATCCTGGTTTGGTTTGTTTTGTTTTACGGCATATCAACCTCGGTGGGTTATTTAATGCCGACAAAGTTGTGAAATAAATTAATTCTTAATGCATAATACAATTTTGTTTATAAATTCATGTTTTTCTATTGAACCCATAGATGGGACCCTAACAGGTACTACCACTCCGGGTCAGAGTGGACCAGAGAGCAATGGTGATGAAGGGGTGCTTCACATTCCCCAAACCTCCAAAACTGGAACCTCACCATCAGATAGAGTTTAACGTCATTCCCAGGACTCAAACTGATTTAAATAACATTAAGTACATAGATACGTACATTTATTATCAACTAATTAATTTTCAAATTAGGTATGACTTCAATTAAGCACATATTCTCCAAAAATTGTGGGCTATCGCCATATCAAACAAACTGTTTGCGTACTCTCATATATATATATATACTTATATATATATATATATATATATATATGTGTGTGTTGTGTGTGTGTGTGTGTGTGTGTGTGTGTGTGTGTCTCAAAACAAACTGCTTGTGTACTCTCATACTGTCGTGCCAGCAAGTCTCCAGAAAATGTATATATATATATATATATATATATATATATATATATATATATAGTCTGTCTGTCTCTCTGTCTCTGTCTCTGTCTCTGTCTCTCTCTCTCTCTCTCTCTCTCTCTCTCTCTCTCTCCTCTCTCTCTCTCTCTCTCTCTTCTTCTTCTTATTTTCCCTAATTTTCATAAATCGTCTAAAATACTTTCTCTCTTATCTATCTATCTATCTATCTATCTATCCGCTCTACTTACGTATTGAGCACTTTATATTTGTTATAACGCTGAATTATCCAGGTTAAAACTTGTACCAACCAAATATTGAGACCAACCCAATATTTCACCGGTAGTCACTTTTTCATATATATATATATATATGCATTTTTATGATTTAAGTTTTTTAAAGTGCACTGGACTTTGTGGAAGCCTACACACACACATACACACACACACACACACACACACACACACATATACATATATATATATATATATATATATATATATATATATAAATAATTTGTCCATCGGCATTGATGACGGCCATTAACTAAGCCGAAGCCTAGGAAATGATCTATGCAGGTGATGTGCCTACAGTAGTGAAATTCTTTGTTTTTGTGATAATGGTTAGCAACAATGAAACCGAACTCGGTGACCCAAGTTCGATCTCTGAACAAGACAGCGTGCCTTTCACTTAAATACATCGATCCTTCTCTTGTCCACTTAGCTATGGATAAAATACAAGGGTAGACGAGGCTGTCGACCCGCGGAAAGGCAAAATAGGAAAGTCTAAAAGACTCTGAATTTGTGTATAAAGTATTTGTTAATCTCTTGAACAATTCCCACTGCATTGCTTTATCCACCCAGTCATGCGTGCTCTTGTATTTTTTGTGGTGGGTTTCTGAAATCGCTTACAATGTGATTAAATTAATCTTTATTATAATATTTTGGATACAAACGGATCACTTAATCCCGGACAGAAGATCAGGCCTGGCATTAGGCAGAAAATTACGCATCATCTTGAGAATTTATCTGTTGAAGAATTAAGACTATCCAGACTACGGTACTGTTAAAATCAACCAGGATACTGTGAAATTTGTGGGATTCTCGGTTTAGTCGCCGATTATCCGACTATGAAACAGGTAGTACTGAATTACGCAGTACCAGTAGTGCATTGAGTGACCTGACACAGAATTAGCTGGTTAACTAAACACTTAATGAAAAAAGTTCAATGGGAACGATGCAAGGATTCTGCGTGCTATTTAAACAAATCATGGAAGTAGCTCCCTAAAAATCAGCACCTCTATGGTCACTTATGTTCCATATTACAAACTATACGAACAAGACATGCTAGGAATTTGAATTTCAGATCGCGCTTATATCTTTATGACAGGCATGAATCTATTCCCCTCTAACTATCTGTAAGTAATAGGAAATACTGGACACGTTAACCTTGTTTTCATATCCCTTAGTGCTAAGGCACTTGAGAACGGTATGGATCTAAGTACTTTCCCTCCAGCTATCTGTAAATTGTAGGCCAGAATGGACTCTTTAACCCTGTTTCTATCATATAGTGCTAATACAATCGGGAAAGTATGAATTTAACTATTTTTCCCTTCAGCTATTAAAACGAAATACCATGCTAGAGGAGACTTTTGGTCTCACAGAGAAACAGTGAAAAATCACTAAATAAAACTTGTATGAAAAACACACAAGAAGTAAAATAATACATATATATTTACGAACCCATCCACCCAAGCAGGATGAGACAGAAAGTCAATTTCTTAAGCGGGGTTTACCAGGTTTTAAATTTAGAGTTTTTCTTCTCATAGAATGGTGACCGAACCAAGGTTAAATAACGCAGTCTGTCCAACTATTTACCTATAACTGGCGGGATAATTATTGGATACATAGCTTTCCTAAGTGTATTAGCGCTATGTGAAATGCAACCGGGCTCGTCCAGGATTTCAACTCATTTCGTGTCTATTTCCTACCTAACAATTACAATGAATTTGTGCACATAGTATTTGTCAGTAGGGTGAAACTTTAGTCTCTTGAACAGTTCCCTCTGGATAGCTTTATCCACCCACTCATGCCTGCTTTTGTATTTCTTTTGTGGTAGTTTCCTGAAGATGCCTACTATGTGATTAATTCTTTATGGTCAAATTTTCGATACAAACATATAACCCAATACCGGCCAGAAGACCAGTTCTAGCATTAAGTAACAAGTAGAAAATTATATATAATCTAGAGCAGGTATCATCAAACTCTTTTCACGGTGAGCCGGATAATTGAAAAAATAACGAACGCGGGCTTCATTATTATTGTGTTAAATACTTACGAGCCAGAAAAAAAGCTCTGAGAAAAAGATGTAAAAAAAATGTATCTTTCCATATTATATTCATGGATGAGTGGCGTAAGATGCACAAATCCAAATTTAATGTCAAAACATTATCAAAGAACGCAACATTACCTGTGTTTTTCAAGCAGTCGTAACAAGTGAAAATTCGGGATCGCGTAAATAACAAGTAAAATGCTCACACACACGAAATTTTGTAACCTACCTACAGCAGTCAAGCCCATGAAAATTTAGCAAGCTTATAAATTTAAATGGTATCAGAACGTCTCGCGTTCCATACGTTTTTAAAAAAAAACAAATCTAAGTACCGTCAGTGGGTTTGATAAAATGCCTTTGGGGCCTGATCCGTTTTAAAACTATACGGATCCAATCAGAAGGGTTAATGAGAAGGGTCATCAATATTTAAGGAGACTTGTGATCTCTCATACAACGGTGAAAAAACTGGTATGAAAAACTCACAAGGAGTAAAACAATATATATATTTGAATTCAGTGTTTTCCTTCTCCTATAGGGGTTGCCTAACCAAGATTAAGACTCAGGTCTGCTCTACCATAAACCCATAACTGGAGAGGGAATAGTTCCCAAGGTTATTAATACTATGTGAAATGCAAACAGTCGCAATGAATCTGCAAGAGTAGCTTGCTAACCATTCCACCATGATGGGACGCCAAATCCTACTACAGAATAATAGTTTTTGAGTTAGGCTAGCAGATTGTTGTTATTGGCAACCTGCGTCCGTTGTTTATCAAAATGGCTTGATTCGCCATTAAATGACACAAAAAGTTATCCGCCCTGTCAAATGATATGCCAAAAACCAAACCAAACTGAAAAGATTTGATATGCCGTAAAACAAAGACAACTACAACCAACCATTGTTAATGAATTCAGTTCTCACTAAGCACCTGATATTTCTTGGCCTTGTACCAAACCAATCTAATCTCAGTGAATGACCGCTTTTCTCGATCATTGAAGATGCATATCAATAATTGATCTTGGGACTTCAGACGACAACAGAAAGGCCAGATGAATATATCAGATGAAAAACGACATGTTTGAAAACTAATGTTAATAATTGACCTGGAAACGTCGGGTGCAAACATGTCTATTAAAACAAAACAAAAAAAATGGGATCATTTTTATTTACTAACTTTTGTCTGGCACAAGGTGAGTTGGTGTTAAAATTCTGTTCACCAGTATTAGTGAAATAGATCACTAATTAGGACTGAGCCGATTCTAGTAGTGACCACTCCAAGCAGAGTTTAACAGGTTTGAATTCAGAGTTTTCCTTCTCCTAAACTGGTTGCCTTACAAGGCTAAAGAGCCCAGTCTGCCTACTATTTACTCATAGCTGGAGGGAGAGTAGTTGAATTCATACGTTTCCCGTCCAGGATTTGAACTCAGGTCGACGGGTCCATTTCCTACGACTCTAACCATTATACCACGGTCTTCAGCCATTTTAGACGTTTTCTTCGCTTGGTAAATCGAAGTCTGTATTGAGCTTGGGTTCCGTTGGTTAATCGTTGTAGTGTTAATTGATTTGTTGGTTTGGTTTGGTTTGTTTGACGGCATATCAACCTCAGTGGGTCATTTAATACCGATAAACTTTTGAAATAAATCAATTCTTAATGGATAATACAATTTTTTTATAAATACATTTTTCTATTTAACCCATAGATGGGACCCTAACAGGTACTACCACTCCGGGTCAGAGTGGACCAGGGAGCAATGGTGATGAATGGGGTGCTCCACATTCCCCAAACCTCCAAAACTGGAACCTCACCATCAGATAGAGTTTAACGTAATTCCCAGGACATGTAGACCCGCAGCCATATGATAAAAAGGGGTTGGTGCTTGCCATAAGGGCAATAGGGTTGGAAAAATCATATAGGTGCTAGTGCTTGACGTGACCAGCCGATTGATCAGAGGGGGCCTCTCCTACCGCCCGTCTAGTGTTAATTGAAATCCTCGATAGAAAAGAGTGTAGTTTCGGTAGACACTCCTTGTAGAAGAAAGTCTGAAGTATTCCTTGAAACCCTCGATAGAAAAGAGAATATTTTCATAGATACTCCTTGTAGCAGAACGTTTGTAGTATTCCTTGAAATTCTAGGTAGAAAAACAGTCTTGTTTCAGTGGATACTCCTTGTAGCAAAAAGTCCGTAGGATTCTTTGAAATTCTAGGTAAAAAAGAGTGTAGTTTCAGTAGATACTCCTTGTAGCAAAATGTATGGTCTAGCCTTTTTGTATTTGTATTGTTGTTAAATGTGCTCAGACAATAAAGTCTGTATTTTGTTATGTGCCTCTGTGTCAGATTTAGTTGTATATATATTCACCTACGTTAGGAGTTTTTTTTTCTGAAGCCTCCTAACATATTATAAGAAATGGTTCTAGCCTCAGAAGTTAAGACCACATTTAACTCTTGTAGGTGCAATGGCTAACGTGCTGGACTGCAACATCGTCTTAAACGAGCTCGAACTCCAGTTCACTTTAGGATTAATGTGACATAATGGTCATGACATGGAACCATGATGGTGGTCTGAGTGTTTAGTTACGGAAAAGTTTGACTGGTGGCGCGATCAGTAAGGAAAAAATTTGAATGATGATGTCAGCATGGACGCGTGGCATGGTTTTGATTGGACGAGAAATGATACGTGGCAAAGGGGAGAAAGGAAGAGTGAGAGGTGAGAATTTTGATTCAGCCTGGCCATCAAAGAGTTCAGACGTGCTTGGGCAGGTTTCCCCGCGCGGTAATAATGGGCATAAAGATAAAATAAAACTTGATCAAGTAACAAAAATGTCTTGTAGTTCATTTAATTAAACACAAGCAAAGTCCAACAGAAGCCCTTAGAAGAACTCAACTTCCTTAGTTAAGACGTTAGAAGTCAACACAACTAGACAACAATATGGCAGCCGGAGGAGATGGTAGAAGGATCAGCAAGAAGCAAGTAAGATCTTCTCACCAAGTAAGTCTAATCTCTCCTCTCTCTCTCTCTCTCTCTCTCTCTCTCTCTCTCTCTGAAACTCTCTTAGCTGAGAACTCTCACTCTCACCAATTAGCGATGTCAATGTGGGTATGTAATAGTAAAAAAAGTAAAGTAAAGTCGTCGGGGCGGCCTAAAGTCGGTATCAGCCATGCAGCGTGGGAGTCTATCCCCTTTTCAATAGCGCTAGACCAAGGAGATTGTTCTTGGCGTCTGAGATGGAGCGTCACACCTACCATCAGCTCCTTACTTTACCACACAGATCCCTGCGCTACTCATACGCTGAGTTGGCGAGGACCGGTATCGAACTAGGAACTTTGTGGTTTCTAGCCGAACGCTCTACCGACTGAGCTAAGGCGGCCCTTCAGTACCATACTTGTTGGTTAAATAGTACTAGTCCTATATTCTACAAGAATAGTTTTGGCATTAAATAGCCCACGAAGTTTGATATCTTATTATAATGGAGATTGTGTGTTTTTCTGTCTGTAACCAAAACTATATTACTACTCAAGTCACAATTCCCTTAATTATTTACGTCAAATTCTCCACGATTTCATTCTTTTAAACCTTCAGTTATTAATAAAAATTGTATTACATTATTAATTCTGTAGACCTATCTACGTTAATAACATGCAATTGTATTTATATATACAACAAAATAGCGGTTTACAGTTTTGAACGAGAAGGCTAATTTGCATATTGATATTTAAAATTTTATTTTAATAAATATGTGCTTGGTATTATTGATTTCTAATTGTTTGGTTTTATCTTAAGAAATATAAACAAAAATCTCGTGGATAAATCTTAAAAGAAATTTATTTACAAGAAGAAATAACTGTAATATTATCCTTTACTTCCTATTTTAACTAAATCGTTAAATTAGGAAAATTTACCAATGAAAGAGGGGAGTAATGTAAAATGATGGAATAGTTAGTTTCAAAGTTGTTCTATTTTTCGATTATACCCCCTCTGTTACAGATCTTTTTTATCTGCATTCTTAGTCAGTTTCATTAGCCTTTCTAATTTAATATGATATTTTATTATATCAAAACTTAAATACTTGCACCGGAGGGTGCATATATTTGCTAGTGCCATTAAACGAGGAAACCAAAAAACCTTCTCCATTTTTACGATAACTGTTATGCCTCTGTATGTGTGAGTTTGTATGTGTGTGTGCGTATTGTGTGTGTGTGTGCGTATGCCTGTGTTTGTATATGTGTGTGCGTATGCCTGTGTTGTATGTGTGTGTGCGTATGCCTGTGTTTGTATATGTGTGTGCGTATGCCTGTGTTTGTATGTGTGTGTGCGTATGCCTGTGTTTGTATAGTGTGTGCGTATGCTGTGTTTGTATGAGTGTGTGCGTATGCCTGTGTTGTATGTGGTGCGTATGCCTGTGTTTGTATATGTGTGTGCGTATGCCTGTGTTTGTATATGTGTGTGCGTATGCCTGTGTTTGTATATGTGTGTGCGTATGCCTGTGTTTGTATATGTGTGTGCGTATGCCTGCACACTTGTATGCTTGTGTGTGTGGGGGGTGTTTACTGGAATTAATCTTCTGATATGTCTCTTGTATCCTAACGAGAAAATGTCACTGGGGTTTACGGTAATTGAACAGAAGAAACGTCCATTTTTAAAGACAAAGAGAAACGTTAAAAAAGTGTCAGGAAAATAAAGAAAGAAAGAAAGAACGAAAGAAGAAAGAAAGAAAGAGCAATAGACCAAAAGAAAGAAAGAAAGAAAGAAAGAAAGAAAGAGAAAGAAAATAGAGAAAGAAAGAACGAATGGAAAGAAAGAAACAAAAAGCAATAGAAAGAAATAGAGCAGAGAAAGAAAGGGAAAATGAAAGAAAAAATACAGAAGGAACTGAAAAGAAAAAGACGACTATGAGAAAAGAAAGAAAGAAAGAAAGAATGAATGAAATAATAAGAATGAGAAAGAGAACAGAGATCAGAAAGAGAAAGAAAGAATGACTGAAAAGAAAGAATGAAAAGAAAGAAGAATAGAAAGAAAAAATGACAAGAGAAAAAATACAGAGAAAACGGAAAAAAATGGAAGAAAAGAAACAAGAATGAATGAATGAATGAAATAGTAAGAAGGAAAAGAGAACAGAGAAAGAAAGAAAGAAAGAAGAAAAAGAAGAAAGAAAGAAAGAATGACTATAAAGAAAGAATGAAAAAAAAAGAAATGATGAAAGAAAATACAGAGACAACGGATAAAAGAAATATAAGACTAAGAGAAAAGAAAGAAAGAAAAGAAAGAAAGAAGAAAGAAAGAAAGAGCAGTATAATAGAGAAAGAAAGAAGGATTGAAAATAAAGAAAAAAAGAAAGAAAGAAAGAAAGAAAGAGCAATGGTGCAGAAATAGTAAGAAGTAAAAAGAGAAGAAAGAAAGAAAGAAAGAAAGAAAGAAAGAAAGAAAGAAAGAATGAATCACTATAGAGAAAGAATGAAAAGAAAAAAAGAAATGATGAAAGAAAAATACAGAGAGAACGGATAAAAGCACTATAAGACTAAGAGAAAAGAAAGAAAGAAAGAAAGAAAGAAAGAAAGAAAGAAAGAAAGAAAAAGAGCAGTATAATAGAGAAAGATAGAAGGATTGAAAATAATAAAGAGAAAAAAAAGAAAGTAAGAAAGAAAGAAAGAAGGAAAGATAGAAAGAAAAGGAGCAGTATAATAGAGAAAGAAAGAAGGACTGAAAATAATAAAGAAAAAAAGAAAGAAAGAAAGAAGGAAGGAAAGACAGAAAAAAGGCAGTATAATAGAGAAAGAAAGAAGGACTGAAAATAATAAAGAAAAAAAGAAAGAAGAAAGAAAGAAAGAAAGAAAGAGCAATGGAGCAGAGAAAAAGTATGAATGAAAGAGAAAAAAATGAAAGAAGGGAAGAAAGAAATTGAAGATTAAGATAAAAGAAGGAAATAAAGAAAGAAAAAGAAAGCACAACAGAAAGAAAGAAAGAAAGAAAGAAAGAAAGAAAAATACACTGTTCCTAAGATCTTATTTTTGTCAAGAGACAATGTTTGACAGGGACATAAGAGGATTCAACAGACGGGGTTTTAGGGGGGGGGGGGACAGGAGTTAAGTGATCCTGAATGACAGGGTACAAATAAATAGAACGGAGATGTCTTCGGATATTCTACAGAAAAAGAGAGCACTACTAATTTTCTTGAGCCATTCTATGATTTAGTTAAAGTGACAATTCTTCCAAATAAACCGCCTGGAGAATCGACTAGATGGGTGTGGCACAAGAAAGCTGCGAGCGATCTTAAACCAATAGTGGACACAACAACCCCACAAGGACGCAGCTGTACAACCACTTGCCCCATTATACAACACTAGAAGTCTCTACCCGGTGTCACCTGGGTAGAGTGGTGACAAAAATTTGAGTCTCGCATATCCATTATTACTGAATCACACGTTGGATCCTCGCAGAATGCCTCATTAAAATCCCTATGTAAAAAAGGCGTTGATCCGCATTGGTGGGGCGTCTGTAAAAAAAAAGAAGTGCGGTGACACTCTGAAAAGAAAAATTAATGTCCTCTATTTGAAATATTAAATGCAACAAAAAATTCCATGCTGTTACTATTCAAAATTTATTTTTCTTTCATCTTCTCGAATATGTCCAACATATCTAACACCGGTTTCGACCGCGGACCCAGTGAGCTTCAGTCGTTGGACCTTACAAGTTAACATCGTTGATCCCAGGGGGCCATCCTCCCTGGCAACACCTGTCCCCTTGTTTTAAAGGGACAGGCTGGGTTTATTGCCCAGTGCCTGAGGCGCCCCCTTTTGAGGGGGAATGCTGACGAATTGCTTTGGTACTTTATCTAATTTGGATATTTTAATTACACACACACACACAGTATAATATATATATATATATATATATATATATATATATATAGAGAGAGGAGAGAGAGAGAGGGGGGGAGAGAGAGAGAGAGAGAGGCGCATGGGCTAGTGGTTAGAGTCGTGGAAAATGGACTCGTCGATTTGAATTCAATTCCTAGAAGAAGCTGTTGGCGTTTCACATAGCGCTAATACCCTTGGGAAAGGTTTGAATCCATATATTCTCCCTCCAGCTATGGGTTAAATAGTAGGGCAGACTGGGCCCTTCAGCCTTGGGTAGGTAACCAGTCTAGGAGTGGTCCACTCTGACCCGGAGTGGTAGTACCTGTTAAATCATCTATGCGTTAAATAGAAAAATGTATTTATAAAAAAATTGTATTATCCATTAAGAATTGATTTATTTCAAAACTTTATCGGCATTAAATGACCCACTGAGGTTGATATGCCGTAAAACAAAACAAACAAACAAACAAACAGTCTAGGAGAGGGGTAACTCTGAATTCAAAATTCCTGAGGTCGGCGGTTGGGTTTGTGGCAACCTTTGATGCACCAATTCTTTCCTATCGACTGTGCCAAAAAGTGTGGATGGTCCAACACAAGCCTTCACCACTATAAACAAACCACTGTGTATGAACACTGATACGTCGAAATTGAGGGGAGGATCCCATCATATATATATATATATATATATATATATAATTACCTTCATATTACAAAATTCTGATTGGCCATATCGTATGTCTCATCCTGGTACAATGGTAAGTCAATCAAATCTTCCAGCTACTGAATAGCGAGTTCGATACTCGTTGGATGCCCCATGCTTGTGAACTTTGTGTCATATATTAACCGTAGGGAACGGGTTGCGTAAATATCTATCTTACGCAGTGAAAAGAAGGGCGTCCCAACGTGGTGCAATGGTTAGCAATATAGTCTCCCAGACCCATTATTACTGAACACAGAGTTCGCTAGTTGCTGGATGACACATATTTGCGTACTTTGTGTCACATATTACCCGTAGCGAACGGGTTGGGTAAATTGTTACATGGTATGCAGTCCTGTGGTGTAATGGTTAGCAAGCTAGTCTCGCAAATCAATTACTACTGAATTATGAATTAGATCCTCGTTGGATGCGTCAAACTCGTGACCTTCTATCACTTCCTACTCTTGACGAACGGGTTAGGTTAAAATAAGACGTCTCAGTTTAATTTAATGGTTAGCAAGCTAGTGTTACAGATCCATTACTAATGGATAGCGTGTTCGATCCCTGCTGGTTGCACCATACTTGTGACCTTGCGTCATATCCTACCCGTGGTGAACGAGTTGGATAATCAATTCCTTTCCATTGTTTGATTATTTGGTGGATATAAGCCGTGCTACAATACACCACTTAAATGTATAGACTAGGCGAGGTCACGTCGTTTAAACCTCAGCCAATCAACAGCCCGAATGCGTAGCTGGTTTACTAATTAATCACTGATACTGAGAGACGTTCATTTGCAATCATTGACGAAGGACTTGCAATACTGAGGAGTACCAAGGAACAACCAAAGGATTCATTACCAACGATTACCAAACCTCAGCTAATCAACAGCCCGAATGAGTGGCTGGTTGACTACTTAATCACTGATACTGAGTTGTGCTCTGTAGAGTTCGAGGCGTAGATTAGAATTCCATCGAAGAAAATTGTCAGTTCGAAGAATTGGCGGTGATATGAAGCATTAAATCGACCCCGAGTTTGTATTTTTCGGTGTACATATTCTAGGGAAAAATTAAGATCTCGATTTATGGCAGTTTCTTATACAATATAGTTGGAATATTTTTATATATATATATATATATATATATATAATATATATATATATATATATGTGTGTGTGTGTGTGTGTGTGTGTGTGTGTGTGTAAAAATTGGAATAGGAATTGAATCCGACAATATGAGGAAAAATGAGTAAATAAAAGAAATGTAGACGGATAAAAGAATGAATTTAATCGAAACCGAAACACATTTGTAAGTGATATCGATTAAAGTGGTATCGATTAAATTCATTTTTTATCCATCTACATTTCTTTTCTTTACTCATTTTTCCTCACACACATATATATATATATATTATATATATATATTGTGCTACAATACACCACTTAAATTTTTAGACTAGGCGAGGTCGCGGGGTTGTTCTCACCCAGTCAGGAGCCCTAATGCGTGGCTGGTTGACGACTTAATCGCTGATATTGAGAGACGTCCATTTGCAATCATTGACGAAGGACTTGCAATACTGAGGGGCACCAAGGAAAAACCAAAGGATTCTTTAGCAAGGATTTCCGTTGGACAAGCGCTCTTGCTTGAAGCCTAAAGGATGGCACATAAAATCGTAACACGCAGAGTAATGGTTAATTAGCTAGTCTTGCAAATCAATTACTACTGAATTGCGAGTTAGATCTACGCTGAATGTGTCATATTTACGACCTTATGTCACATCCTACACTTGGCGAAGGTATTGCTCTTATGACAAATCCCAACCCTTTTTATCTAGAAAAATGAAAAAGAAAGAAAAAGAAAGAATAGAAAGAAAAAAGAAAATTATGAGAAAGAATGAAAATATAAAGAAATAAAAAAGAAAAGCAAAGTATTGACAAGAATAAAAGGAAGTAGAGGAAGCGTAAAAGAAAGAGATATAACGAACGAAAAAAGGCAAAAAGAAAGAAAAGGAAAGGAAGATAGAAAGATCAAGAAAAATAGAAAGAACAAAAAGAAACAAAAATGAAACAAACGAAAGAAAGGAAGAAAGATAAAGGAAAAGAAAAAAAGAAGGTAAGCAAAAAGAACGAAAGAAAAATGAGAGAAGAAATAACGAAAAGAAAGAAATAATCCAGAAACATGATAACCATAGAAAACGAAAGAAATATGAAAAAGAAAAAGAAAGGAAATGGAATAAAAGAAAGAAATAAGAAATAGAGAAAACATCAAAGAAAAAGATACAACGAAAAAAAAAAGAAAAAAGAAAAAGAAAGGCAATGAAAAAGAAAGAGAAAAACAAAGCAAAAGAAAGAAAGAAAGGTATCAATATGTTGGAGCCTATTAGTTTCTGGTTTAGAGTGTTGGGTATAACGTTAAACGACATCTAGTGGTAAGGTTCTAATTCTGAAGACATGCGTTAGAATGCACCGACTGCACCTGTTGGCCGTTGGTGACAACCCGTGATGCTTAAGGATAGAACCCAGGTGGTTGAGCAGTCCATGACTTGCAATACTCCACTTTGGTCCTTACATGGGCTAGACGGGCGGTCGGAGAGGCCCCCTCCGATCAATCGACTGGTCATGTCAAGCCCTAGCACCTATATGATTGCCCCAACCCTATTGCCCTCATGGCAAGCCTCAACCCCTTTTTATTATATGGGTGCTAGAAGGCGATGGCTGCGGGTCTACATGTCCTGGTAATGACGTTAAACTCTATCTGATGGTGAGATTCCAGTTTTGGAGGTTTGGGGAATGTGGAGCACCCCTTCATCACCATTGCTCCCTGGTTCACTCTGACCCGGAGTGGTAGTACCTGTTAGGATCCCATCTATGGGTTAAATAGAAAAAATGTATTTATAAAAAAAATTGAGTATCCATTAAGAATTGATTTATTTCAAAATTTATCGGCATTAAATGACCCACTGAGGTTTATATGCCGTAAAAAACCCAGACCAAACCCTTCATGAAACAATTCTGAAGATCTGATGAGTGCGAAGTAGTCCAGAATTGGAGCTTCACCATCCGAAAGAGTTTAACGTTATACCCAGGACACTAAGGCCCTCAGCCAATGCCTTCAAGCACCCATATGATAAAAATGGTTGGGGCTTGCCATAAGGGCAATAGGGTTGGGGCAATCATATAGATGCTAGGACTTGAAGTGACTAGCCGATTGATTGGAGGGGACCTCTACGACCACCTCAGATACGTGATGACTAAAAACTTCCGGTTTGACCGCCATAACATCAATTTAATTAAAAAATAGACATTATTTGATTTCTTTCAATCTCTTTTGTCGATTTCCTTCTGTCCATTCTGTCCATGGATATCCACTAATTCCACGAATTAATCGGATTACTATCCTCATATTTGTTTTTTTCGGCGTTTCCCGGGTGTATGGGGTGCAGACAGATTTACTATTCACAACACGGAACTGGCTAACCAAGTTAAAAACTTTGGCGAAAACAATGTATTTCCATTTGTATTATTTTGATTATTCGGACCTCATCTTTATTGTTATATATACAACGTCTCGAGAAGTATTTATGTATTAATAATACTAGTACAAAATAAAAAACACCCTCCAGGCGATGTAAAAATAGATTTTTGAAACATATTGCCTGAGGGGTGGGAGTAAAAAATGCAATGTCAGCGACTTTGTACCCTAAGTAAAATCATCAAATTCATTAAAGGATTAAAAAATAAAACAATTTGAAATGTAAACTTTAAATATGTATTAAAATAAAACAAACTATATATAGATATATAATACCAGTCATGAATTTATTAAAACTTGTTTTAAAAAAACAATGAGGACTGTCTAATGTTGCATGTTCAAATTTTGAGTGTATTTATTCTGTTATGATGATTTTGGGTAATGTGACGTAAGCAGTGACATAATTTTTGTTACAGACAAAAACCGGAAGCGAATCCCCATTATTAATAGATTTCTCTGAATATTTGACATGAGGCTTGATAATTAGTATTATTTGGATTATTCGGTCTATTGTCCTCATCTTCATTATTCTGTACAATGTTTCGGCCGATGTACCCCCGGCCTTCTTCGGGTATTTCTCGTCGGACTGGGGAGCCTTCTCGAACTCGGGGACCTTCTTTTGGAACTCGGGGACCTTCTTTTGGAACTCGGGAACCTTCTTGTCGTAATCGGGAGCCATCACGGAATTTTGAACCCAACCCTATCAACATAAGATTGATAAAAGCGAGTATTTCGAAATATTTTTCTATGGCCTCAGATATATACCATTCTTTTTTAGAATATAGCTTTATGTGAATATTTTTACTTCCACTGACCTAACCTGTCGACGAGCTTATAATACGCTATCCTCTGCAGAAGGATAAGACTATCCCAAAACAAGATTCCCTTTGTGTGTCACTAAATCTCCTGGTGGAGAGACCCACTTCTGGAGATCTAGGGATGTGGGAGGTGCCCTTTCATTGTCATATCGCCTACGATGTGCCCTCCGACGTTTCAGACGTTTCTTGTCGAACTCGAAAACCTTCTCTTTGAACTCGGGAACGTTCTTATCAAATTCGGGAGCCTTCAGGTATTTGCCTCATACCCCACTTGTATGGGCTGGGCACAACGCCTCGTTTTAACGTGGGCCCGCCCACAAGCCGAAGCTCATGGGTGGGAAAGAACAAAAATTGCGTCGATCCCTTCGGCATTCCCCCACAAGGGGGCGCCTCAGGGGACAGGTATTGGCTGGGGGGACAGCCCCCTGGGATCGATGCTATTAACTTGTAAAGATGCAGGGCCGAAGCCACTGGACCCCTGGCGTTCGGGAGCCTTCATGTTATAATCATGTCCTTTATGTCATCATCAGGAGGCTTCACGAAACTTCGAACAGAAAATAATTTTTTCAAATATAAATAATATGAGGATCTGTTATAAGAACACTCACATGGATGATATTTTGTCCTTTTTTGGAGAATTTGGAATGTGTCGAAAATTGAGAATAGGATATGAGATGAATCCACAAAATACATCTACAAAAATTACACCAGTAAAGGAAGCTTAAGTGACAACTTGTCTCGCCCTATGGACGTTTTTGTTACAAAATGACCGACAGGATAATTATACCATTAAACAAACTAATCCAAAACAAACCAAACCAAATGAAAAAATTATACATCGTTTGGAACGTTTTCAATTACCCTATATATATATATATTATATATATATATCTTTTATAATGGAAATTGTGGGTTGTCAGTCTGTAACCGAAACTATATTACTATACAAGTCACAATTCCTTTAGTTATTTACATCATATTCTCCATGATTTTATTTTTATTTAAACCTCATTATTAATAAAATTGTTTTACATTACTTTCACTGTTGACAAATTACATGCTAATAACATGCAATTGTATTTAATATACAACAAAATAGCGGTTCACACTATGAATGGGAAGCCTAATTTGCATATTGATCTTAAAAAATTGATTTTTATAAATATATGCTTAGGATTATTGATTTCTAATTGTTTGGTTTTATTTATTGAATATGAGCAAAAATCTCTTCAATAAATCTTAAGAATCCCTTAACAAGAAGAAATAACTGTATATATTCTTTACTTTCTATTTTAACTAAATAGTTAAATTAGGAAAATTTACCAATGAAAGACGGGAGTAACGAAAAATGATGGAAGAGTTAGTTTCAAAGTTGTTCTATTATTCAATCATAACCCCCTCTGTTCGAAATCTTTTTTATCTACATTTATTCAGTTTCATTAGCCTTTCTAATTTAATATGATATTTTATATAAAATTTAACTAAAACTTGCACCCGGAGG
>CM042164.1:72014856-72019856 GCA_023376005.1 Doryteuthis pealeii | reverse complement strand
GTGAGAGAGTGACAGAGAGAGAGAAAGATAGAGGGGGTAGAGAGGCACCAAAGATGGACAGATAGACAGAGATACAATGATATCCACAGAGATATAGACAGAGAGAGAGAGAGAAATAGAGAGAGACAGATAGAAATAGAGAGAGAGAGAGAGAGAGAGAGAGAGAGCGTGTGTGTGTGTGTGAGAGAGAGAGATAGACAGACAGACAGACAGACAGAAAGGACAGACAGACAGATAGACAGAGAATGACAGTGACACAAAGCGATAGAGAAAGACAGAGAGACAAAGGGGGGTTGGGGACAATCATATAGATGCTAGGGCTTAACAAGACCAGCCGATTGATCGAGATCTAGATAGAAAACAAGCGGGAATTTGCGAATATAAGAATGAGGGAATAACTCGGTGAAAGAAAGATTGGATTAGTGAAAGACTCGTTTATAGGTTTGTTGTGTTGTTGGCACTCGGGGAAAATAGAATTCTTCGATCCTTCGGAGAGACTTCAGGAAATAAGATTGTAGCTCAAAGAAAGTTCAAGAATGGCAGGAATTTAATTTTGGTTTTTCTTATTAGATGCCATCTTCATTTGACACCTATACATTTGGTCCCGAAGTTTCGATAGTTTGAGTTATCGGCAATCAATCCGTATACGATGCCAAGTAATAGTTATTTACTAAGCTTGGTTTAGTTGGGCCCACAAAGCTACAAGTATATGGCACGCCCTGAAGATTGCTCTCACTACTTAGTAATAAATTTCTGGTCCTTTTATTTCAGAACGCTACTAAGTGCAATAGAAAGCTACGATTTGTCTATTTTTTCTATATTTTGAATAGAATCCAGAAGATACAAGATCACATATTTACAATACCCTGATGATGGTTTAATATTTAAAATAGGAAACATTTAATATTGGCAATTACTTCAACTATAAAGAAAATCCACCTTGTTTTTTTCTCATATATATATATATATATATATATATATATATTATATAGAGAGAGAGAGAGAGAGAGAGAGAGAGAGAGATAAAGTGTTGTTTCTGGTTCCAACGGGAGAAAATTCAATATTTTATAATAAAAAAAAGATCCGCAAAATGGATTATGTTTTTAGAAAAAAATTTTTTATTATTTCTATCTTACATATGCGACACGTGTTTCAGATCTTCTGGTATCTTCTTCAGGCTTTGATCAATAATATGAAAATGAATTCTTACATGCGTGTGTATATATATATATATATATACATAAGTATTTAATTTCCCTCTTCCTGTTTGGTGGGAGTGGAGTATAAAGGAATTTCATTTTTAACATTTGTGTTTTAAACAGGTGTTTTGTTTTTTGGGTGGCTGGGTAATAAACTTATAGATTTAGTTTTTATAACTCTTTTATTAGGGTTGCTCTGATATAGTTCATCAGATGTTCATTTGATATGTCAGGTGTGTGTGTTTGTAATTTATTTTTTGTTCTAAAGAATTTTTTGTGCTTTTCTACTTAAATTTCTACTTTTTGGGTGTGTGTATGTGTGTGTTTATGTATATATGTCTATGTTTACTTTGTGTGTGTGTGTGTGTGTGTGTGTGTGTGTGTGTGTTGGTGTCTATGTACATGGTTGTATTTGCGGTTCATATGTATATATACATAAGAATTGAATTTAAAATAAGAATTAAATTTAAAATAAGATTGGTGCGTGTTTTTACATTTTTTTAATATATATATATATATATATTTATAATATATATATATATATATATATATATATATATATATATATATATATTATAAAAAAAAGGAAGGTCCGCAAAATGTATTTTGTTCTCAGAAAAAATTTTCTGAGAACAAAATACATTTTGCGGACCTTCTTTTTTTTATAAAATATTGAATTTTCTCCCGTTGGAACCAGAACAACATTTTTTGTATATATATATATATATATATATATATATAGAGAGAAGAGAGAGAGAGAGAGAGAGAGAGAGGGAGGGGAAAGGGAGAGAGAGAGGCGTGACAGGGCAACACGACTTGGACACAAATGAATCGATAAGAGAAAAAACAGATGAGAACTGTACAAAGATGCTACGTGCTATCTTAAACAAATCCTGGAAGCAGCACCCCCCCAAAAAAAGAGCAACTGTACAGCCACTTGCTTCCAATCACAGAATCCATTCGGGTTAGATTAAAAAGGCATTTTGTACACTGTTGTTTAATAACTTATTTGTTCAATTTTTAAGTTTTTATAAGTTATTATACTTTTTACATACTGAACTATTTGGCAATAGCTCAATACTAGACATACCAAACGTTATAATAATTAAATATCATACTGTGGTATATCTACATGTCCTGCTAGTAGAATATTATTGACTGGCCTATTGCTTCTGTCTCACTAACATTCCATCAATTGAATATAAGCGTTACTGGCGAGGTATATAAATTTTCGGAGAGTCAATCAAAAGTTTTATTTCTTGCTGAATGACCAGCTGAGTGAATTTGTCGACGGCCAAAATTGAATGATATCTACAATTTATTGCGTTTCTATTTGGCAGAAAAATAGAAAAAATGTTCCTAATTTTCAAGATCAAATCACCTCCAAATTTGGCCTGGCCACCGTCAGCGTTAAGTAAAAATCCTTATGTACCTTTTTCTCTATCCAATAATCTTTCTGTATATTACGAGTATTAGTAAGAATATAGTTTTCATTCCATCTCTTGTGGCCAAAATACTGTGAGGCCTGGTATTGTAGCGACAAATATTAGAAGTAATACTATATCATTATTACTAGCAAGAATATGAATCCTTTGGGCGTAAGTAAGATGTTTATTTCCCCCAAAGAGAGTAGGAGCTCATGTCTTACTCGCTCAGCGCATTGTACCGGACTCATTCTACAATTTACCTTTTATTTTAATTTTATATGTATGTTTTGATTATTGCATTTCAACGTCTATCATATTTTTTGTTTCATTTTAATTCTGTCGTCGGACTTTATGGATACCCTGTATATGTCTGCATATGTGTGTGCATGTGTGTGAGAGAGAGACAGAGACAGAGAGAGACAGAGAGACAGAGACAGAGAAAGAGAAAGAGCAAGAGAGAGAGAGAGAGAGAATGTGCATATGTCTGTCTCATCTCTACCTTTTTCCTTTGGGAAGAGAAAGAGAGAGAGAGAAAGAGAGAGTGGGTGAGAGAGAGAGAGAGAGAAATCAAGAGAAAGAATGCGCATACGTCGGTCTCACCTCACCCTTTTTCTTTTGAAGAGAGAGAGAGAAAGAGAGAGAAGAGAGAGAGAGAGAGAGAGAAAGAAAGGAAGAGAGAGTGCGCATATGACTGTCTCCTCTTCCTTTTTCCTTTTAGGAAGAGAGAGAGAGAGAGAGAAGAGAGAGAGAGAGAGAGAGAGACCGCACACGTCTCTCATATCTGCCTTTTTCCTTAGGGAAAAGAAAAAGAGGGAGAGAGTCAGTGAGAGAGAGAAAACAGAGAGAGAGAGAGACAGAGAGATATACAGAGACGGCATACGTCGGTCTCATCTCACACTTTTTCCTTTGGGGAGAGAGAGAGAGACAGAGAGAGAGAGAGAGAGAGAGAAACTGCATGTGTCTGTGGCGGTTTCACTAGATTGCAATGGTTTATTTCAATTATATTCAATTTAAAATAGATTAAACTTTCTGTCGCAAGCAAAGCGAATGTTGTGGGGGGTCTTTTATTTTTTGCCTGTGTTGTTTTATTTTGGGAGAGAGATTCATGTTCAAAGTAATGGTTATTGTTGTTGCTGTTTTTATTGTTGTTGTTGTTGTTGTTAATTCGCTTCTCTTCCGACCCACAGCTTATTACATAAATGTTTGTTTGCATCTCCCGGTAAAGGGGATCGCCCCTATGACGATCCACACTGTAATCTAATTTGTGCCAACGCTATAGCAATTCTTCCCCATCCCTTTTTTCTGTATACGTAAACAACCTAGTTCAATAGGATTGAATCGTTCACTGTACTTGTTTTTTTTTTTTGTTTTTAGTTTCGTTTTGTTTTTTCTTTCGTTTTGTTTTGCGTGTGTAGGATTTTCTTTTTTTTTTCTTTTTTTTTTTTCGTGTTTGTTTTTATAATCAGCGGACCAAATCGACTGTAGATTGTAATTAACCGTGAAAATCGCCGGGGCGTAACTCGGCTTTAAACTTACTGATTGCCAGGATATTGCCTTATTAATACTAGTTATCATTGTTCTGTACGGTAAGGCGAGGGAGGGCGAAATTGACGTAACAACCAACGTATATTGATGTGCAAAAAAAGATATAAATAAAAAGGTTAGGGCTTGCAATACTACAAAGGAAAAGAAAAACGATGGCCGTTGACTATCATTGCCATGAATCAAATATTAAAATGAACACCCACGGAAAAGGGGATAGGGTAGGGGAGGGGAGACGGTAATTACAACGTAGCTTTTTCTGAATCGTTAATGGTTTTAGGTTTTAGCGGATAAATGGATTGATCCAGGTCCTGGATCAATTTATACAAAACCATTTGGATAAACTTGCTGCTAAGTCTCCTGAAAAGGGGGAAAATGGAAAATTGAAAATTTGAGCAGAAAAGTTCGAAGCCCAACGAACGCAGAAAATATTCCAATTTATTTTAATAGTGAAATCATTTTCAATGCATTTTTTATAAATAAGAAAAATAATTTCCAATGCATTTTTTGCAGTAAAAATTATTTCCAATGCATTTTTATAAGAAAAATAATTTCCAATGCATTTTTGCAGTAAAAATCATTTTGTTTTACATTAAAAATCATTTCCAATGCATTTTATAGTAAACTATAAGCGGGATTAACAGTTTTCAAAGAAAACCTAGACTGGTTAACACCATGGTTAAAGAGCTCAGTCCGCCCTACCTTTTACCCATAGCTGGGGGAGAGTAGTTGGATACATTCCTTTTGCAAGGGTATTAGCGCTATGCGAAATGCAAACGGACTCGTCGAGGAGTCCATTACCTGCGAATCTGACCATCACAATACGCACCTC
>CM042164.1:71994856-72009856 GCA_023376005.1 Doryteuthis pealeii | reverse complement strand
CTCTCATCTCTCTCTCTTCTCTACTCTCTCTCTCCCCCCTATTCTACTCAACTTGTGCAATCTAGCTCTTTCGCTGCAAGTTGCCGCAACCAAAATGAAACAATGCCCACACAAATTGAATGCCTCTTCCTATTTTTACTGGTCTTTCTAAGTTCTTCTCTTTTTTCGCCTTCTCCTATCTATATACTTCATTCTTCTTTCCTCTTTTCTTCCATCTCTTTTGCCTTATTTCTCATACCTATATGCTCTCTCTCTTCCTTCTCTCTCTCTCTCTTCTAAATATCTCATCTATCCTATCTATACCCCTGCCTCTTTCTCTCTCTCTCTTTCTCACACTCACCACCTTCTTGTCTTTTCACACCCCACCCCCTAGCCTACCTCTTCTCTATACTCTCTCTCTCCTCTCACACACACACACACAACACATTCACACACACACACATCCACAATCACATAATCTACTTATCTATCATCTCCCTCCTCCTCTCTCTCCCTTCCACTCTCTCACCTCACTCTCTCTCTCTCTCACTCTCTCATCCTATCTCCACTCCTTTCTATCTCTCTCTTTCTCAAACTCACCAACCGCCTCCTCTGCTCTTTAGCCCACACCCCTAGCCTCTCTCTCTTCTCCTCTCTCCTCTCTCTCTCTCCAACACACCACACCCAACGTTATTATATAATCTATATCTCCCTTTTCTGCACACCCTCTCTTTTCTCTCTCTCTCATTCTATCTCCCTCCTTTCTCTCTCTTTCTCACTCACCACTTCTTTATCTTGCACACCCTAGATCTCTCTCTCTCCCCGCCCCCTCTCTCTCCCCCCCCTCTCTATTTTCCCCACTCCACACCAACGCTTTTCCCCCCTCTTCTCCCACTCCAAAATCTCTCTCTCTCTCTCTCTCTCTCCAACACCCAGACCCATCTTTTGCCCATCTGTTCTACCACACTTCTCGCCCACTTATTAACTTCACTACCAAATCTCTCTCTCTCTCTCTCTCTCTCCTCTCTCTCTCTTCTTTACATCAGTCTCCTCTCTCTCTCTCTCACACCACACCCAACACTCACATACTTCTATCTCTTCTATACATACATATATCGCGCGTCTCTTCCCTCCCTCTCGCCCACCCTCCTCTCTCTCTCTCTCCTCTCTCTCACCCACACACCACACACACACACACATACACACACTGCGCAGCGAGCGCACTAACTATATATCTATATTCACCTTTAATATACCGTCTCTCTCTCCCCTACTCTTCTCTACCTCCTCTCTCCTCTCTCTCTTTCTACTCATCTCTACCACTCAACCACAGCTTCTCTTCTATCTTCTCTCTCTTTCCCTACCCCACTCTCTTTGTAATTGCAGCCTAGCTCATATTACTCCTCTCGCCCGTTCTCGCTCTCCTCCCCCATCCTCTCATCTATCCTCTCTCTCTATCTCTCTCTCTTCTCTCTTCTGCAAGTACAACATGAAAGGAACCATTCAAATTGGTCTCTTATTCTTACATGTTACATTTCGTCCTTTTCACTTTTATTGGCGATATTATCCGTTGTTCATCGTAACACAAGTTGCCATCTAATTGTAAATCGATAGCCGATAGGCAAAAAAGGGGATGACCGGACAAAGCCGCAGCCAAACAACAGACTTAATAAACGATTTGAAACAAATCGAAGTCGGAGAAATGAGACGTTTTTCATCTTTGATAACATTTGTCTAGCGGTGTCAATTCGCCTTAATATCAAAGTGATTTTGTTTTTCCTTGTTAGTGATTCTCTCATCACGCCATTCTGCTCGTTACTCGTTGGTAGATCGCTCGCTGCTCGTCATATTATCGATAATGCGAACGAATGTACTTTAGGATATATAGGAATGCATTTGAAAAGGGTGTACTACAAGGACTATAGGGATATAGAAGGAATATAGAGAATAGTGACTTACGGAATGAGGCAAGTGTGTTTTACTATAGAAATGCATTGGAAAGGGTGTTACTATAGAAATGCATTGGAAAGGATTTTACTAGAGGAATATATAGGAAAGTGTGTTACTATAGGAATGCATTGGAAAGAGTTTTACTATAGGAATGTATTGGAAAGTGTGTTATTATAGAAATGCATTGAAAAGTGTGTTACTATAGAAATGCATTGGGATGAGTTTTACTATAGGAATGCATTGGAAAGGGTTTTACTCTGGGAATTATTACTACGGTTTATTATTAGAGACATCGATTGACTGCTTGAGATATTCAATACGTTCTATTCCAGAGTTGTGTTAACCCATTCGCTGTCGCAGTTTCCAATTATAGATAGCTCTCAACGCTGAAAATAACTTAAAAGAGGGGTATTGGCTCAAAACTAATGTCTCAAACTCAATCACTTAAAATTTATATAATAAAAACATTTCTAATGCAATTATATAGTAACATAAAGGTGTTATTATATAGGAAAAGCCTTTTAAGAGTTTTACCATAGAAATGCATTGGAAGGGGTTTTACTATAGGAAGGAATTGGAAATGTTTTTACTATAGAAATACATTGGAAAGTGCTCTACTATAGGAATGCATTGGAAAGTGTTTTACTATAGAAATGTATTGGAAAAGGTTTTTAGCTATGTGAATGCATTGGAATGGATTTTACTATAGGAATGTATTGGAAAGGTTTTACTATAGGAAGAAATGCATTGGAAAGAGTTTTACTATAGAAATGCAATGAAAAGGAGAATGCGTTGGAAAGGGTTTTACTATAGGTATGTATGGAAAGAGATTTACTATAGGAATGTATTGAAAAAGGTTTTACTATAGGAATGCATTGGACAGGATTACTATAGGAATTATTACTACGGTTTATTGTTAGAGAGATCGATCGACTGCTTGAGATATGCAATACGTTCTAATCCTAGAATTCAGTTAACCCATTTGCTGCCGCAGTTTCCAATTATAGATGGTTTTGAATTATTTTTGTGTATATAAGGCGTGCTGTAATCCACCTCTTAAACATGACTAAACAAGGTCATGTGGTTTAAACCCCGGCCAATCAACAGCCCGAATACGTGGCTGGTTAACTATTTAATCACTGATATTGACAGCCGTTCATTTGCACTTTATTGGACATTGACGAACAGACCTACAACACTAAGGAACACAAAAGTTTCATACCCAACATTCAGGAACATCAAGGAACAACCAAAGGATCATACCCAACACTAAGGGACACCAAGGAACAACCAAAGGATTATATCCAACATTAAGGGACACGAAGGAGCAAACAAAGGTTTCTTCACTTAGGATTGCGCTCTGCTTAATACAATGCGATCTCTGCTGAACAGTTCTTTCCTTGAAGCCTGTGGATGGCCACAAAAATCGTAACAGATAGCTCCCTACGCTGCATTTTCATCGGAAAATGACTTTTAAAAAAGGGTATAAAAAAGGGTGCAAAAAATCAATGACTCAAAATTCCTATAGTAAAAACATTTCTAATGCAGTCATATAGTAACACCTTTTTTAATGCCTTATTATATAGGAAAGCCTTTTCCAATGCATTTTCTTATAACATTCATATATGAAAACCCTTTCCAATACATTACTAAAGGCATTACTATATAAATTAGTTTTTAGAAGGGTTTTACTATAGGAATGCATTGGAAAGGGTTTTACAGTAGGAATACATTGGAAAGGGTTTTACTATAGGAATTCATTGGAAGGAGTTTTAATATAGGAACGTATTGAAAAGAGCTTTACTAATCGAATGCATTGAAAAGAGTTTTACTATATGAATGCATCGGAAAGGGCTTTACTATAGGAATGCACTGGAAACAGTTTTACTATAGGAATGCGTTAGAAAGGGGTTTTACTATAGGAATGCATTAGAAAAGATTTTCTAAAGGAAAAGATTTTGTTTTTTATGCCACTGTTAATGATCAAAAGAGTTGGAATGAAAGTGTTGGATATCAAAAGATTGGAACTGTCATTTGTCTTCCTTGTATAAAATATATCGAGAAAAAAACACAGTTTTTCCGAAGAAACTGACAAGTTCAAAGAGTGAAATGATAGGAAATTTCTTTCAATTATCGATAAATGTTAGTCAAATATATATTGAAGCTAACACTTTTAAAAATGAATAAAAATAGACGAATAAAGAAAAGTATATTTTGCTCTTTTGATTAACAGAATCTACTAATTATCCGAAGATTACTTAGTAATTAAGGCATCACACTTAAAACGTTGCGTTCTTTTAATAAATACTATTTAATGAATTGAAAGTCGTTTTCATATAGGAATTTATTCGAATTAGTTTTACTATACGTACATAGGACCGGGTTAGCTCAGTCGGTAGAGCGTTAGGCTAGAAACCACAAGGATCCTAGTTCGATACCGGCCCTCGCCAACTCAATTATTTTTACAGACAAAAACTGGAAGCGAATCTCCATTTTAATAGATAGATAATTTCGGATGCTTTTAGATAAAACATTTTCACTATTATTATATTGTTGTTGGGCGGTTAAGCTCAGTCGGTAGAGTGTCGGACCACAAGGTTTCAGGTTCGATACCGACCCTCGCCAACTCTGCGTATGGGTTACACAGAGATCTGTGCGGTAAAGTAAGGAGCTGATAGTAGGTGTGGCGCTCCACCTCAGACGCAAAAACAATCTCTTGGTCTAGCGCTAGTGAAAAGGGGATAGACTTCCTCGCTGTCTGGCTGATACCAACTTTAAGCCACCCCAACGACTATAGGAATGTATTGGAAAGAGATTATACAAGTACGAGGTGTGTCTGAAAAGTAATGAGACTGTTGTCACAGACAATTCATTTAAATTCCAAACAACAAACTAAATGTTTTCTCCTCCAAAGTTGTCCCCTCTTGAACCTAATTCACTTTCCAATCCTTCTATGTCACGCTTCTCACCCAACTGGAAGGATTTTTCTGGTATGTCTCTCAGCTCCGTCGTTACAAGACCTCTTGATGGCCTCAACGCATTCAAAACGAATCCCATTGATGAGCCCCTTCAGCTTGGGAAAAGCAAAAAATTACTTGTCCTGCCACAACTATCGTCCCTTCCTGCACGCTTCCCAAGCTGAAGGGGCTCATCAAGGGCACCCGTTTTGAATGCGTTGAATCCATCAAGAGGTCCGTAACGAGGAAGCAGAGGAATATACCAGAAGAATATATATATATATATATATATATATATATATATATATGTGTGTGTGTGTGTGTGTGTGTGTGTGTGTGTGTGTGTGTGTGTGTAAAATATAAATTTGAAGGCAATTTACAATGCAATGTAATAGGTGTTAAATGATGTTTATTTACCTAAATATTTTCAACTTATTTCACCACGCCTGAGCGAGGCTTATTTTATAGTTATAACAAAATTATAAAAAAAGAAATAAAAGAATTTCGAATATTCAGCACGAGCGCATATAAAACAGTCCGACATGCCATCACGGAAAATCCCGAACATTTCAAATATCTGGCGTTCCTCCAACTTAATAACAATAGAAGATTACGCCGGCTCGGTGCTTAAAAAAACACGGATGCTTCTGCCTCTGATGATGAGATTTTCTCGAAAATATTAAGGTAAATAAACATCATTTAACACCTATTACATTGCATTGTAAATTGCCTTCAAATTTATATTTTACACATACATACAATGCTTCTAAAAATCTATAAAAACACTTATATATATATATATATATATATATATATATATATAAATATATATAAATATAGATGACTTACCGGGAAATAGAATATCGAGTTCATCGCAATATCGACGGTCGATATAAAATAATAACCGAATAAGTCAAGGTTAAATAAAAATATAAAGGCTCAATACGTTAGAAGAGCGGATTTAGTATAAAGGTGTATATAGAAATAGCCTATTTAAATTTCACCAAAAAGGTTCATCAGGGTTAATTGTAATGAATTAATCAAGATATTAACTAATTACAGGCAATTTCCTATAATCAATCAATATCTGGATTAATCCATTACAATTAACATTGACGATTCGTTTTGGTGAAACTTAAAGAGGTTATTTCTATATACACCTTTGTACTATACACACACACACACACACACACAATATATATTATAATATATATATATATATATATATATATATGTATTAATATAGATAGTATGGATACTATATTTATAAGTAAACAGTGTTCATTATCATGGTTAAAAAAATCCCATATGTGCGAAACTAAGTGTGAATTTCATGAATTTGTGCACTCGTAAGTCAAGGTACCACTCTCTATGTATACGCTAAAGAAATTGAGGAATATAAGGAACATAATATCTTCGTGAAATTGTTGCATATCCTTCTTTCTTCTTTTCTTACCATATTCTTATACTTATCATTTTAGCCAGCCGGATCGTCTATTCTACGAAGGTGAATTAAAACGTAAAGCCATGTTGTTTAGGCCAGATATAAATCATCAACACAGGAACATGAATCATATCAGAATAAAGCTGGTCTTTTGTGGATCACATCCCTACTTATCTACATAATCACCGTTTCTCTCAATAGCAAAGTTCCACCTTCGAATTTGAGCATGTATCCTTGCCCCGTAAAATTATGTTGACTGAGCCACATCTTCACTACCGATTTCACTTTCTTGTTACTGGAATATTGTTTGCCTCTCAAACCCTATTCATGGGCTGAGCAAGTGAAATCTGTAGTCAAAAAGAAGCTTGAGAAAAAGAAAAAGTCATGATTTGTCCTGCCACAACCATCGTACCTTCCCGTGTACTTTCTAAGCTGAAGGGCTCAACAAGGTGGCCTGTCTTGAATGTGTGGAGTCCATCAAGAGGTCCGTAATGACGGAGCTGAGAGACATACCAAACGAATCCTTCCAACAGGCCAGAGAAGCGTGACAGAGAAGGGTGGGCAAGTGCATTAGATTCAAAAGGGGACTACTTTGGAGGAGAAAACATTTAGTTTATTGTTTGGATTTTAAATGTTTGTGACAACAGTCTGATTACTTTTCAGACACACCTCGTAGATTAGACAGGGAATTGTGTTATTATGTAAATTAAAGCATTTTTGGTATATTGCCCTAATAGAAATTTCGCTATGATGTGCTATTTATGTTAGGATAGGAATATTTTCTTAATAAACAGGTTTAATCAGAAAAATTAAAACTTATTCTTAGAAAAAACATTAATTAGCCAAAAGGAAATTTTTATTAGCGCCAAAACGCTCTTGGGTACAAAATATTTTCGCTCTGAAAATACCCGGCGTCAAAATATCCTCGTCTACAAAAATACTTTTTTTTTCTCAATAATTACCGAAACTAAAATGTCCTCGTCAACAAAACAGTGTCTTAAGCTGTAAATGTTGTTTTTTTACTCTAAGAAAGAAAAACAAAAGAAAAGCACTCCACAATATCACAGTGTAGGGAGACAAAAATGGAGTAGTCTCCCTTCTAATAGGGTTTGGGGATTGGCAAGAGGTTTAATGTTTTAGGTTTAAAATGTAGCTGGTTATTCCCGGAGCGTGTTTCTAGGGTTTTGCGTTTAACCCCATCTTATTTGGCGGTCGCACTGAAAAGAAAATCACTCCACAATATCATGGTGTAGGAGAGAAAAAATTGGCATATAAGCTGGGCTAGATGGAGGCGCGTGGTCTAATGGTTAGAGTCATTGGAAGTGGACTCGTCGATCCGAGTTCAATTTCTGGACGAAGCTGTTTGAATTTCACATGGCGCTAATACCCTTAGGAAAGGTATGAATCCAATTCTCTCTCCGGCTATGGGTAAATAGCAGACTAGACTGGACTCTTTAACCATAGCTAGGTAACCAGTCTAGGAGAAGGAAAACTCTGAATTCAAACCTGTTAAACTCCGCTTAATAAATTGATCTTGTGTCGCATCCTGCTCGTGCGGAGGGGTTGGTAAATATATATATAAGGTGTGATAGAATCTACCACTTAAACTTATAGACTCGGCGTGGACACGTAGATTAAAGACATCCAATAAACACCTTGAATACATGGTTAGTTAATTATATAATCGCCGATCTGGAAAGCCCATAATGTGCACGTATATTCGCTATTGCCGAATGGACTTGCAACCAAGGACTTTGCTCAACCGAAGGATTCTAATCAGCACTAAGGGACACCAGGGAGGAACCAAAAGCATTTTAACTAACAATAAGGGACACCGAGGAACAACCAAAGGATTATTCACTAAATCTGCCTCTTCTAAACACAAGGGATCTCCACTGTAAAGTGCTCTTACTTGAAGCCTAAAAGTGGCCACAAAAATTGTAACAGGAGTCGTCTCCCTTGTCATAGGGTTTGCACGTCAAAAGCCCGTTTCTGATCAGGTAACAAGAGAACCCCAAAGTCACTCTTTTAGAAACTTGTTTTTAGAAATTATTATTATTATTATTATTATTATTATTAGTTTTTCACATCAGCGTTAGCTGATGGTATTTCACTGAAGTCTGAGTGACAACAAGTCTCCTCAGGTCTCCAAGACTCTTCTGCGTATTCTAGCCGATTGCAGCAGTGCATTTTATTATTATTATTATTATTATTATTTAATCCTTATCGTAAACTTCTTCTTCTTCTTCTTCTTCTTCTTCTTCTTCTTCTTCTTCTTCTTCTGTATATATGAAAGGGAAGGGAAAGAAACGGGGAGAGAGGGGGGGGAGATTTTTGATAAAAACAGACTGAAATAGGCAGATACATATATGCCCGTAAATAGTACCTTACGTGGTGTAATGGTTAGCAAACTAGATTCACTGGGTATTGTTAGTGAGTTCAATTCTCACTGGGTTCCTCATACTTCTTGCCTCGTGTCGCATCTAACCCAAGCTGAGTAAATAACTATATATATATATATATGTGTGTGTCTGTGTATGTGTTACAGTGAGTGTGTCAGAGTGGCTTAGAGTGAGTGCTTGAGAAAGAAAAGGGAGGTTATGGTGCAGAATAAAATAATGAAGAAGATGGTGATGGAGGATTAAAAGCATGATTATTATTATTATTTTCGCCTCTTTTGAGATTTTCACAACTCGCAATGGCGCACATGGTGCCTGCCTTTGTTTCCAGACCTGAGAAATAGTAAGTGGTTTCCACCTCTTTGTTATTCAGACATTTCTACATGTTTCCCGAACACATTGTGACTCTTTTATAGTTGGGAAACTTGGTTCCCTCCTTAAAGTGTTGAATTAAATGTTATATAAATTAATTGACTTGTCTTTATTTTCCTACCGAATATTTAGTGTTGGGTTACTCTCTTTTAGGTAACCTAAAGCAGTATGAGAACGGGGCCTAACACCTCCCCTAATTTTTATAATGGGTTACAAATGAATTCCCGAAATATCCAGTGTTAAAAATGCCCTAAGCCACAATTTTTTCCAGGCTTGAACAGAGGTCTGTCATCCAATCTTTGGTGGCTGAGAAGTACAAAACGTGTACAATTTACAGAAGAATATGTGATGTGTACGGAGAAGGATATTTTACATGGCTTTCTCACTATAAGCCTGATTGGAAAAGACAGTCCATCACTATTTATTTCCTTGAGGTGCAACTGTAAAAATTATTTACTATAGCCAACTCATTATGCAATATTCGAATGTATTAGATAGGAATACATGCTTTCATAACTGTGGGCAAATCGATAACGTATGGTCAACAAACACACATCAATCATATTATAATGGAGATTCGGTGTCTGTCAGTAACCAAAACTACAGTACTGCTTATATCACAATACCCACAAGGATTGTGGAAAATTATTTGTATTATATAGGAATACTTCCTGTCATAACTGTATTGAATGACCTCTTCTTAAATAGAAGTATCAATATCACCAGGTACCGTAGTTATGATGGGGACCCAACAGGGAATTAATAATTAAAGATATTTGCAAAAATATGCACCCCCGGGCCCAAGTATTCAGTTTTTAATATAATTAAATATCATATTGAATTAGAAAGACTAATAAAATCAAATAGGAACACAAAAAAAGTTTACACTTCTTCTTCTTCTTCTTCTTCTTCTTCTTCTGCTCTCTTCTTCTTCTTCTTCTTCTCTTCTTCTGTCTTCTTCTTCTTCTTCTTCTTCTTCTTCTTCTTCTTCTTCTTCTTCTTCTTCTTCTTCTTCTTCTTCTTGCTGATATTCTTCTTCTTCTTCTTCTTCTTCTTCTGATATTCTTCTTCTTCTTCTTCTTCTTCTTGCTTCTTCTCTTCTTCTTCTTCTTCTCTTCTTCTTTTCTTCTTCTTCTTCTTCTTCTTCTTCTCTTCTTCTTCTCTTCTTCTTCTTCTTCTTCTTCTTCTTCTTCTTCTCTTCTTCTTCTTCTTCTTCTTCTTGCTGATATTCTTCTTCTTCTTCTTCTTCTTCTTCTTCTTGCTGATTCTTCTTCTTCTTTCTTCTTCTTCTTCTTCTTCTTCTTCTTCTTCTTCTTTCTTGCTGATATTCTTCTTCTTCTTCTCTTCTTCTTTCTTCTTTTCTTCTTCTTCTTCTTCTTCTGTTTCTTCTTCTTCTTCATACCGTTACTTTTTTTTTTTTTGGTTGTTGGCTGCACCACTACAACTGACAATTTTATGATTTCAACCGCCCGGCATTTATTTCCAAAATAACTTTTTTTTCTCTATCCCATTGTTTTTTTTCTTTTTTTTCTTTCTTTCTTTCTTTCTCTTTCTTTTTTTTTTTTCCTTCATTTTTCTTTCTTTGTGAATATTCTCTTTCTTTCTTACTATAGAGTTTCCTTCCATCAACTCTCTTGTCTTTGTTAGTTTTCTTTCTTAATGTCTTTCTTTCCTTACTTTCTTTCCTGTCTTCCAATGGTCCCCCTCCTCTCTCTCTCCTCTCTCTCTCTCTCTCTCTCTCTCTCCTCTCTCTCTCTCTCTGTGTCTTATTCTTATCTATTCATTTTTTTCTTTCATCCACTTATTCTTTCTTTCTTTTTTTTCTCCTTCCTTCCTTCTCTTCTTTTCTTCTTCCTTCCTTTATTTCCTTTCTTCCTCCCTCCTTTCCCTCCTTCCCTCTCCTCTCTCTCTCTCTCCTCTCTCTCCTCTCTCTCTCTCTCTCCTCTCTTATCTTCTCTCTCTCTCTGTGTCTTATTCATTTATCTATTCATTTTTTCTTTCATCCACTTATTCCTTTCTTTCTTTTTTTTTTCTCCTCCTTCTTTCTTCTTTCTTCCTTTATTTCCTTTCTTCCTCTGGTCCCTCCTTTCCCTCCTTCCCCCTCTCCCATCTCTCCCGCTCCTCTCCTCTCCTCTCTCTATCTTCTCTCTCTCTCTTCTCTCTCTCTCTCTCTCTCTTCTCTCTCTGTGTGTGTTTATTCATTTATCTATTCATTTTTTCTTTCATCACTTATTTCTTTCTTTTTTTTTTTCTCCTTCCTTCTTTTTCTCTTCGTTCCTTTATTTCCTTTCTTCCTCTGCTCCCTCCTCCCTCTCTCTCTCTCTCTCTCTCGGTCATTCGTACTTGACTGACACAAAATATTGTCGAAGAAGAAGAAGCAGAGAGCAAAGAAAGAAGGCAGAAGCCAGAGAAGAGAGAAAGAAAGAAGAAGAAAGAAGAAGAAAGAAGAAGAAGAAGAGAAGAAGAAGAAATAGAGAGTTAAGGCAATTAAGAGCAGGAAGGAAAAGTGGAAAGAGATCTTTCAATGATTGATGATGATGATAGTGATGATGATGGATTGAGAAGCAAGTAAATGAATAGAAAATAAATAAGAGAGAGAGAGGAGGAAGACGAGAGAGAGAGAGAGGAGAGGTGGGGAGAGGCGAATAATCCATGTAGAAAGAAAGGAAATACACGGACACGAAGAAGAGAAAAAGGCAAGGGAAAAAAAAAAAGAAAGAGGAAAAAAGTGTGCAGATGAAAGAAAATGAATAGATTAAATATGATAAGACACAGAGAAAGTATATTATAATATAATATTATTATATATTAAATATAGAGACGAGAGAGGAGAGACGAAGAGGGAGTGGGTGACGGGAAGGAGACCGAGAGGAAGAAGGAAATAAAGGGAAGGAAGAAGGAGAGAGAAAAAAAGATAAAGAAGAAATAGCTGGCAATGAAAGAAAAAAATGAATAAGATAATAATAGACACACACACACACACAACGACGGAGAGGGAGAGACATGCGCAGAGCGAAAGAGAAGAGAGAGGAGACGAGGGAGAGAGATAGCAGAGAGAGACTNAAAGAGAGAATTTCTGTGGGTTCGATACCGGCCCCTCGCCAAACCTTCAGCGAATGAAATAGCAAAAAAAAAAAAACAAAGGGGGGGGAAATTTACCTCCCCCCTTGGGGGTTTTTGGGCCCCCCGGTAAAAAAAAGTTGGAAGGGAGGCTTGATAATTGGGTTAGGTTGGTGGGCGGCTTCTACCTCAGATGCCCAAAAAAAATAAATATCCTTAGTCCTAAGCGCCCTTAGTGAAAAGGGATAAGACTCCTCGCTGTCTGGCCGATACCGACATTAGGCCCGCTCCGACGACTTTACTTTTACTTTATATACCAGTATATAACACCGGGTTAGCTCAGTCGGTAGATCGTTCAGCTAGAAACCACAAGGTTCCTAGTTCGATACCAGCCCTCGCCAACTCAGCGTATGAGTAGCGCAGGGATCTGTGCGATAAAGTAAGGAGTTGATGGTAGGTGTGGCGCTCCACCTCAGATTCAAAAACAATCTCCTTGGTCTAGCGCTAGGGAAGAGGGGGATAGACTCCCTCGCTGATTGACAAACCGTTGTTTAGCTAATCTGTAAACATTCTTTTAATAAAATGTCCTCCAGTTCATGACATGCAATACTCCACTTTGGCCCTATCTTGGGCTAGACGGGCGGTCGGAGAGGCCCCCTCCGATCAATCGGCTGGTCACGTCAAGCCCTAGCACCTATATGATTTTCCCAACCCTATTGCCCTTATGGCAAGCCCTAACCCCTTTTTATCATATGGGTGCTAGAAGGTGATGGCTGCGGGTCTACATGTACTGGGAATGACGTTAAACTCTATCTGATGGTGAGGTTCCAGTTTTGGAGGTTTGGGGAATGTGGAGCACCCCTTCATCACCATTGCTCCCTGGTCCACTCTGACCCGGAGTGGTAGTACCTGTTAGGGTCCTATCTATGGGTTAAATAGAAAAATGTATTTATAAAAAAATTGTATTATCCATTAAGAATTGATTTATTTCAAAACTTTATCGGCATTAAATGACCCACTGAGGTTGATATGCCGTAAAACAAAACAAACAAAAAAAAACAAAATGTCCTCCATTTGATTGATCGAATAAGATATATATTTTCCACTCACTAAGATTATTTTCAACTATTTTTTTGGGGAAAAAATATGTCACGCAGTTTAAATGGGGACAAACCACCGTTATTCGGCATTTTTCTCACATATTTGAATATCAACAAAAGCTGCCACCTACCAAACGCAGAGGTTCGCGGAGTTTTGTTAACAAATAATTGTTTTTTTCTTAAAACAAATGAAGGCTCTGACGAAGGTTTGTTAAATAAACCGAAACACTGCAGCGTCGGTTTATTAAACACTACTCGTCAATGAAACTTGTGTTTTTTCATTTTTATAAAATTACATATTGTCGGATTTACTTACTATACTAACTATATATATATATATATATATATATATATATATATATATATATACAAATTTTTTGGTGCAACTTAATTTATACAAATACTTGAACAATATCATACTTTTATTAAATGTTGATCAGTTATTTAAACGGGAGGTTTAAAAGAGGCGAAAGAAAATGGAGAACATAAGGGCCCTTTAAACCGGTGAATTTTCAAAAATTTACAAACGGTAGATCGTTTAAAAATCAAAGTACATATATTGGATACATAAGGAATAAGATAATACACACACACACACACATATATATATCTTATTATAATGGAGATTGTGTGTTTTTCTGTCTGTAACCGAAACTATATTACTACTCAAGTCACAATTCCCTTCGTTATTTACATCACATTCTCCATGATTTTATTATATTTAAACCTCAATATTAATAAAATTGCTTCACCTTTTTATTAGTGTTGTCCATATCTACATACAAATAAATGCAATTGTATTTATATATACAAAAATAGCGGTTTACAGTGTGAATGGTAATTGCATATTGATATTAAAAATTTGATTTTATTAAATATGTGCTTAGTATTATTGATTTTAATTGTTTGTTTTATTTTCATGAATATAAGCAAAAATCTCTTCAATGAATCTTAAATGAAATCCATTAACAAGAAAAAATAACTGTCATTTTATTCTTTACTTCCTCTTTTAACTAAATACTTAAATTAGAAAAAATAACAATGAAAGACGAGAGTGATGGAAGCGTAAGTTTCAGTTGTTCCATTTTTTATTATACTCCCTCTGTTTCAAATCTTTTATTATACTCCCTCTGTTCCAAATATTTTTATCTGAATTCTTATTCAGTTTCATTAGCCTTTCTAATTTAATACAATATTTTATTACATTAAAACTTAAATACTTGCACCCGGAGGGTGCATATATTTGCTAGTATATATATATAAATACATATATATATGTCTGTGGTTGTGTATGTGTGTGTGTGTATGTGTGTGTGTGTATTATAATGCCTATACAATATATATATATATATATATATATATATATATATATATATATATGATTTTAACCAAAGAATCATACATTCTTGGATGAATTTTTACAAGAAAGATTTAAAGTCAAAGAAATTGCGCATTATTCAGTTCGGTTTAACTTCCAGTTTTATTTGAACCTGAACACATGTTCGAAAGGTTGCGAGATAAGTCGTGTAATTCCGCGTTCAAAAGAAGCTTAACTTGCCTCGACAATCAGCATTTATTGTTGTTCATCGTAGCAGGATTAGAACACCAACCCCGAAGGCCGGGGGCAATTTAAGAAGAAGAAAACAAAAACTCTTCCCCAACAAGAAGAATTGTATAATTGATAGACCATTGGTCAATCCGTAATAAGATAGATAGATAGATAGATAGATAAATAGATA
>CM042164.1:71982356-71987356 GCA_023376005.1 Doryteuthis pealeii | reverse complement strand
ATTTAACTTGGCGCTAATACCCTTGGGAAAGGTATGAATCCTACTCTCCCTCCAGCTATGGATAAATAGTAGGGCAGACTGGGCTCTTTAACCTTGGTTAGGTAACCAGTCTAGGAGAAGGAAAACTCAGAATTCAAACCTGTTGAACTCCGCTTAAGAAATTGACCTTGTGTCACATCCTGCTCGTGCGGAGGGGTTGGTAAATATATATACGCTTATAAAGTGTGTGCCATCTATTCGAGAAGGCACTTTTATTAGGCCATAAATGTTACGCGGCATGAGCCAAATTTTAGCATTTTTCCATTTCGAATAGAATATTATATTCGGCATAAAATAACCCAACAAAGGTTGATATTTAACTCAGTCGGTAGAGCATCAGTTTAGGAATCAGAAGGTTCCGGGTTCGGAATCTCGGGGATAAATCTTTACAAAAATCCATTAACAAGAAGAAGTAACTGTAATTTTATCCTTTACTTCCTATTTTAACTAAATAGTTAAATTAGGAAAGTTTAGCAGTGAAAGACGGGAGTGAAGGAAGATTAAGTTTCGATTATTCTATTTTTCGATTATACCCCCCTCTGTTTCAAATCTTTTTATCTGCATTCTTATTTAGTTTCATTAGACTTTCTAATTTGATATAATATTTTATTACATTAAAACTTAAATACTTGCACTCTGTTTCAAATCTTTTTATCTGCATTCTTATTTAGTTTCATTAGACTTTCTAATTTGATATAATATTTTATTACATTAAAACTTAAATACTGCACTCTGTTTCAAATCTTTTTATCTGCATTCTTATTAGTTTCATTAGACTTTCTAATTTGATATAATATTTATTACATTAAAACTTAAATACTTGCACTCTGTTTCAAATCTTTTTATCTGCATTCTTATTTAGTTTCATTAGACTTTCTAATTTGATATAATATTTTATTACATTAAAACTTAAATACTTGCACTCTGTTTCAAATCTTTTTATCTGCATTCTTATTTAGTTTCATTAGACTTTCTAATTTAATATAATATTTTATTACATGTTGTTGAAATAAGAACCAAATAAAATATTAAAAAAGTAAGTAAGTAAAGTCGACGGGGCGGCCTAAAGTCGGTATCAGCCAGTCAGCGAGGGAGTCTCTCCCCTTCTCAATAGCGCTAGACCAAGGAGATTGTTTTTAGCATCTGAGGTGGAGCGCCACACTTACCATCAGCTCCTTACTTTACCGCATAGATCCCTGTGCTACTCATACGCTGAGTTGGCGGGGACCGGGTTCGAACTAGGAACCTTGTGGTTTCTAGCCGAACGCTCTACCGACTGAGCTAACCCGGCCCCTAAATTCGTGGCCGGAGAAAAATGACGCCTGAGAGTGACTATCTTAATATAGAGTGCAGACCGGAAGTGAGAGGCATTGTGGGAATGGGGTGAATGACTATAAAATCAAATCTCGGGCAGAAGTTCGATTTCGTGAAGGCGAACTTGTGTGAGCAATACGGATTTGAGAGAAAGTGACGTTGGGAGGAGAGTGTTGAGCAGTGAGAGAACGTTTTCGAGTTTGACAAACGAAGTCAATTGAATTACCTCACATTAAAACTTAAATACTTGCACCCGGCGGGTTCATATATTGGCTAGTATCTTATTATAATGTAGATTGTGTGTTTGTCTGTCTGTAACCGAAACTAAATCACTATTCAAGTCACAATTCCCTTAGTTATTGACGTCACATTTACCATGAATTTATTTTTATTTAAATCTCAATTATTGATAAAATTGTTATACCTTATTAATACTGTTGACCATATCTATGTACTAATAACAT
This sequence comes from Doryteuthis pealeii, assembly GCA_023376005.1. NCBI lineage: Eukaryota > Metazoa > Mollusca > Cephalopoda > Myopsida > Loliginidae > Doryteuthis > Doryteuthis pealeii. Next base: position 71,985,539 of record CM042164.1, on the reverse strand, counting down.
GTAATTGTATTTATATATACAACAAAATAGCGGTTTACAGTGTGAACGAGAAGGCTAATTTGCATATTGATATTTAAAATTTGATTTTAATAAATATATGCTTAGTATTATTGATTTCTAATTGTTTGGTTTTCTCTTAACGAATCTGAGCAAAGATCTCGGGGATACATCTTAAAAGAAATCCATAAACAAGACGAAAGAACTGTAATTTTATTAAATACTTCATAATCTAACTAAATAGATAAATTAGGAAAAATGAAAGACGGGAGTGAAAGAAAATGATGGAAGAGTTAAATCTAAAGCTGTTCTATTTTTCGATTATACCCACCTCAGTTTATCATTTTCTAAATAGTTTATAATTTGATACAATATTTCATAACATTAAAACCTAAATACTTGCACCCGAAGTTCGCGTCGAGGGCAATGCCGTTTCCTGCCTTGCCTTCTCCAGACTATGCAGCAAAAAAGCGCGAGAAGCTCTAGATCCTCTAAGTAGGTAACCTCTGTTAGGAGGAAAACCTGTTGGAATTCAGAGTTATCTTTCTCCTAGATTGGTTTCCTTACCAAGGCTAAGGATCTCAGTATGCTGGATGCTGCGCAGAGGACCTCCCGGCCATAGTCATGAGTCATAGGGAAGGTTGTCAAGAGATTGCAATGGATATCCGTGCTAATTGCGTGACATGATGATGATGATGGCGATGACACTAAACTAGAGCCAGTGGTGAGGCTCCCGTTCCAAAGTTCTTTTGATAATAGGATCAGCTCATTACCTATCTGAATACTAATAACTGTAAGCTCCCATCAGTTGGCCAAATATATCCATTTGAAAATCATTAATATTAGAAAGGAATACTCATTGATAAACTTTGGCAATTCCTGAGGATAAACTGACATAAATAGTGACGTGGTTTCAGTTACCAAATGACACAGAAGAACAAATAATCATGCCCATTCCAAGAGCATTAAACCGAAGTGAAACACAAACACCTACTTTTTTTAAGATTTTTAATCACTTGCAAATTCATCATAAATATTGAATATTTCTCTTGCCAAATTTTGTTCTGGCATGTATTCCCTAGCAAACCTTTGATATGCATATATTTGCTAGTATATATAATACATATCCGCACCGCGATCCTCTGTTTCCTGGCCAGCAATTGAGAACCAGTAAGTCGTACACAGCAATTTCATTTGGAAATTAGGGCGGCAATTCCTATTCAAACCCAAATGCAACCAGCAATCTTTGTATATCAATATCAGTTGCACTTACAAAACTGAGTGTCTTATTGTAATTTCAAATAATTAAAGGTTGTTCTTGTTTCAATCTAAATGATGATATCTTATCTATTGTATTAGCTTTATCACTGCTTTTACGCTTTTATTGGCAAATCATTGTTTATGAACGTTGTAAGCGGCCATTCAAGTTAGACTATAAAAGAGATGAACAAATGAGAAGGAATACATTTGAAATTGTAAATAAAAGTTTCTTAATTTCTTTCTATTTAAGAATACTGGAACCAGATGTATTTAGTCTTCAGCTCAATGCAAGAAGTAGAATACTGAAATCAGATATTTAGATTTAAGGCCAAATGAGAATATAATTACTGCAACTGGGTATTTAGCCTAAAATACTAGAAGTAGGTTTTTGGTATTTAAGTAAAGGCAACGACATAGACACTGGAATTAGATTAAGTTTTAAGGGCATAGGAAGAACTGAAAAAAAATTAACCGTCTTTTGGAGATAGGGGGACTAAAATACTGGAACTAGATTTTTGGTATTTGAGTAAGAGCAGGGTCAAAGACACTGGAATTAGATTTAGTTTTAAGGGCATAGGGAGAACTGAAAAACTGTAATCAGATATTGAGTCTTTGGGTCCGACCAGGAATAAAATTAACTGAAATACTGTAACTGGGTATTTGATTTTTAGGCCAGAGGATGAACAAAAATATTGGAATTAGATATTTAGTACCAAGGCCATAGGAAGAACTGAAATATTTAGTGTTAGTTTCCTCGCAAAAACAACAATACTGGAATAAGATTGTTGGCATTAAGGTCAAATTTAAAACAATTCGGGAACCATATATTTGATCTAATTGCAATGGCAAGAACTAAAAGAAGACGGTCAATGTTTAATGGTTATAGTCGTGAGAAATGGACACGGCGAACCGAGTTCAAATATTGGTCGAAGCTATTTGCATTTCACATAGCGCTAAATACCATTGGAAAAGGTATGAATCCAACTATTCTTCGTTCAGTTATGGGTAAAATTGTGGGGCAGGCTGGGCTGTTTAGCATTGGTTGGGCAACCAGTCCAGGAGAAGGAAAACTGTTAGATTCCGCTTAAACATTGACCTGGCCATGCAGAAGGGTTAGGCATATACATAAGTAAAAAAGTAGGCCTGTTGTCAGTATCAGCCGAACAATAAGAGAGTATATTCCCTTTTCGCTAGATGGAGATTGTGGGGTTTTTCCTGATATGGAACGCCACGCCTATCATCAGCTACCTACTTTACCGCACGGATTAGATTACCCAATCTTTAATTCTCTCGCTGACTTAATCAGAATTATCCTGATCATCCAGTACACTGATACCGGTTGATTATTTCCAAGTGGTACGAATCCTTTGGTCTATTCTTTATATATATATATATATATATATATATATATATATATATATATATATATAATACATACATATATATAAGTATAGATAAAAGGATATGAAAACACACAATATGCTGTTAAAGTAAAAATATTTTTATATCATATTCATAGCTAATATTGAACAATATTTCGATTTATAAAAAATCATCTTCATACCTTTTTTTACTCCGGACTCATCGAGGGAGTTGCTGAAAATAATTTGAATTCAAAACGAAAACATTGATGTTCCAAAAAGTCTGCTGCAGGCCTACCATGAACGGGTTAAAACTCGTCCTGTTTGAAAAAGAGAATTTATCTATTGCTGAATTTGAAAGATGTCTTCTTTTTTCAAAAACTATTACACTAAGATATACATGATGTCGCTGACCGAGAAACGCGTGGCGGATGTGCTTATAATGAAACTACCGCATGACTTTTTGGAACGTCAATGTTTTCGTTTTGAATTCAAATTATTTTCAGCTCCTCTCTCGATGAGTCCGGAGTAAAAAACAAGCTCTGAAGATGATTTTTATAAATCG
>CM042164.1:71974856-71977356 GCA_023376005.1 Doryteuthis pealeii | reverse complement strand
CAACTTTCCAAACCCTTTTCTAATGCTTTTGGGACTGTTCCAAGTGCACCAACTACAATTGGTATAACTTTCACTTTCATATTCCATAACTTTTTCAGTTCTCTGGCAAGGTCCAGATATTTGTCAATTTTTTCATTTTCCTTTAACTTCACCTGTGATCCGCTGGCACTGCAAATCCACCAGTTGACAAGTTCTTTCTTTTTTGTTAATCAACACTAGGTCTGGTCTTCTTGCTGGGATAAGGTGATCCGTTTTAATTTCAAAGTCCAGAGAATTTTGTGCGTTTCGTTCTCAAGAACAGATTCTGGTTTATGCATATACCATTTTGTTGTGTGGTCAAATTTAATTTCTTGCATAATTCCCAGTGGATCACCTTCCAACCCAGTCGTGTCTAGTTTTGTATTCTCGTTGTGCTAGTTTGCTACATTCGCAGAGTATATGGTTAACAGTCTCATCTCTATTACCGCAAAGTCTACATTTACTATTTTGTTGGGTCTTATCAATTTTCGCTTTGATGTAGTTTGTCCTTATGGCATTATTTTGTGCAGCAATTATAAGTGATTCTGTTTCTCTTTTGAGGTTTCCCTTTCTTAACCATGTCCAAGTCTTTTGATGTGCAACCTCATCTATTTGTCGTTTGAAGCGTCCATATAATTGTTTTTTCTTCCCATTTTGTTTTCTAGTCTTTGTCGTTCTTCTGTTTGTCCATCTGCCGTTTCTACTATTGTTGGTCGCCATAAGTAATTTGTCTTTGCTCTTCCTTGTGTAATCTTCAAGTTGTTGGATTGTGGTTTCTACGCATTCCTCTATGTTGGCAAGACCTCTTCCCCCTTCCTTTTCTTGACACATACAATCTATCTCTATCATCTCTAGGGTGGAGAGCCTTGTGCATGGTCATTAATTTTCTCGTCCTTTGGTCTATCTGTCTGAGTTCTTCTTTTGTCCATTTTAAGAATGGTCCTGAGTATCTTATAATGGGGACAGCCCAGGTATTAATTCCTTTGATCAGATTTCTGCTGTTAAGTTTCGTTTCTAGAAGTTTTTCTAGTTCTCCTGAGATATTCCTTTTTAACTTTTCCTTTCATTTCTGCTGCTTGCATGATATTGTCCGCTTCCAAATTCCTAAGTATTTGTAGCTTTCATTTTCATCAAGAGATTTTATAGTTTCCTGATTTGGTAGTTGTATTCCATTTAATAGTTTTCTTTCACCCCTTTTTATTACAAGCATAGCACATTTTCGATTCCAAATTCCATCCCTATATCCTGGCTATATATCCTAATAGTTTGTACTAGGCTCTCCAATTCTTTTCATTTTTTGCAAAATTTTAATGTCATCCATGTACATAAGGTGGTTGATCTTTTCTTGTGAATTACTAAATTTGTATACCCCCGGTACATTTTTTCAGTATATGGTTTAGCGGCATCATTGCAATAATAAAGAGTAGTGGTGATAATGAGTCTCCTTGGAAGATACCTCTTTGGATTTTTACTTCTGCCAGGGATTGTTTCCCAGCTTTTAATTTGAACTCGCCAGTTTTCCATGGCTTTTTTAATGAAGTTTATAATGTTGTTGGAAATTTTATACATTTGTAGGCATTCTAAAATCCAGGTATGTGGGACCATGTCATAGGCTTTTCTGTAATCGATCCAGGCCATTGCAATATTTTTCCGTTATTTTTGACTTCTTTAAGAATGTATTGGTCTATATAGAGTAAGTCGTGGGTTCCTCTTTTTCCCTTGCGACATCCTTTCTGTTCTTCTGGGAGAAGTTTCCGCCAATTGAGTGAAAAGTATACTTCTTCTCTACAACAGCAGTTAGAAGAATTTTCCACATCATGGGTAGACAAGTTATTGGTCTATAATTGCTGGGACATTTCCTTTTTGTGGGTCTTTCTGGATTAGTGTAGTTATTCCTTTTGTCATCCATTCGGGTATTTCCGTTTCTTGTAGCATCTGTTCAGTTGCTGGGCCATTCTTTGTGGATAGTCGTAAATTTTTTTGAACCAGAATCCATGTATGCCATCATGGCCTGGTGTTTTTCTCCAATTTGTTACTTTCTTGAGTACTGATTTAAGCGTAATTACATGAACACACTGGCAACAGGTCCTTCCTCAATTTCCATCAGTTCATTCTTAATATCACTTATCCACTTTGACTGTTATTTTTGTTCTTTCCTCATCCATATATCATCCAGAACTTTTCTGCTTCTGTTGCATTTGGGTGTTCACTAATGTTTTTTTTGCTCCATCAATTTGTTTCATAAAATCTCTTTCATTGTTTTGGAAGGTCCTATTTTGTTTGTACTGTTTATTATTATTTATTATTATATTATTATTTTTTGCTGGGATATTATTATTATTATTTATTATTATTATTATTATTATTATTATTATTATTATTATATTATTTTTTTTCACTCCTTTTGAGTTTTTCAAATCAGCGTCAGCGGATGGCATTTCACTGGAGGCTGAGTAACAACATGTCTCCTCAGATTTCCAGG
>CM042164.1:71954839-71972256 GCA_023376005.1 Doryteuthis pealeii | reverse complement strand
GAGAGATATCCTTCATACTTCCTAATTCTACTGGCTTTTTATCAATAATTTTGACTAGTAGTACATCCTTCATTCTTCCTAATTCTACTTGCTTTTATCAATAATTTGACTAGTACGTAAATCCTTCATCTTCTATTCTACTTGCTTTGTATTAATAATTTTGACGAGTATTATCCTTCATCTTCTAATTCTACTTGCTTTTTTTATCAATAATTTTGACCTAGTAGTATCCTTCATCTTCCTAATTCTACTGGCTTTTTATCAATAATTTTGACTAGTATATCCTTCATCTTCCTAATTCTACTTGCTTTGTATTAATAATTTTGACGAGTTTATCCTTCATCTTCCTAATTCTACTTGCTTTTTTATCAATAATTTTGACTAGTAGTATCTTCATCTTCCTAATTCTCTGGCTTTTTATCAATAATTTGACTAGTAGTATCCTTCATCTTCCTAATTCTAACTGCTTTGTATTAATAATTTTGACTAGTAGTATCCTTCATCTTCCTAATTCTACTTGCTTTGTATTAATAATTTTGACGAGTATATCCTTCATCTTCCTAATTCTAATACTGGCTTTTTATCAATAATTTTGACTATGTAGTATCCTTATCTTCCTAATTCTACTGGCTTTTATCAATAATTTTGACTAGTAGTATCCTTCATCTTCCTAATTCTACTTGCTTTGTAATTAATAATTTGACGAGTATTATCCTCATCTTCCTAATTTCTACTTGCTTTTTATCAATAATTTTGACTAGTATGTATCCTTCATCTTCCTAATTCTACTGGCTTTTTTATCAATTAATTTTGACTAGTAGTATCCTTCATCTTCCTAATTCTACTGGCTTTTTTAATCAATATTTTGACGAGTATTATCCTTCATCTTCCTAATTCTACTTGGCTTTTTTTTCATAATTTTGACTAGTAGTATCCTTCATCTTCCTAATTCTAACTGGCTTTTTATCAATAATTTTGGACTAGTAGTATCCTTCATCTTCCTAATTCTAATTCTACTGCTTTTTAATCAATAATTTGACTAAGTAGTATCCTTCAGGCTTTTTATCAGTATTATCCTTCATCTTCCTAATTCTACTGGCTTTTTATCAATAATTTTGACGAGTATTTATCCTTCAATCTTCCTAAATACTGGCTTTTTATCAAAATTTGACTAGTAGTATCCTTCATCTTCCTAATTCTACTGGCTTTTTATCAATAATTTGACTAAGTAAGTTGCCTTCATCTTCCCTAATTCTACTTGCTTTTTATCAATAATTTTGACTAGTAGTATCCTTTCATCTTCCTAATTCTACTGGCTTTTATCAATATTTTGACTAGTAGTATCCTTCATCTTCTAATTCTACTTGCTTTGTATTAATAATTTTGACTAGTAGTTCCTTCATCTTTCCTAATTCTACTTGCTTTTTATCAATAATTTTGACTAGTAGTATCCTTCATCTTCCTAATTCTACTGGCTTTTATCAAATAATTTGACGAGTATTAATCTTCATCTTCTAATTCCTACTGGCTTTTTATCAATATTTTGACGAGTATTATCCTTCATCTTCCTAATTCTACTGGCTTTTACAATAATTTTGACTAGTATATCCTTCATCTTCCTAATTCTACTTGCTTGTATCAATAATTTTGATTAGTATTATCCTTCATCTTCCTAATTCTACTGGCTTTTTATCAATATTTTGACGAGTATTATCCTTCATTCCTAATTCTACTGGCTTTATCAATAATTTTGACTAGTAGTATCCTTCTCTCCTAATTCTACTTGCCTTTTATCAATAATTTTTGACTAGTAGTATCCTTCATCTTCCTAATTCTACTTGCTTTGTATTAATAATTTTGACGAAGTATTATCCTTCATCTTCCTAATTCTACTTGCTTTTATCAATAATTTTGACTAATAGTATCCTTCAAACTTCCTAATTCTATGGCTTTTTATCAATAATTTTGACTAGTAGTATCCTCATCTTCCTAATTCTAACTTGCTTTGTATTAATAATTTTGACGAGTAATTATCCTTCATCTCCTAATTTCTACTTGCTTTTTATCAATAATTTTGACTAGTAGTATCCTTCATCTCCTAATTCTACTGGCTTTTAATCACAATAATTTGAACTAGTAGTATCCTTCATCTTCCTAATTCTACTTGCTTTTGTATTAATAATTTTGACTAGTAGTAATCCTTCGATCTTCCTAATTCTACTTGCTTTGTAATTAATAATTTTGACGAGTATTATCCTTCATCTTCCTAATTCTACTGGCTTTTTATCAATAATTTTGACTAGTAATTATCCTTCATCTTCTAATTCTACTGGCTTTTTATCAATAATTTTGACTAGTAGTATCTTCATCTTCCTAATTCTACTGGCTTTTTATCAATAATTTTGACTAGTAGTATCCTTCATCTTCCTAAATTCCTACTTGCTTTGTATTAAATAATTTGACGAGTATTATCCTTCATCTTCCTAATTCTACTTGCTTTTTATCAATAATTTTGACTAGTAGTATCCTTAATCTTCCTAATTCTACTGGCTTTTTATCAAATAATTTGACGAGTAGTATCCTTCATCTTCCTAATTCTACTGGCTTTTTATCAATAATTTTGACGAGTATTATCCTTCATCTTCCTAATTCTACTGGCTTTTTATCAATAATTTTGACTAGTAGTATCCTTCATCTTCCTATTCTAACTGGCTTTTTATCAATAATTTTGACTAGTAGTAATCCTTCATCTTCCTAATTCTAACTTGCTTTTTCAATAATTTTGACTAGTGTATCCTTCATCTTCCTAATTCTACTGGCTTTTTATCAATATTTGACTAGTAGTATCTTCATGCTTCCTAATTCTACTGGGTTTTTAATCAATAATTTTGAGAGTATTATCCTTCATCTTCCTAATTCTACTGCTTTTTATCAATAATTTTGACGAGTATTATCCTTCATCTTCCAAATTCTACTGGCTTTTTAATCAATAATTTTGACTAGTAGTATCTTCTCTTCCTAATTCTACTGGCTTTTTTATAATAATTTTGACGGAGTATTATCCTTCATCTTCCTAATTCTACTGGCTTTTTATCAATAATTTTGACGAGTATTATATCCTTCATTTCCTAATTCTACTGGCTTTTTTCAATAATTTTGACTAGTAGTATCCTTCATGCTTCCTAATTCTACTGGCTTTTTTCAATAATTTTGACTAGTAGTACCTTCATCTTCCTAATTCTACTTGCTTTTTTATCAATAATTTTGACTAGTAGTATCCTTCATCTTCCTAATTCTACTGCTTTTTATGCAATAATTTTGACTAGTAGTATCCTTCATCTTCCAATTCTACTTGCTTTGTATTAATAATTTTGACTAGTAAGTATGCTCCATCTTTCCTAATTCTTAACTTGCTTTTTTATCAATAATTTTGACTAAGTAGTATCCTTCATCTCCCTAATTTACTGGCTTTTTATCAATAATTTTGACGAGTATTATCCTTCATCTCCTAATTCTACTGGCTTTTTATCAATAATTTTGACGAGTATTATCCTTCATCTTCCTAATTCTACTGCTTTTTAATCAATAATTTTGACTAGTAGTATCTTCATCTTCCTAATCTACTTGCTTTTATCATAATTTTGATTAGTATTATCCTTCATCTCCTAATTCTACTGGCTTTTTATCATATTTTGACGAGTATTATCCTTCATCTTCCTAATTCTACTGGCTTTTTTATCATAATTTTGACTAGTAGTATCCTTCATTCTCCTAATTCTCTTGCCTTTTTATCAATAATTTTGACTAGTAGTATCCTTCATCTTCCTAATTCTACTTGCTTTGTATTAATAATTTTGACGAAGTATTATCCTTGATCGTTCCTAATTCTACTTGCTTTTTTATCATATTTTGACTAGTAGTATACCTTCATCTTCTAATTCTACTGGCTTTTTATTCATATTTTGACTAGTAGTATCCTTCATCTTCTAATTTAACTTGCTTTGTATAATAATTTTGACGAGTATTATCCTTCATCTTCCTAATTCTACTTGCTTTTTATCAATAATTTTGACTAGTAGTATCTTCATCTTCCTAATTCTACTGGCTTTTTAATCAATAATTTTGACTAGTGTATCCTTCTACTTCCTAATTTCTACTTGCTTTGTATTAATAATTTTGACTAGTGTATCCTTCATCTTCCTAATTCTACCTTGCTTTTTTTGTATTAATAATTTTTGAGCGAGTATTATCTTCATCTTCCTAATTCTACTGGCTTTTTATCAATAATTTTGACTAGTAGTCCTTCATCTTCCCTAATTCTCTGGCTTTTTTTAATATATTTTGGACTAGTAGTATCCTTCATCTTCTAATTCTACTTGCTTTTGTATTAATAATTTTGACGAGTATTATCCTTTCATCTTCTTCCCTAATTCTACTTGCTTTTTATCAATAATTTGACTAGTAGTATCCTTCACTTCCCTAATTCTACTGCTTTTTATCAATAATTTTGACTAGTAGTTAATCCTTCATCTTCTAATTCTACTGGCTTTTTATCAATAATTTTGACGAGTATTATCCTTCATCTTCCTAATTCTACTTGCTTTTTATCAATAATTTGACTAGTTAGTATCCTTCATCTTCCTAATTCTACTGCTTTTTATCATAATTTTGAACTAGTAGTATTCCTCATCTTCCTAATTCTACTTGCTTTTTATCAATAATTTTGACTAGTAGTATCCTTCATCTTCCTAATTCTATGCTTTTTATTCAATAATTTTGACGAGTATTATCCTTCATCTTCCTAATTCTACTGGCTTTTTATCAATAATTTTGACTAGTAGTATCCTTCATCTTCCCTAATTCTACTGGCTTTTTATCAATAATTTTGACTAGTAGTAATCCTTCATCTTCCTAAATTCTACTGGCTTTTTATAATAATTTTGACGAGTATTATCTTCATCTTCCTAATTCTACTGGCTTTTTATCATAATTTTGACTAGTATATCTTCATCTTCCTATTCTACTGGCTTTTTATCAATAATTTTGACGAGTATTATCCTTCACTTCCTAATTCTACTGGCTTTTTAATCAATAATTTTGACTAGTATTTATCCTTCATCTTCCTAATTCTACTGGCTTTTTATCAATAATTTTGACTAGTAGTATCTTCATCTTCCTAATTCTACTGGCTTTTTATCATAATTTTGAACGTATATCCTTCATCTTCCTAATTCTACTGGCTTTTTATCATAATAGTTTATCCTTCATCTCCTAATCTACTGGCTTTTTATCAATAATTTTGACGAGTATTATCCTTCATCTTCCTAATTCTACTTGCTTTTTATCAATAATTTTGACTAGTATTATCCTTCATCTTCTAATTCTACTTGCTTTTATCAATAATTTTGACTAGTAGTTCCTTCATCTTCCTAATTCTACTGGCTTTTTATCAATAATTTTGACGAGTATTATCCTTCATCTTCCTAATTCTACTGGCTTTTTATCAAATATTTTTGACTAGTAGTATCCTTCATCTTCCTAATTCTACTGGCTTTTTTTTATCAATAATTTTGACGAGTATTATCCTTCATCTTCCTAATTCTACTGGCTTTTTATCAATTAATTTTGACGAGTATTATCCTTCATCTTCCTAATTCTACTGGCTTTTTATCAATAATTTTGACTAGTAGTATCCTTCATCTTCCTAATTCTACTGGCTTTTTATCAATAATTTGACGAGTATTATCCTTCATCTCCTAATCTACTGGCTTTTATCAATAATTTTGACGAGTATTATCCTTCATCTTCCTAATTCTACTGGCTTTTTAATCAATAATTTTGAACTAGTAGTATCCTTCATCTTCCTAATTCTACTGGCTTTTTATCAATAATTTTGACGAGTATTATCCTTCATTTCCTAATTTCTACTGGCTTTTTATCAATATTTTGACTAGTATTATCCTTCATCTTCCTAATTCTACTGGCTTTTTATCAATAATTTTGACTAGTAGTATCCTTCATCTTCCTAATTCTACTTGCTTTTTATCAATAATTTTGACTAGTAGTATCCTTCATCTTCCTAATTCTACTGGCTTTTTATCAATAATTTTGACGAGTATTATCCTTCATCTTCCTAATTCTACTTGCTTTTATCAATAATTTTGACTAGTAGTATCTTCATCTTCCTAATTCTACTGGCTTTTTTATCAATAATTTTGACTAGTAGTATCCTTCATCTTCCTAATTCTACTGGCTTTTTATCAATAATTTGACTAGTAGTATCCTTCATCTTCCTAATTCTACTGGCTTTTTTATCATAATTTTGACTAGTAGTATCCTTCATCTTCCTAATTCTACTGGCTTTTTCAATAATTTTGACTAGTAGTATCCTTCATCTTCCTATTCTACTGGCTTTTTATCAATAATTTTGACTAGTAGTATCCTTCATCTTCCTAATTCTACTGGCTTTTTTATCAATAATTTTGACTAGTAGTTCCTTCATCTTCCTAATTCTACTGGCTTTTATTAATAATTTTGACTAGTAGTATCCTTCATCTTCCTAATTCTACTGGCTTTTTATCAATAATTTTGACTAGTAGTATCCTTCATCTTCCTAATTCTACTGGCTTTTTATCAATAATTTTGACTAGTAGTATCCTTCATCTTCCTAATTCTACTGCTTTTTATCAATAATTTTGACTAGTAGTATCCTTCATCTTCCTAATTCTACTGGCTTTTTATCAATAATTTTGATTAGATTATCCTTCATCTTCCTACTTCTGGCTTTTATCAATAATTTTGATTAGTATTATCCTTCATCTTCCTATTCTACTTGCTTATTAATAATTTTGATTAGTATTTCTTCATCTTCCTAATTCTACTTGCTTTTATTAATAATTTTGATTAGTATTATCCTTCATCTTCCTAATTCTACTTGCTTATCAATAATTTTGATTAGTATCATCCTTCATCTTCCTAATTCTACTTGCTTTTATTAATAATTTTCCACGCCTAATACGATTAAACAAGTAAAAGACCCTTTGAACTTTGTCTGTCTAGCAGGGTCTTCTGAATTTGACTTGCTCAACCTTTGATGCTCAAATTAACTCCGGTTGATGTTGAGTTTTTAATAAAGCTCGAAATCACAGCTGGCTAATTAAATAAGTAAGAGGTTCCTTGATTATTTTTAGACTAAGCGTCTGAGTAGCCGGTCTTTTTGTTTTTTCTTTTCTTCTCAAGCCTCTTTCTACAGGTATCCACCAATTTTTATTTTCAGAAATTATAATCCTACTCACCCTGCCGTAATTACCAATAAAATGATAAAAAAATATTTTTTAAACTACAAAAAATAAACACCCTGCGGGCGGTGTAATAGTACATTTTCAAAAGATATTGTCTGATGGGGTGGGAGTTAAAAGTTCAATGTCGGAAGGTTTGTATCATAAGTAAGTAAAATCATCAAATTTATTAAAGGAATAAAAAAAATAAAACAATTTGAAATGGAAACTTAGTTCTGTCCCACTCAAATAAAATGTTACGTGCATCTATTATTATTATTTTCTCCTTTTGAGTTTTCACATCAGCATTAGCTGATGGTCTTTCATTGGAGTCTGAGTGACAGCAAGTCTCCTCAGGTCTCCTCAGGTCTCCAGGACTCTTCTGAGTATTCTGGCAGATTGCAATAGTGCAGTGTTCTGAATGGTTTCAATCCTTCCTCTGATTTCCAAACATTCCAGACCCTTTTCCAATCCTTTGGGACTGTTCCAAGTGCACCAACCACAATTGGTATCACTTTCACTTTCATATTCCATAACTTTTTCAGTTCTCTGGCAAGGTCTAGATATTTGTCCATTTTTTCATTTTCCTTTAGCTTCACCCTGTGATCTGCTGGAACTGCAAAATCCACCAATTGACAAGTTCTTTCTTTTTTGTTTATCAACACTAGGTCTGGTCTTCTTGCTGGGATAAGGTGATCCGTTTTTATTTCAAAGTCCCAGAGAATTTTATGCGTTTCATTCTCAAGAACAGATTCTGGTTTATGAATATACCATTTTGTTGTGTGGTCAACATTTAATTTTTTGCATAATTCTTAGTGGATCACCTTCCCAACCCAGTCGTGTCTAGTTTTGTATTCTCGTTGTGCTAGTTTGCTACATTCGCAGAGTATAGTTTGCTACATTCGCAGAATATATTATTATTATTATTATTATTATTATTATTATTATTATTATTATATACGTGCATCTATTAATTATTAATTAAATAATTATTTTTAATATTTCACACATAAATTTTACACAAAATCGTGGTATTTATCTATTTGTAAACATTTTAATAAATCTCTTGTTACTGAAAAAAGGGCGAGTGTAAAAAAAACTTGTTCTTTATTCTATGCATTGACGATTTTGTGTTTTGTGACGTAAGCAGTGATGTAATTTTGGTTACAGAAAAATAGAAACCGAATCTCCATTATTAATAGATTTGAATACCAATTAAGCATGAATAGAACAAAATGTCTTCAGCATAAAATATCCCAACAAGGGCTGACATGCCGTAAAATCCAACAAACCAAACGAAATCTTTTTGATGGGCGTCTTACCTCTCTACAGCGAATACAGTCAGTGTTACCTATGCCCCAGCCGACAGGGCGAAAAATAAAACCGATTTGCTTTGCTCCTACATACTTCACAGGTGCTTTTTTTTTGGTGGGGGGTGTATTTTTCTGTGAATATTTTTGTTTTACTTCCATTTTATCTTATAAAGACTTTATTTTCCTTTTTCTTATTCTATTTTTTTATTACTTCGTTTTTTTTTTGTTTTTTTTTTTTTATTTGTTTTTTTTGGGGGGGTCGGTTTTCTCGAAGAGAATTTCCCAGGGGTTTCCCCCCAGCCAGTTTACGATCTTTTTTTTTTTTCTTTTATCGTCATCTCTCCCCACCCCTTTCGTTTATTTTCCTTTCTTATTTTTCATGGCAAATCAATAATTGACAAATGCAAAACGTTCCACCCCCCACCCCCGTCATTGCAATATAAGCACTTCACTGAGTTAGTCTCCCCAATGTGGCATGCCTCAAAGGGGCTATTTGAAAACTTGGCTATTTAAACAGACCCCCCTGGATAGTAAAAAGAAACCGACCAGATACCATAAAACCACATACATTCACTCAAATCATAATATTTGTTTTATGCTTTTACTAATATCAGCCTTGGTTGGGTCTTTCATTCTCTTTTTTTTCTCAGTTCTTTTTTCTTTCTCTTTTTTCTCTTCTCAGTTTTTTCTTTCTCTTTTTTTCTTTTCTCAATATTTTTTTCTTTTTTCCATATATATATATATATATATATATATATATAGTCGTAGAAGAAGTTATTTCCCGACCGCGGTTTCGGCGTTATTCCAACATCTTCATCAGGGGGATTGAGTGGAATTTTTTTTCCGTTACTTTATATTGCTAGACTGATATCTCTTTAATTCTCCCTGAATTTAATCTTAGTAGGCTGCTAGTTTGTAGTTGGGGTTAAACTCCTCCTATTTTGACCTACGTGGGTAGTAGCGCGCTGTAACATTATACTTTTATTACCCCTTTACCACTATCTTCAACTTACTCTATTGACCTTTATGGGGTCAGTTAGTCTGGAGTTTGGCTAATTTTTTTAAAATTTATTTCTTTATTTATTCAAGTAGTTTTTTTCTTTGTTACTGTTTAATCATAATTTTACTGTATTATGCCCTTATTGATCAATTTTGTCTTATTGGTATTCTAATGCATTGCGTAATCTATGCATACATTTTCCTAGGAACTCATCCTTTTTATTAATTAAGTCATTTTTATTTGGGAATCTAATTATTTCTAACTTTTCCTTTCTTCTACGACTATTAATGCTCTATATTCACAATATATTGAGCCCTATTGGATTAACTACTTACGCTTAGTAGTACCTATAAATAAATAAATAAATAAATATATATATATATATATGGGCAATTCCATGTCAAATCATCTCGAAAAAAGTAGAATTGTCACCCACCCACTTCAATTTTTCTGAAATTTTGTACAGGTGTGGATTGTTTTAAAGTTAGACATTCCCCAAAATCTAAGCTTCCAGTTCCAAAAATTGGCGAAGTTATATTGATTTTAACTCTCCAAATGTGGTGGGGTTCACGAAAAATGGCAACTGTTAATCTATTTTTGTCTGTAAAATGAGTTCTAGAGCTTCCCTACTTCTAAAAATTGGTTTATAAAAGCATTTCTGACCAAGAAACACAAAAGATGTGTAAAAAAAAAAATATCGAGATTTTTTGTACTTTTGATACACCTTGTATTCTGAAAGAAATAACCTTCCATTCATTTTTCATTCTATCTTGGTAAATATAGCTTTAAACTTGGTACTTTTTGACACACCTTATATTCAGAAAATGAATAATGAATGGAACGTTATTTTTTTTTCAGAATACACGGTGGGTCAAAAAGTAGAAAAAATCTGGATACTTTTTTGACACTCCTTTGAATAAGTCACATAAGAATGTGTGTGTGTGTGCGTGTGTGTGTGTGTGTGTGTGTAGTTCTTAAAATAACTCTAGAATTTGATTGGGTACAGGCACAACACTCTGATCATAGGTGGAATTGTCGGTCCATATATAAATAAACCTGCCATTTTTATGGGTATTATGCAAGAAATAATAATAATAAAGTGTATATCAACACAAAGTATTGTGATGAAAAGCAACACTAATAAGCCAGACAGCGAGGGGGTCTATTCTCTTTTCATTAGCGCTAGACCATGGAGATTGTTTTTGGCGTCTGAAGCGGAGTGCCACGCCTACCATCAGCTCCTCACTTTACCGCACGGATCCCTGTGCTACTCATACGCAGAGTTGGCGAGGGCCGGTATCGAACCTGAAACCTTGTGGTTCTAGTCCGACACTCTACCGACTGAGCTTAACCGGCCCAACAACAATATAATAATAGTGAAAATACTTTATCTAAAAGCATCCCAAATAATTATCTATTAATAGTGGAGATTCGCTTCTGGTTTTTGTCTGTAACAAAAATTACATCACTGCTTACGTCACATTACCCAAAATCATCATAACATAGAATAAATATACTCAAAATTTAAACATGCAACATTAGACAGTCTTCATTGTTTTTTTAAAACAAGTTTTAATAAATACATGACTGGTATTATATATCTATATATAGTTTGTTTTATTTAATACATATTTAAAGTTTACATTTCAAATTGCTTTATTTTTTAATACTTTAATGAATTTGATGATTTTACTTACTTAGGGTACAAACTCGCTGACAATTGAATTTTTTACTCCCACCCCTCAGGCAATATATTTCAAAAACCTATTTTTATATCGCTTGGAGGCCGTTTTTTATTTTGTACTAATATATAATATATATATATATATATATATATATATAAGATTTTTCAGTTTGTTTTTAGAAGCATTGTTGAATAAAGTATATATTATCATTTATATTTTGCTTGAAGGCAATTACAATGCGTATATCGTATAAATTCGATAATTATAGAAAATAATCATGACAAGCGATCTTGCGGCGCTTAGAACATCGTACAGACTGTTTCAACTTTATTAACTCTCATATATATATATATATATATATATATATATATATATATATATATATGTGTGTGTGTGTGTGGTGTGTGTGTGTGTGTGTTGTCGTTGTGGAGTCTATGTAGGCTTCTTTGTTGGTATATCTGTTGAGTCTAATTCTCAGTATATATTATAAGGTTGAACATCCGAAATATAGAATGAAATAAAATGAAACTTAACACCTAAACACCAACTGAGATTCTTATTCATTTCACAACTCCATGCTTCTCACATAATCCCAAAAAATAAATATTATAGGTATATATAAAATACATATATACAATTATTCACACTGAGAACAAGACTCACCATATATTATTTTTTCTTTAATATTTTACTTCTAAACTCTACCGGGATGGGAAAAACCCAGGTATTTTTTTTATTTTGTACTAGTATTTATAATGTTTATGAATTGATATTGGATATTTTAAAATTTTTGTCATTTCTTGAAAAATGGATATTCAATTCTGAAGAACTTGATTTCTTATTTTGAAAAATCATATTATTTTTTCTTTTACTTTTTATCTCCTTAAGTATTTTTAAAGTGCTCGAAATGAAATAGTGCTGTCATTGTCATATGATATTTTATTATATGATATTATATTATATGATATTTTATTATATGATATTATATTATATGGTATTTTATTATATGATATTTTATCATATGATATTATATTATATGATATTTATATATGATATTATATTATATATTATATATTATATTATATATATATATGATATTATATTATATGATATTATATATTATATTATATTATATGATATTTTATTATATCATATTATATTATATCATATTACATGATATTCTCATTCTAAGAGAAACCAGTGAATATAATAAAGAAGGGCAGGTTTAGCTCAGTCGGTAGAGCGTCTGCGTAGGAACTACAAAGTTCCAGGTTCGATACCGGCCCTCGCCAACACAGCGTATGAGTAGCACAGGGATCTGTGCGGTAAAGTAAGGAGCTGATGGTCGGTGTAGCGCTCCACCTCAGACACAAAAACAATCTCCTTGGTCTAGCGGTAGGGGATAGACTCCTTTGGTGTCTGGCTGATAACAGACTTTAGGCCACCCGTTGACTTACTTTATATATATATATATATATATTATATATATATATATTATATATATATATATGTGTGTATACACCCGTAAGCGTGCACTTTATTTTCAATTCTTCAATACAATATATATAATAAGTAATCCACAGACACGTGTTTCGAGGTATCACCTCTCATCAGTGTCGTTATACATAACAGCTACCCCTATATATATATATATATATATATATATATATATGTATGTATGTATGTATGTATGTATAATTTTTTGTATTGAAGAATTGAATATAGTGCTCGATTACGGATATAAAAGCTGTATTTATTTGTAATGGAGTACAATACATTTAAGGTGCGATTGTTACCATCGGTTTCAAGGGAGTGTTAGCCACTTATCGTCAAGACAATGCACCCGTGAAAGACTATTCATTGCATATTCTTTCACAGGCGCGTTGTCTTGACGATAAGTGGCAAACACGCTGATTTTAAACCAATGGTTACAATCACACCTTAAATGTATTGTACTCTATAACAAAATATATAATATATATTATATATATATATATATATTTATATATATATATATATATATATATATATATATATATATATATTATAGATAATATGGGGGTTATAAGTAAACAGTCCTCAATATTATTGTTAGAGCATTCATATTTGAGTTTAGGCAGAGTGGACATGGAGTCAACAGTGCCTGGTTACTGACAGTTTCTCACCTATGTGATCTTCAGACCAAGTACACCTTTCGATCCTTGCCCCATACTTGTGACCTTTAGTCATACCCTACCCGTTGTGAAATTTTTTTTTCTTTATATAGAAAAAGAATTTCTATTAATCTATATGTGAATATAGATAATATTTTTTTTTTAATCCCGGGCAATGCCAGGTTGCTCTGCTAGTAATAATTAATTACCAAATGTAGATATATTTACACCTTTCCTTGTTTATTATCCCCAGTTTTGTTGACATTCGTTCTTTTTTATCACGACACCTTGAATGGTGAGTGATACACTATTGTCTTCTTCGGGACGGCCTTCTCCTCGCCCCCTCGACTCACTCTATGCACCCCCCTCTCTCTCTCTCTCTCTCTCTCTCTCTCTCTCTCTCTCTCACACACACAACACACACAACACACACACACATACTCTCTCTCTCTCTCTATCTATCTATCTCTCTCTCTCTCTCTGTCACACACACACAATCTCTCTCTCTTCTCTCTCTCTCTCTCGTACACACATACTCTCTCACACACACACACACACACACACCACAAACACTCCCCTCCCTCTCTCTCTCTCTCTCTCTCTCTCTCTCTCTCTCTCTCTCTCTCTGTGTGTCACACACACATACACACACACTCTCTCTTTCTCTATCTCTCTCTCGCACACACATACTCTCTCTCACACACACAAACACACACACCACAAACACTCCTCTCTCTCTCTCTCTCTCTCTCTCTCTCTCTCTCTCTCTCTCTCTCTCTCTCTCTGGTTTCTTGTAGGATTGGAGGGGGTGTTATTCTTGTTTTGTTTCTGTCATCCACTCCCTAATTTTTTTTAGTCTGTCTCTTTCTCTGTGCGTGTGTGTGTGTGTGTGTGCTTGTGTGTGTGTGTGTGTGTGTGTGTGTGTGTGTGTGTGTGTGTGTGTGTGTGTGTGTGTGCTTGTGTGTGTGTGTGTGTGTGTGATAAGTGCGCGCGTGTGTTTTCTTGCAGGTTTGGGGTTGTTTTGTTTTTGTCGTTGTTGTTGTTGCTCTTGTTGTCACCCACACATTAATTTTTCTAATAGACTCTCTCTCTCTCTCTCTCTCTTCTCTCTCTCTCTCTCTCTCTCTCTCACACACACACACACAACACACACACACACAAACTCTCTCTCTCTCACACACACAAACTTTCTCTCTCACACACACACACGTGCACTCTTTCTCTCTCTCACACATACACTCTCTCTCACACATACCACACTACCCTTCTCTCACACACACACACTCTCTCTCTCTCTCTTCTCTCTCTCTCTCTCTCTCTCTCTCTCTCTCTCGCCTCCCTTGTATTACCATACACGAATATAAACAAATATATCAGAGTTAAGCTTGTTGCTTTTCATTGGAAAACTAATTGTCATTTATTCTCCTGTCAAATTCAATTTTCCGCACAGCCATTTTGTTTAACCCTTTCACAGACAGTGCGACATTTCTGTTTCCAATCGTAAACAGACACAATGACATTTTTCTTCCCGCAAAAGGGTTAAACACTGAAAATACACTGACTGGCTTACCTTATGGTCAAGCGTTGGAATATGTTGTGTTATATAGTTATTTACTAAGCTTAGCTTAGATGTGACACAAGGCCAGAAGTATGGGGCGCCCAGTGAGAATCGGACTCACAAACAATGGTCTGTGAATCTAGCTTGCTAACCATTACACCACGTGAGGTTCTGTATTATATAAGGTGTGCTGAAGTCCAACACTTAAACTTATAGACTATGCGTGGGCGCGTGGATTCAAGCCAGCCAATCAACAGCTCGAATACGTGGTTAGTTAACTATTTAATCGCCGATCTGGAAAGCCGTTCAATTACACCTATTTGCCACGGATCTGCAAGGACTCTGCTCAACCAAAAGATTCTGCCCAACACTAAGGGACACCAAGGAACAACCAAAGGATCATACCCAACACTAAGGGACACCAAGGAACAACCAAAGGAACAACCAAAGGATTCTTCACTAAGGATCAGACTCTGCTTAATACAAGGGATCTCCACTGTAAAGTGCTCTCATTTGAAGCCTAAAAATGTCCACAAAAATCGTACCATCAAGTCACGCTAAAAGCACCGTTTCCTGCTAGATCCCTTAAGTCAAGCAACGATAAGCCTGTTCAATACTTAAATGGGTTACCACTTAAGCAACAGCAGGTACTATAAGCAAACCGAATATCAAAATGAATCGATCCGGCATTCAATGACCCGAAACGAGTTGATATGCCATAAAACTAAACAACCAACCAACTGAATGACTTATTTGCCTCGTGATTCAATTGTATCTTTAGGCGTAACGCAGATTCAAAAACATACGTGGTTCAATATTAATTGACCAGAAAAAATGTAAAAGTTTTTAGATAAAGTAACTGATATATTTTATTCATTAATATATCAACACTGAAAATTTCACAGAAACCAAACAGCCAATCAGGACTCAAGGAATGAAATCACCCAAATGCAAAAATTGATTATTCCTGAGTGCCATAAATGTTACATAATTTCATAAGCAGCTTATGATTTATATGCGTACGTGTAGTAAGAATATTTGAATAGGATTCGTTAGATTTAAAATCGAAGGTGGGGAATTTTCCATAGCCGTTGGAGTTGTGATTGGTATGATGATGACCCGATTTCCCCTTCTAGTAGATGCGATTAGGCGTTAGATGTTTTACCTTCAGATGCGACGCGCTTTTAGAGGAGCGTGGTCGCTATTGTCGGCGGTGAGGGTCGGTCTCCCCGTGACGGTTGAATCAGCATGGGCTGGGTTATGATATAAAGCTTTATCATAAAACAACCAAGTCTTATTAATTGTTAATTGATTATTAAAAACAAGAAAAGACAAGCCCAACACGAGAAGAACAAACAATAAAGTAAAACTAACCCTTAAGAGAAAGCTAAATAGATCAGCCCAACCAGAGAACATGGCGGTCGGCGGAGTTAGAAGTAGTAAGCTGAAGTTAACAAGAAAAAACCTTGATCTGTACTACTTTTACTCAAATATATGTATGTCTCTCTAGTCTCTCTCTTTATCATATAATATATATATATATATATTATATATATGATATATATATATATAATATATATATATTATATCACCGATTATATACACACAAGAAAAGGGTTGTATAACATAAATACCAAGTAAGCCGTAACTCAATATGAATCCTGCATTGTTGCAAGCCTATGCATAATAGTAGGTTATTATCAAGCACCATAACACCACAGAAACCAAACAGCCAATCAGAACTCAAGGAATGGAATCACCCAAATGCACGAATGGAGTATTCCTGAGTGCCATAAATACCAACTGCTTTAGCACCAGTTCAGCTGTGCTTAGTTAGTTGTTGTTGTTCAAACCAACAGTATACTAACTCACTTCAATATTACCTCCTTTTCTTTTCATTTTTTTTTGCAAGAATTGATAAGAAAAAGGGTTAAATTAAACTTAACGTACATAAATTCCACCATCGTATGTCACCCCGCCGAAAAAAAAAAATCAAGGAATTAACCGAATTTAATGAAATTTTCAGTGTTGATACATTAATGAATAAAAGATATAATGCTCCAGTTATTTTTTTTTTAATTATATTTTTTCAGGTCAATTAACTTTAAACCACGTAAGTTTGTGAATCTGTGTTATGCCCCAAAGATACGTGGTGCAAAGTTAACTGATCTGAAAAAATATAAGAGTTTTCAAATAAAATATCTGGTGCATTATATTGTCTATTCATTAATGTATCAACACTGAAAATTTCATTTAATTCGGTTAATTCCTTGATTTTTAGTATTTATTTTTCTTTCGGCGGAGTGACATACGATGGTGGAATTTATGTCAGTTAAGTAGGATTTAACCAAAAAAAATTATAGATACTGTCATTCCAGAAATGTCTGCGTTCACCTGAACTCACTCGGCCTTGGTCAGTTTTTTTATTGTT
>CM042164.1:71947339-71952339 GCA_023376005.1 Doryteuthis pealeii | reverse complement strand
TAAAATGATGACTTTGATATTTTAGGTTTTATGCCAGCTCAGTTTTTACTTTCAAAATTCAAGATATAGAGCACTGTTATTCTGCTTTTAACTAACAGACACTTTGCCATCCACACACACACACACACACACACACACATATATATATATATATATATATTATTCTATATATATATATATATATATGTATATATATATATGGGCGTGGGTATGGGTGTAGATGTCGATTTGTACATGTGGTTGTATGCTTTCAGGTATTATGTATGATAAAATCTCATTTTAGCTACATTGAGACAGATATATCTCTCCCGACTATATATATACATGTATGCATTAATCTAGATAATATAAATATTCATATACATACCTACATGCATATATATATATAATTATATAATATATATATATATATTATATCATATATATGTGTGTGTGTGTGTGTGTGTGGTGTGAGTGAGAGAGTGTATTTGTGTGTGCAAATGTCAATATCAATGTAAATCATAAACTCAAACTTATATATTTATGCATCTACTTATATATATATATATATATATATATATATATATATATATATTGATATTGATGATATAGTTTGCTACATTTATAAGTAGAGTGTGGTCTATATCATTGATAGAGCCTATGTACATAAGTTAGTGTAGGCCTAAAGTCAGCAGCCTTGTATATTATATATATATATATATATATATATATATATATATATATATATATGGGTTAGGAGGTTGATTTAGAAGGCTATCACAATGCAGTTTGGAATAAATAAAAAATAATAATACGGTAACAAGGGTGTTGTGTGTTGAACTGTATTTTTATTATTTCTTGAATTTTCGAGGTAATACATCTTTATCAAAAGACTTGAACTGAAGCAGTACAGCTATGGCATTTCTTCCCAAATGAATCTTTTTTTTTTTTTGAAAATGATGTTATTTTTAAATAACTGTATTCCCGTGTGAGCGTGAATGCGTTTATTTTTGTTTATACGTGTGTGTATGTTGTAATGCGCGTGACATTGAAAATGCGTGTTGGTTGTGACGTTAAGACTGTATCCTAGCGCGGGATTTTGTACGTGTGTATGTGCGAATGAAAAAGCGTATTTGTGTTTTGTTACCATGGTGATGTTTCCTGTTGGATGTAAAATCAATTTAATTTGATTGTAGTATGCAAAAGGAGGTCGAAACAGCAGTCCAGTGCTTCGGATGTCGCACATGGTGTTTGCCGAGTTGTCTGGTCATGGTAATATAATTCAATTATCAATATCAATTATGTGATTCCTCTATCTATGAAATTTAATATATGTATATATATTATATATATACATATATATATATATATATATATATATGTTCTTAGATAGAACTAGATATTTGTCTGCATACATACACACACATACATATATGTGTGAAAAAAAGTGGAAGTGAATCCAACAGTATGTAATATTGTAAAAAAATTTAAAAACACAAGTTTATAAACGAATGATGTTTATTTTGTCTATGCTGCAGTGTTTTGGTCTGTTTCCGATTGACCTTCATCAGGGCTTTCATTGGTTTGAGGAAAAATAAATTATTACTGAAAATAAAAAGTCTGCAAGCCTCTGTTTTTGGTTTTTAGGCTTCCTTTTTGTCGATCTTCAAATGTGAGAGAGAGAAAAAATATGTTTATACATTTGTATATAAACAATATATGTATATACATTTGTGAATAAATATATTTTATGAATATATATATATATATATGTGTGTGTGTGTGTGTGTGTGTGTGTGTGTGTATGTGTGTGTGTGTGTGTGTGTGTGTATGTGTGCTTTGGAGAGTGTCTGTGCGTATTTGTGTGTGAGTTTATGAGTGTGATTGGGTATGCGTAAGAGTGAGTGTTAGATTTAGTGAGTGTGGCGATATATGTAGTCATATATGTTCTCATACATATATATATAAAAACATGCACATATATGTATGAATACTTATGTATACATAGGCATCTTTATGTAAGACACACATATATACATACTTCTATATATGTATAACATGTATTCATACACACTGTGTATGCATACACGTATACATATATAGAAGTATGTGCATATGTATGTACATTGTATATTGTACAGCTCTATCTTATCTGATGATCAACAGAGGTACATTACAGCAATCTTTCAAAACTAAACAAAAAAAAGCTGTCCATCTTCGATTCTCAGATAACTTGACTTGGACTTGATTCTTAAGAATGGCAACCAGTTAACAGTTATAAAATCGCAAAAGAAACAAAGCAAATAAGAGAAAGATGAAAGGAGACTACTGTGTCATCATACAATGAAAGGGGACGCCCAGGATGATAATTTCTGTTTACTTATCACTGGAAATCAAAGATGATTACAAAACGAAAATAAATAGATAAATAGACAAATGAATAAATAGAAGAATTGGAGAAAGAAAAACAAAAACAAAAAGAAAATCTTGAAGAAACAAATATTTATGTGATAGAATGAAAGGAATTATGGATAATGGAAAGTGGAATTTGAAGAAAGGAAAGAAAGAAGAAAGAAAGAAAGAAGGAAAGAAAGAAGGTAAGTTTGTAAAAGAAAAGAAAAAGGGAATAGACATGTGAATCTAAAGAAAGAAAGAAAGAATGAAAAATGTTAATTTAAAGAAAGAAGAAAGAAAGAAAGAAAGAAAGAAAGAAAGAAAGAAAAAATTGAATTTGAAGAAAGAAAGAAAGAAAGAAAGAAATGGAGAGTTAAACTTGAAGAAAGAAAGAAAGAAAGAAAGAAAAATGATAAGTTTGTAAAATAAAAGCAAAAAGAAATAGACATGTGAATCTAAACAAAGAAAGAAAGAATGAAAAATGTTAATTTAAAGAAAGAAAGAAAGAAAGAAAGAAAAAAATTGAATTTGAAGAAAGACAGAAAGAAAGAAAGAAAGAAATGGAGAGTTAAACTTGAAGAAAGAACGAAAGAAAGAAAGAAAAATGGTAAGTTTGTAAAATAAAAGCAAAAAGAAATAGACATGTGAACCTAAAGAAAGAGAGAAGAAAGAAAGAAATGAAGAGTGAGTCTTTGATAACAAAAAATAAAGAATGACAAAAAGAAGAAAGAAAAATGTTAATTTAAAAAAAGAAAGAAGAAAGAAAGAATGAAAGGTGAGTCTTTAATAACAAAAGGAATAAAGAAATACAAAAAGAAAGAAAGAATTAAATGTTAATTTAAAGAAAAAAAGAAAGAAAGAAAGAAAATGGAATTTGAAGAAAGAAAGAAAGAAAGAAAGAAAAAAGAAAAATGGGTTAATTAAAGAAAGAATGGAGGAAGAAAGAAAGAAAGAAAGAAAAGAAAGAAGAAAGGTAATTTATTTTTTACAAAAAGAGAATAAAAGCAAGAAATTTGAAAATTAAAAGAAAAAAAAGAAGAAAAAAGAAAGAAATTAAATACAAAAGTAAATAAAATTTTTTACTTATCTTTAACTTTATCTATCTCATTCAATCAGACCTTTCTCTTTTTTTGTGTGAGTGTGTATAAATCTTTGAGAAGACAGACAAAAAAGAAAAAAAGAAAATCTTGAAATGACCTGTGACAAAAGGAGACACAGATTGAGAAGACACTTAAATATTTACCACTACATTTTCTTTTCAAGAAGCCATCATTACAGTTAAGAAAACTTTCCTGTGTTATTTCTTATAGTATGAACACAAAGTGGGGGATCATTTTTGCTATCATTATAGTAGAAAAGTGATCACCCTTTCGTTGGCCTTTACTTTGAAACTCTAAACTTGAAAGCTGGACTGCTTAATGGACTTTCCTTTACTGGTCTTTTTTTCTCTTAAAGTTTTCTGGAACATATTAAGTGAAACATAAAGACCTCTCAAAGTTTGCCTGAACCCCCCCCCCATGATCATTAAGTAGACCATTCCTACAAGACCTTTCAGAAATCCGCCCTGTCGGCTGAGGCGTTAGAATTTCCTTTTCCTAGACTAAGTGTCACTCATTTGGTGCATTTGTGGTTAAATGGAAATTTGTTTTCTTTTTGTGTATTTTTAAAAAAAGGTTTCTTTTATGAACTGCACCTCTGCAGAGGGGTAAGACTCCCCCAATGGGGCCACCTATTGGCTGTGGGTGGCGACCCGTGATGCTTAAGGATAGAACCCAGGTGGTTGAGCAGTCCATGACTTGCAATATTCCACTTTAGGCTTTTCTTGGGCTAGACGGGCGGTCGGAGAGGCCCCCTCCGATCAATCGGCTGGTCATGTCAAGCTCTAGCACCTATATGATTTTCCCAACCCTGTTGCTTTTATGGCAAGCCCCAACCCCTTTTTATTATATGGGTGCTAGAAGGCGGTGGCTGCGGGTCTACATGTCCTGGGAATGACGTTAAACTCTATCTGATGGTGAGGTTCCAGTTTTGGAGGTTTGGGGAATGTGGAGCACCCCTTCATCAACATTGCTCCCTGGTCCACTCTGGCCCGGAGTGGTAGTACCTGTTAGGGTCCCATCTATGGGTTAAATAGAAAAATGTATTTATAAAAAAATTGTATTATCCAATAAGAATTGATTTATTCCAAAACTTTATCGGCATTAAATGACCCACTGAGGTTGATATGCCGTAAAACAAAACAAACCAAACCAAACCTTTCAGAAACTGAAATAGTATAAAGCTATAAAACAACTACTATTAAATTTATAGGGAATAGTCAAAATGCTGCTACCGTTTTTGGAAATAACATATTTATGCGAAAACAAAATTTTCAGCACTTACCAATTTATTGACCAAATGTAATGTATTCGGTAAAGTATACTCGTAGATCAGTATATTACACAAATAGAGATCTAGACTTGTTGTGCAAAGTGAATTGCGTGTATCTTTATCCAAAAATATCACCAAGAATTGACAATTTGTACCAAGTAAGGTAAGCGCATTCCTCTCACTGAATGGTATTACTCAATGAAAATATAAGAGATGATTGGAGGGCTTCCTGGCACCAAAAAGTTTGAAAACCGCAT
>CM042164.1:71919839-71944839 GCA_023376005.1 Doryteuthis pealeii | reverse complement strand
ATGTATGAATCAAACTACTCCTTCCAGCTA
Source organism: Doryteuthis pealeii (assembly GCA_023376005.1). Taxonomy (NCBI): domain Eukaryota; kingdom Metazoa; phylum Mollusca; class Cephalopoda; order Myopsida; family Loliginidae; genus Doryteuthis; species Doryteuthis pealeii. The sequence goes on along the minus strand of CM042164.1, from coordinate 71,944,809 downwards.
TGGTTAAATAGTAGGGCAGACTGTGCTTTTTAACCTTGGTTAGGCAACCAATTCAGGAGAAGGAAAACACTTAATTCAATTGAATTTCACATAGCACTAATAAAGTAAGTAAGTAAATTCGTCGAGGTGTCCTAAAGTCGGTATCAGCCTGACAGCAAGAGATTATATCCCCTTTTCACTATCTCTAGACCAAAGAGATGTTTTTGAGTCTGAGGTGGAGCGCAACACCTACCATCAGCTCCTTTCTTTACCGCACAGATCCCTGTGCTACTCATACACTGAGTTGGCGAGGGCTGGTTTCAACTAGGAACCTTGTGGTTTCTAGCGGAACGCTCTACTGACTGAGCTAATCCTACAGCCCCAATAAATAAGTACACTCTCCAAATAAGATTTTTCTTTAAAATATATATAACGGCATGTCAACTTTTGTTGGGTTATTTCATGCCAAAGATGTTTTGTTTTATTAATTCTTGTTTGGTATGTTTTTTTTCAAACATAATTTTAAAAAACACATTTTTTGTAAACTCATCTTTTTAACTATTTAACCCAATTGATGGGACACTAACATATACTACCACAATGGGTCAGAGTGTACCTATAAGTAATAGCAAGAAAGGGGTACTCCACACTTGCCGAAATTCGAACTTCACCATTAGATGCAGTTTAACATCATACCAGAACACTAAGACTTTAAGCCACTACCTTCTATCACATATATAATTAACAGGGCTTGAGTGTTTGTCATAAGGGAAATAGGGTTGCAATCATATAGGTGCTAATCATATAGGTGGAAGCAGCTGGTGTAATGGTTAAAGTCATGGGAAATGGACTCGTCACCCAGAGTTCAAATCCAGGATGTGGCAATTGCATTTCTCTTAGTGCTAATACCTTGGGAAAGGTAGGAATCCTACTTTCCCTCCAGCTATGATAAATAGTAGGGCATATATATATATATATATATATATATATATATATATATATATATATATATATATAGAAAAATACATATAAAACAACACAACAACTAAATTCAAATGATATTTCATATTTTCTTTTGCAAAGCTTTTTCAAATTTATTCTAAAGACAAAATGGATCCTACAGTCTACTTGTATGTTGGAAAGGTAATTTTTTAAAGAGAATAAAATCAAAAGAGAAAACAGATAATATATATATATATATATATATATATATTATATATATGGTGAAAATATAGGAAAAATACGTATACACACACACACACACACACACACACACATATATATTATATATATATATATGTATGTATGTATTTAGTATATTAATTGTATGTAAACTAAAATTTCACAAGTTCTCTCTCTCTCTCTCTCTCTTCTATATATATATATTATATATATTTATATATATATATATATAATAGTATATTAATTGTTTGTAAACTAAAATTTCACAAGTTCAGTTTTTGATGAATGAATATAATAATAAAATGAATTTTATCTGAAAAAAAAAAATTGTTATTAAAATTTTGTTATAAAAAGATAAACAAGATAAATTTTTTCTTGTATTTATTTTTCAAGAATCAGATATTTTGGCATCCCCATTTTGGCGACAAATATTTTGGCACTTGCATCAGACATTTTGGACTCGGGTATTTTATTTTAAAGACAAAAAAAAAGACATTTGTATCCTTAGACCATTTTGGCATCATGCTTTGTAAGGAATTCAATGTTTATATTTCAAGAGCAACAAAATTTAATTTCTTTATATTAACATTTATCTTATTATAATGGGAATTGTGGGTCTGTTTGTCAGTCTGTAACCAAAACTACGTCACCACCAACGTCACAATTCCCTGAGTCATTTACATTATATACTCAATGGTATTTAAATAGTGATTATCTAATATTACACACACACACACACACATACACACACACACAAATATATATATATATATATATATATATATATATATATATATATATATATATATATATAAGAATATATAGAATATATAAGAAATAAAAACGGAAAAATTTAAAATCATCATAAAAACACGAGACCCAATGACGACAAATAGTGATGCCGGTGAATGACGAAAGCAAAATGCAAGAACGAATAACGGATCACGTAAACACGAGCCAAAAGTTTAAAAACTGTCCATTTTTTTCAAAATGCAACGCCTCTGACGACGAATAAACGACGAAAAGTGATATTCAGAAACCAATGGTTAGACAGACTTTCATTTGTATTAGTTAATATGAATAAATAAATAAATAATATATATATATATATATTATCATAAATGAGATTGTGTGTCTGTCTGTCTGTAATTGAAACTTCATCACCACCAATGTCACAATTCCTTTAGTTACTTACGTTACATGCTCAATGGTTATTAAATAATCATTATTATTGACATCTTATTTATTAACAATGTCGCTATTTAGGTCTAGGGTGAGATAGATTTGCCTCAGAACAGCTATATTATTAATGAGTTTAAAATACTGTGATGTGTGTTATATATCATTAAGAAATAAATGCTTACATAGTATATGGTGTGAATAATTTGCATACCGGTTTTTCTTCCCTTTCTTTCTTTAAGATACAAATTGAATAGTACTCTATTTAGCTGAGGTGACAACACTCATAAGAAATAAGTATTCGGCGGATAAGCAACAGGAGATAATCAGGATTTACATTTTTGCATTGTATCTTGGACGATTTGGACGGTCTTATTTCATAACCAGAGGGTGTTGTTAAAAAGATTTTTAAAAAAACTAAAGTTTCTTCATTTTATTGAAAGATGAAAATGATGTTCTTCTCATGCAAGTTTTCACCATGGAAGTGAACAAAATGAAGTTGAGCCAAGTTTTCCATTCAAAGGAAAAATCTTACGACTCTTTTATGGCCTTTTTTAGAATACCAAGAAATTAAAACCAAATATTCTTTCTCACTCTAGAAGGAAAAAAAAGAGGGGGGAAATAAATATTTAAATCAACAGGTCTTTGTTGAGGGGGGCGAAAAGAAGCGAGTCAAACGCCTTCTCGCAGGCAAAAACACCGACTTTTCGTCGTCGTTGATACAATCCTTATCAGCTAAATGGTCGTGGTCGTCGTGGTCGTCGTGGTCACAATCCTTAGCAGCTAAATGGTCGTGGTCGTCGTGGTCGTGGTCGTGGTCGTGCAGCTAAATGTCGTGGTCGTCGTCGTCGTGGTCGTGGTCGTGGTCGTGGTCGTCACAATCCTTAGCAGCTAATGTCGCAACGCTCATTTCTGCCGTCACCCCACTTCTACTTATACACCGTTTCCCCCTATCATCCGGGCATCTGCTCTCACGTACGGAACTGTGGCATCTCGACTCCGGTGCCGGCACCAATGTGTCGCCCTTTCGCATTCTGAAGGACGAGGGTTCGATTCTAGATCGATCTATACGCTAGGCAAATCCTAGCCCGCTTCCTTCGAGAATACAAGCCTTCACGCCCGCCACTCACCTGTCTCACACTCACACATAGTTAAACTAATCACCCTTTCCACACCACTTCACTCTCAGCTCCTCTAATATCATTCTTTGATATACAGCTTTTATTAAACTCTTATTTATTGTATATTCAATAATTTCTATATTTTTAAATTATTTGTATTAGTAGTAGATATATGGGATATATAGATTGATGATAAAAAATAAAGAGAATTATTAGAAAATTCAAATATTTCTGATAAAAATTAACTTGATTATTCTAATAACTTATTGAATTATTTTTATGAATACTTATCAAATTAATTAAAACGTTCAATTAAAGAATAAAAAATACCAAAAAATATGGATGACCAAAAGGAAAACAAAACAATGATGAAATAATAAGTGAATGAGAAAGAAAGAAATTAAAGAAGAAGAAAGAAAGAAAGAAAGAAAGAAAGAAATAAATGATGATGAAAGAAGGAAAGAAAAAAGCAAGAAGAGAAAGAAAACTAATAGAAAGAAAACAAAACAATGATAAAATTAACATGTGAAAAAGAAAGAAAGAAAGAAAGAAAGAAAGAAAAGAAAGAAAGAAAATAAATGAATGATGGAAAGAAGGAAGAAAAAAAGAAAAAGAGAAGGAAAACTAACAGAAAGAAACAAAACAATATAAATAACATGTGAATAAAAAAAGACAGAAAGAAAGAAAGAAGAGAATAAATGAATGATGGAAAGAAGAAATGACAAAAAAAACAATAGAGAAATAAAACTAAAAGAAAGAGAGAAAAAAGAATAAAATTTAAAAGAAAAGAAAGAAGAAAGAATAAAATTTAGATTTTAAGTTAGTAAAGAAGAAGGAAAGAAAGGATGAAGGAATCATAAAAGTTTTGGAATGACAAAAACAAACAAAAGAGGAAGAAAACTAAAAGAAATAATTAGGAGAAAATATCGAATGAATGATTGAATAAATGATGAAAGAAATAGAAAAGAAAGAAAGAATAAAATTCAGATTTTAAGTTATAGAAGAAGAAGGAAAGAAAGAATGAAGGAATGACAGAAATAGAGAGAGAAATTGATATTTTCCGGGAAGGGATATTTTTATAGAAGTAGCAGAGTGGTGGGGCCACTGTAACAGAGTGGTACAATCGAGCAGGTAAGTAATAGTACTGGTGCGACGTCGTAGTCTTAGGCATTGTACCTCTACATTGCTCTGTATTTATGGCTAACACCAGCCAATCATATTACTGTGAGTGGGGACCCAGGTGTATGCATATTCATTACATCAGAAATAGAGAGAGGGCAGGGAGTTAAAGAAAGAGGTAGAATTATTTACGGGCAGTACTGTACATTATCAGGAGAAAAGATAAAATAAATGATTGAATGAATGATGAAAATGTGGGGTGGCCATTGGATTAGATATTTTGAGACAAAAATGGATACTTGGAAGTGGCTTCCAAATCCATAATTTTGGTGTAGTCGCTGTTTAAACTGATTTTTCATAGGTGTGTGCAAGTAACTAGAAACACGAATTAACGATTCTGTAGCTAGTCGGATAAAATAAATTTTCAAGACAACTTAAACAATTGTTGAAATTGTCCGCATCTTTAGGGGTTATATACACAATGTTTCGACCGATGAACACTCCGGTCTTCTTTAGGTGCTTCGAACTCTGGAACCTTCTTGTTGAACTTGAGAGTCTTTATGATGTAATTGGAAGCCTTCACGCAACTTCGAATCGAACCCATTATTTAATTTATAAGACTAGATTGTTCTTATTCTGTTAACCAGGATTAAAAATAACATAGAATACGTAACATTATCTGCGTTATTCAGACTAGTGTCCCCATCTTCATTGTTATTTATACAACGTTTCGGCCGATATACCCTCCGGCCTTCTTCAGGTATTTCTTGTCGGACTCGGGAACCTTCCTGAATACGACAAGAAAGTTCCCGAGTTCGAAAAGAAGGTTCCCGAGTCCGAGAAGGTTCCGAGTCCGACAAGAAATACCTGAAGAAGGCCGGAGGGTATATCGGCCGAAACGTTGTACAAATAACAATGAAGATGGGGACAATAGTCCGAATAACGCAGATAATACTAATCCAAGCCTCATCTCAAACATTCAGAGAAATAATACTTAACATATCTTAACACTTGTACTCGGTCCTAATTGCTATTATTATTATCATTATTATTATTATTAAATTTTCAAACTTTTTTGTGTATTCATCGAGTCCTTGGATTGTGGCACCTACGCAATCCTCAATGTTAGCGGGACCTTTCCACCTTTGAAAACCATTGTTGTGCACACCTTCTTGATTACGGGATTCAATTGCACTACTTTATTCTTGCAGATGGTATGATTCAGAGTGAATTCTTGTGGAGAAATGTAGACAAACACGGGATGTTATGGAGACTTGATGTTTATTGTCGACGATGCAACGTTTCGGTCTCTTATTAGACCATCTTCAGGACGTGGATATAGTTCTTACTCCAATGATTGAAATTCTCAAAATGCTGAAAACGAAAGGTCGTCAGTAGGGGGAGGTGTGGTTGGGGGTGGTTAGTGGATTCTTCTTCTCTCTGGAATGGGGAGTGCCGGAATGTTGGATGGTGGTACCACAGGTGTTAGATTGTGGGGATTGGTTAACTAAATATGTGTATGTGTGTGTGTGTGTGTCTGTTTAATTGTTTTTTTGTTTATATGTGATGGAGAACTGGATTTGTCGTTAAGTTGTATGCGTGTTGTTGGTATGTTGGTGTGATTTTTTATTTTTTTATTTTTTGTAAGGGTAAGATTTGTTAAAATTGTAAGTGAGCATATGTATAATGTTATATACTATTATTGTTATTATTATTATTATCATTTATTATTATTATCAGTGGCGGTATTATTCAAAGTATATGTTATATCGCGAGATGTAGGATATACAGAAATGATAATAAAAACAGGGAATATGTTAACAATAACAATATTTGTTTTATTTATTCTCACTCACAGGGAATACAGTGGAATGGTTTTGGATTAGAGTTCGGCTGATGATAGGATACACGTGTGCGTCGTACTGTGGTCCGGTTCTTGTCTGCTGATAGTCAGTATTTTTGTACCCCTCTTCTTTAGAGAGTCCGGTTCGAATCGTTAGGGGGAGATAACTCTCCCTAACAGTATATATGTTAAAAAGGTGGCCGTGGTTATTCTTGGTACGTGTTTCCTGGGGTTTGCTTTTAAACCCCATCTTATTTGGGGGTCGCACTGAAAAGGAAGGAATTCAAAGGAAGAAAAAGGAAGCGACAAAGACAAAAGGTGGTTTCATTATTTAGGCTTTATTTACCGGTCATAGCCACCACGTGGCAAAGAAATATATCCCTGGTCAGTAGTAGTGTCTAGACACAGTTAAGGCCTAAGTCTGAATGGCTGAGAAATTCTTGGGGGGTCGGAAGTGGGTCCTTTTTATTTCGCACATGCTCAGAGGGTTCTTCCGGTGAAGGCTTATGGGAGTTTGTTTTTGTTTTTTTTTTTATTTGAATATTATTTTAATTCCCACAAAAGAAAGAGAAAAGAAAGAAAAGAATTTAGACTTTAAGTTATTGAAGAAGAAATCAATACGTGGGGGGGTAACTCTCTGCAGAGGTGCAATCGGCGTATTCTATAGCCCCATACAACATGGCTATGAAATAACAAGAAGAAAAAGAAAAGAAAGAAGCCAAAAAAGCCAAAAGAGAAAAAGAAAAAAAGAAAAAGAACAAAAAGAACAAAAAGAAGAGGAAAAAGAAGAAAAAGTAACAAAAAACAAGAAGAAGAAGAAGAAGAAGAAGAAGAAGAAGAAGAAGAAGAAGAAAGAAAGAAAGAAAGAAGAAAGGAAAGATAGAAATAAAGAAGGAAAAATAGGAATAAAGAAGGAAAAGGTATATAATAATTAGAAGAAAGAAAGAAAGAAAGAAAGAAAGAAAGAAAGAAAGAAGGAACGAATGAATGACAGAGATAGAGAGAGAAAGAGACAGAGAAAGAGACATAGGTGAAAAGGAGTTAAAGAAAGAGAAATATTAGGGGTGTAATTATTTACGGGTAGTACTGTACATTATATACTGACCTATTACTTCTGCCTATCTAAATTAGAATTGCAAACAAGATGGGAACAAGAACAAATATGAAAAAAAAGGAAAAAACATTTTATATTTACCATTTTATGTTTACCAATAAGAATAAAAATATAAAAAATAATTTAAAATTAAAAAGTACAATCAAAATTTTTATTTCCACGAACATTTTTTTCAAACTGTTGATTGTCTTTTAGGGGGAGTGGTATGTGGGAAGCGGGGTGGGGGGAGTGAGAGGAAAAAAGTGTGTTTGACAAGTAATAGAATTAAGTTCAACAGACTTGTAATTACATCTCAATCAGTCGGCCTATCGAGAGGAAAAAGAAACAAAAAAGAAAAAAGATTATAAAATTTGACTGATTTCCAAACATGGAGAAATACACAAATATATTTTGGCAAAGAAACAGAATTTATATTTACAAATTTTCTTAAACAAGATCAGGTTCTGACATTTCTATCAGAGAAAAGTAGTTTCGACTTTAAACTATATATATATATATATATATATAATAAATAAGTAATCCACAGAACGTGTTTTGACGTATCACTTCTCATCAGTGTGGTTATACCGTTTTAACAGCTACCCCTGGCCGGGTTTGAGACCCGAATGAACTTTCGTTCACCAATCCTCTTACCTGTACGGCCAGAGTCAGCTGTCAAATATAGTAGAATATTTAATCGCTACATTTCTAAGCGGAAATGTAAACAAAGCGAGGCTTAGCTGCGCGCCAGATACGGTGAATCTGCAATTAAATCCCTATTTAAAGTGCTCGACCAAAGTGGGAGCATATATAATAAATAAGTAATCCACAGACACGTGTTTCGAAGTATCACTTCTCATCAGAATATATATATATATATATATATATATATATATATATATATATATATATGTGTAAAAGGAATGACTTACCGAAAAAAATATTGGGTTGGCCTCAATATTTGATTGGTATAAGTGTTAATCAGATAAGTCTGCGTTATAACAAATATAAAGTGCTCAATACGTAAGTAGAGCGGATTTATTATTATAGTGTGTACAGAAATAACCTACTCGCGTTTCACCATAAGGACCTTCAGGGCAGATCTTCTGAAGATGTTATGTTAAACACGAGTAGGTTATTTCTGTACACACTATAATACATACATATATATATATATATATATATATATATATATATATATATGGGAAATTAATCCGACAGTATGTGGAGAAATGCATGCTCAAAATATATATGGTATCAAAGGTTTTCCCTTGTGTTGAATGCTCCTAAATTGAAATTGTTTTATACCCACATATATAAATGGCGAGAGAGAGAGAGAGAGAGAGAGAGAGAGAGACAGACAGACAGACAGACAGACAGAGATAGATAGAGAGAGAGAGAGAGAGAGAGAGAGAGAGAGAGAGAGATGGGGGTGATGGTGAGGGAATGATGAATTAGTTCTAACTTGTTTTGTCAATAGCAATCCATGCATTTCTTAGGTGACATTGCTTTCAGTAAAATTAGGTTTGATTGATTGAATTTTACGGCATGTCAACCCTTGTTGGATTATTTTATGCCGAAGACGTATTTGTTTATTAATTCTTGTTAGGTTATCCACTTTTTTAAATTCAATTTTTTAAACTCATTTCTTATCTATTTAACCCATAGATTGGTTGATTGTGTAGTATCAATCTTACACCCCTTTTTGTGTGAATGGAATGGACCAAATGAACGGCACCCGTCTTGCATATATATATTTACCAACCCCTCCACACCAGCAGGATGCGACACAAGGTCAATTTCTTAAGCGGAGTTTAACAGGTTTGAATTCAGTGTTTTCCTTCTCCTAGACTCGTTACCTAGCTATGGTTAAAGAGTCCAGTCTGCCCTGCTATCTATCCATAGCTGGAGGAGAATTGGATTCATACCTTCCCCAAGGGTATTAGCGCCATGTGAAATGCCAACAGCTTCGTCCAAGAAATGAACTCGCGTTGACGAGTCCATTTCCTACGACTCTAACCATTAGACCACGCGCCTCCATGTCTTGCATATAAGCTGAGGATTTGTTGTACGAATTAAGTCAACAAGTAGAAATAAAGTGAAATAAAACTTATGAATAAGTTTATTTCGGCTCCTGTTTTTATTACAGTTTGGTCGGTTGGTTGGTTGGTTGGTTGGTTTCTACGGAATGTCAAACCCTGCTTGTTCACTTCATGCCAAAGATCTTATGTTTTATTCATTCTTGATTGGTATTGAAATTTCTTCGTTTTTTTTACTCAATTTTTAACACATTTTTAAAACTCATTTTTTAAAATCTATCTAGCACATAGACAGGACCCTAACAGGTACTACCACTCCGGGTCTTAGCGGATCTGGAGTAATAGCTATGAAAGGATACTCCACACTCCCCAGAGCTCCAGAATTGGAAATTAACCACTATATGCAATTTAAAGCGTTATGTGCAATGCAACCAGCCTCACTCAGGATTTGAACTCATTTCACCATTTCCATTTCCTACGATAACCATTGCACCCCAAGCAGCTCAAAATATATATGGTAACAAAAGTTTTCCTTTGTATAGAATGGTCATAAATTGAAATTAAATTTTCAATCTTAAAACCGATAAAAGTTAGAAATAAATTCTGTCTGTAAAGGATAAATTAATCGTCTGTTTAAAACAAACTTTTTTCTTATTTATCTCTGTCTCGGTATGTGCCCAAAATAGAATTAATATTTAATAATTAGCTGCGTATTTTCCTACGTAACAACGGCTAAAAATAAGAAGATAATTGGAAAATGCCACAAAATTTCGAAGAAAGACAGGTAATAAATAAAATTTCTTTGGTTTCTGCGAGAAAACTCTATTAATATATGAGACTCTAAATAAATCTCCTTTTTTAAATATTGGTTGGTTGGTTGGATTAACTTTGTGGCATGTTAACCCTTGGATTATTATATGCCTAAGACATTTTTATTCATTCTTGTTGGGTATCAATTTTTTAAAACTCGTTTTTTGGATCTATTTAACCTATTGATGGGTTTTGTTTGGTTTGGAGGATTTTACGGCATTTCAACCCTTGTTGGGTCATTTTATGCCGAAGGCGTTTTGTTTCATTTATTCTTGATGGGTATTCAAATTTTTTTTAACTCAATTTCTTTCTATTTAACCCATAGATGGGACCCTAAAAATTCTTCCGGTCTGGGTTAGAGTGTAGCTGGGAGTAATGGCCTACTTTACATTTCCCAGGGCTCCAAAATTGCAACTTCATTGTGTCCATCTAGCTAGCTAACTTGATAGCTATCTCACTCTATGTAATAGGTAATTGAGAGTTACTTCCCCCTGTTTTATTATTACCTCCACTTGTGTAAATCTTTAGCTTTCTGAAAGTATATAAACTCCAAAGAAACTGCAACTGTATTCTAAGTAAAATAAAGCTTTCTCAAGTCCGACCGTGTGTGTTCATTAATTATCACACTCTATTTTATGTTCTGTGAAGGCTCTCAGTTACGACAAGAAGGTTCCTGAGTTCGACAAAAAGGTTCCCAAGTTCGACAAGAAGGTTCCCAAGTTCGACAGGAAGGTTCCCGAGTTCGACAAGAAAGTTCCTGAGTTCGACAATAAGGTTCCTGAGTTTGACATGAAGGTTCCTGAGTTCGATACGAAGGCTCCCTAGTTAGACAGGAAGGTTCCAGAGTTCGACAAGAAAGTTCCTGTGTTCGACAATAAGGTTCCTGAGTTTGACAACAAGGTTTCCGAGTTCGACGAGAAGATTACTGAGTTCGATAAAAAAACACGAAGAAGACCAGAGAGGACATCGGCCGAAACGTAGTGTATATAACAGTAAGGATAAGAACCATAGTCCGAAAAATCTAAATAATGTTATATCAATCTATATGTCTATCTATATATCTATCTATCAATCTATTTGTCTATCGAATCAGCCATAAACACGTACACTCTAACTAGATTTATAGTGCCAAATATATCAAGAATGTTTGTCTATAAAATATCAAAATCAAAGCACCGTTTATTGATATACGATAAAAGAGAAAATTGAAATTAATTTACTTTGAGGTAATTTTGTGTGTGTGTGTGTGTGTGTGTGTGTGTAATTAAAAAAATTCCCAAAATTTAGAATATATTTTATGTGACTCGTGTTAAACAAGATGGAGTCATGTCCACACTAAATGGCAAGCCTCTAAAATTTGTAGACCAGTTCATGTACCTAGGTAGTAATATCGTATCTACTGAAAGCAATGCCACCATACACATAAGAAAGGCATGGGCTGCTATTGACGGATTATCTATCATATAGAAATCAATAAGTGGGGGGTTAACTCTCTGCAGAGGTGCAATCGGCGTATTCAATAGCCCCATACGACATGGCTATGAAATAACAAGAAGAAAAAGAAAAGAAAGAAGAAAAAGCCAAAAAAGAAATAAGAAAAAGAAGAAAAAGAAGAAAAAAGAAACAAAAGAAGAAAAAGAAGAAAAAAGGAAACAAAAAAGTAACAAAAGACAAGAAGAAGAAGAAGAAGAAGAAGAAGAAGAAGAAGAAGAAGAAGAAGAAGAAGAGAATTATAAAAAGAATTTATATAATGGCCAAAAGAAAAAAAATCTTTCTGACAAAGGTAGAAAATAAATTGAAAAGAATATAGAGAACTAGCAGGACCTGTGGATATACCACAATATGAAAATGTAATTATTACAACGTTTTAGATTTTCCTCAGAGCTATTGTAAATAGTTCAAAATATAAAAATATGACAATCTTCATTTAACTCTCTCTCTCTCTCTCTCTCTCTCTCTCTCTCTCTCTCTCTCTCTCTCCTTTTTCTTTCTTTCTTTCTTTTCATCTGTTCATCCGTTTCGATTCAAACAGATTAGTGTTATCACTTCCGAGCGTCTAACCCTCTCTATCTTTCCACTACACTCTTTCTTTTCTTTCTTTCTTTCTTTCTTTCTTTCTTCTTATTATATTTTTCTGTGTAGCATGTACTTTTCTTTCCTTTCTTTCTTTATAATAAAACAGGATGGTCCATTATTTAACTGAGGTGATGTGACACTCATAAGAAATAAGAATTCGGCGGATAAGCAACAGGAGATAATCAGGATTTACGTTTTTGCATTTCATCTTGGGCAATTTGGACGGTCTCATTTTTAACCAGAGTGTGTTGCAAGATGATAACGGTCGTACAATTAAGGAACACGCATATTGAACATATAAAGTCAAATTGGCGGATTGCATATGATTTGCAACATTTTAATTGAGGTTGTATCTTCGGTTCTGAGCAAAAACCAAACTATCTTTTTGATACAAATAATGGTCAAATAATGATTTTTTTTTAAATTGTCATAGATGCAGTGCCATATTGGGATATTGATCTTGCTATGAAAAAATCAGAAATCATCAATAACTTAAAATTGGTTAACTTTCATGATAGCATGTTTAGATTCCGCGGACAAAAAAACTTTTATAAACCAATTTTTAGGAGTAGGAAAGCTCTAGAACTCATTTTACAGACAAATTTTTCGCGGTCCCTCTCAAATTTGGAGGGCTAAAAATCGACATAACTCCGCCAATTTTTGGAACTGGAAGCTCAAATTTTGGTGAGTGTCTAACATTAACATAATCAACACCTGGATAAAAATTTCAGAAAAATTGAAGGAGGTCGGTGAAAATTTTACTTTTTCTGGATGATTTGACATGGAATTACCCATATAGTTATTTACTAAGCTTAGCTTAAAAGTGGCACAAGGCCAGAAGTATGGGGCACCCTATTAGAATCGAACTCACTAACAATTATTTGCGTATCTAGCTTGCTAACCATCACACCACGCTAGGCCCTAATTACTAAGCTTAGCTTAGATGTGGCACAAGTCCAGAAGTATGGGGCACCCTATTAGAATCGAACTCACTAACAATTATTTGCGAATCTAGCTTGCTAACCATTACACCACGCGAGTTGCCCTAATTACTAAGCTTAGCTTAGATGTGACACAAGGCCAGAAGTATGGGGTGCCCTGTTAGAATCGAACTCACTAACAATTATTTGCGAATCTAGCTTGCTAACCATTACACCATGCGAGGTGCCCTAATTACTAAGCTTAGCTTAGATGTGGCACAAGGCCAGAAATATGGGGCACCCTATTAGAATCGAACTCACTAACTTATTTGCGAATCTAGCTTTCTAACCATTACATTACGCGAGGTGCCCTAATTACTAAACTTAGCTTAGATGTGGCACAAGGACAAAAGTATGGGCGGTGTCCGGTATTGAACCCACAACCTTGCGATTCTTTGGCAGATGCCCTACCGTCTGAGACACCATATATTTTAACATAAGATTGCTCAAATAAATAATTTTTAAACAATATTTTACTCTTTTGCTTTTTTTGGTTTTTTTTTCATACTAATAATAATAATAAAAAAAGGTAGAAAAAAATGTTTGTTCATTAAAAACAATAACCTTGCTTAATCTGAAAAACACGCAAGAATCTACTTTGCTTGTCTCAAATGTCAGAGACGTTTTATATTTCTTTGCTGTAGAGATTTAAAGCACAATGGTGGACAATAGAAAAAAAACATCTTTTTCAAAAGAAAGAAAAAAAGAATGAAACAAATTATAATCACTTTGATTCCATTAATAGTCATTCTACCATTATTGGAAAGCAATATTAACTGAAATGGATAAGGAGAGACAATCCCTACATAATATTTACTATTGCTTTTTATCACATATATATAGTACTGCTCATAAGTATTTGAACGGTCAAGAAATTCACTTCAGTAATTCTACTTTTTTTACACACATCTATACACATATAAAGGGCAAATGCGTGTATCTGTATATCCGGAGGAAACTTTGAAAATAAAACAATTAACGACAAAGTAAATATATGTACACATTAAATATCACCAGGGCTTGGTTTTTTAGCAAAAATAATGAAGCTTTGATTGATATTTATTTTTTTATTTATTTATTTTTTGTTTTGTTTTACGGCATATCAACCTCAGTGGGTCATTTAATGCCGATAAAGTTTTGGAATAAATCAATTCTTAATGGATAATACAATTTTTTGATAAATACATTTTTCTATTTAACCCATAGATGGGACCCTAACAGGTACTACTACTCCGGGTCACAGTGGACCAGGGAGCAATGGTGATGAATGGGGTGCTCCACATTCCCCAAACCTCCAAAACTGGAACCTCACCATCAGATAGAGTTTAACGTCATTCCCAGGACATGTAGACCCGCAGCCACCGCCTTCTAGCACCCATATGATAAAAAGGGGTTGGGACTTGCCATAAAGGCAATAGGGTTGGGAAAATCATATAGGTGCTAGGGCTTGACGTGACCAGCCGATTGATCGGAGGAGGCCTCTCCGACCGACCGTCTAGCCCAAGATAGGCCAAAGTGGAGTATTGTATGTCATGAACTGCTCATCCACCTGGGCTCTATCCTTAAGCCTCACGGGTTGCCACCCACGGCCAACAGGTGGCCCCATTGGGGGAGTCTAACCCCTCTGCAGAGGTGCAGTCGGTGAATTCTAACGCCCCAGCCGACAGGGTGGGATTTATATTTAGGAAGATATTTAAAAATTCAAATTTGAAAAGTAACAAAAGGAAAAGTCATTTACATGTTATTTTATTTATCTTTTTTTGTATGTTTTTTTCTTTTTGGCTTTGAAATATAATATTGATTGATTGAATTAATTGCATAATTTATATCTTCTTTTTTTAATTGTAAATCATTGAATGGAAATTTCTTACTATATCGTTATATATTTCCGTGGGGATTTTTATGGGGCAACCAACGAGGATCTCACTCGCGATAAGTAATAATAGATCTGCGAGACTAACTTTAAAAAAATCCCCCCTCTACTCAGGCGACGCCGGGTAGCCACTTCTAGTACTAGATAAGTCTGACAATCTTATTTACAGTTATTTTACACGATTTGGAGTTGTTAAGTTTTTAAATGCCATCCTTGGCCAATTGAAAAAGTCTTAAAGTAAGTAAGTCCTGAGTTATGGAATCCTTTGGTAAGCGTATAAGTCCTATCCTGCGAATAAGTCCTATCCTGCGTATTGTTAAAGGTCCAGTGATTTAATCCTATGTCCGTCATCCACGAAAGTCAAAGCAGTTATGAGTAGTTATGGCCAGTACAGCCGGTATAAGTATTATATCAGCAGCAGAGTACTGCCAGCGATTGGCCAAGAGTATGATCACATGGTTATCGCCGAGTCTATAAATATGAGCGGGTATCTAGCACGCACCTTATATAGAAAATTTCCCAACAGGAGTTATCTTCCTTAATAATGTCGCATAATGAATGGGTTAGCCTATTCATTTTGTGATGTAGTGTAAAAGTAAGTAAAATTTGCAGAGTGGTCTATTGTTAGTACTAACTGAACAGTGAGCGTGCCTATACAGCGCCTATAAGTATTTGAATAGACAAACAAATCACTTCTATAAATATACTTTTTTACACACATACTAGATAAGTCTGACCATCTTATTTACATTTATTTTACATGATTTATAACTATTGGAGTTATCTCCCTTGATGCTGTTGCATAATGAATGGGTTAGCCTATTCATTTTGTGATGTAGTGTAAACGTAAGTAAAATTTGTAGAGTAGTCTATTGTTAGTATCAACCGAACAACGGGGGTGTCTATCCTCTTTTCAGTAGCACTAAACTAGGGTGATTGTTTTGGCTGAGGTGAGGCACCACACCAACCGTCAGCTTCAATTATTGGAAAGCAATATTAACTGAAATGGATAAGTAGACAAAATCCCTACATAATATTTACTATTGCTTTTTATCACATATATATAGTACTGCTCATAAGTAATTGAACAGACACGATAATAATTCTATGATTATACAGGCTACACAGAAAGGGCCGGGTTAGCTCAGTCGGTAGAGCGTTCGGCTAAAAGCCACAATGTTCCTAGTTCGATACCGGCCCTCGCCAACTCAGTGTATGAGTAGCATAGGGATCTGTGTGGAAAAGTAAGGAGCTGATGGTAGGTGTGGGCCTCCATCTCAGACGCTAAAATAATCTCCGTGGTCTAGCGCTAGTGAAAAGGGGATATACTCCCTCGCTGTTTGGCTGATACCGACATTAGGCTGTCCCGACGACTTTTTTTTACGCAGAAAGATATTATAAGAAAGAAAGAAAGAAAGAAAGAAAGAGATTAGGAGAAAGAGAGAGAGAGAAGGTGATAACGTTAATCTGTTTAATCGATTATAAAAAAGAAGGAAAGAAAGAAAAAAGAGTGTGTGTGTGTGTGAGAGAGAGAGAGAGAGAGAGAGAGAGAGAGAGAGAGAGGAGAGAGAGAAAGTTAAATCAAGATTATTATACTTTTTACATATTGAGCTATTTAGCAATAGCTCTTATGTAAACATGTCAAACGTCGTAATGATTAAACTATTATATTGTGGTATATCCATAGGTCCTCCTGGTATATAGTATTGCTAATAAATATTTGAACAGACAATAAATTCACTTCTATAATTATACTTTTTTACACAAATAATAGATAAGTCTAACCGTTTTATTTACATTTCTTTTATATGATTTAGACTATTGTACTTATCTTGCTTGTTGAGTTACATAATCAATGGGTTAGCCTATTCATTTTGTGACGTAGTGTAAAATTGAGTAAAGTCTCTGGAGTGACCTGCGATTATACATTTTTACACAATTAATAGATAAGTCTAACCATTTTATTTACATTTCTTTTACATGGAATAGACTATTGTACTTATCTTGCTTGTTGAGTTACATAATGAATGGGTTAGCCTATTCATTTTGTGATGTAGTGTAAAATTGAGTAAAGTCTCTGGAGTGACCTGCAATTATACTTTTTTTTTACACAAATAATAGATAAGTATAACCATTTTATTTACATTTCTTTTACATGATATAGACTTGGGTTACATAATGAATAGATTAGCCTATTCATTTTATAATATATTGTAAAAGTAAGTACCATCTCTCCCCGAAAATAAGACCTACCCGCAAAATAAGACCCAGCATGATTTTTCAGAATGATTATGAATATATGGTCTCTCCTTGAAATAAGCCATATTTGTGAGCTTAAGAAGACGAAAGAAATAATCACGAGCAGCCTACCTGAATAAGAACTTCTCATTTAATAAGACCTCTATTACTCAACATGACAGAGTAGGTACGAAAATTCTGCAAAGAAATTTTATTTTAAAATAGGGAATTACTTTTCAATTACCCTGTAGCATTGCTAATAAGTATTTGAATAGACAAATAAGTTACTTCCATAAATTTACTTTTTTTTACACACATACTAGTTAAGTCTAACCATTTTATTTACATTTATTTTATATGATTTAGACTATTATACTTATCTTGCTTATTGGGTTACATAATCAATGGGTTAGCCTATTCATTTTGTGATATAGTGTAAAAGTGAGTACCATGTTTCCCCAGAAATAAGACCTACCCGCAAAATAAGACCAAACATGATTTTTCAGAATGATTATAAATATAAGACCTTCCCTTAAAATGAGAGTTGTGAGCCGCAGACAGACGAAAGAAATAAGCACGAGCAAGCCTACCAAATTTATGTTTATGAACAGGGGATGACTTAACGGAGAAAGCAAGATATCAAGTGAGTCGCAACTTTAATTGTCCATAAAATAATTAATCTTATTCGATGGGGTTATTAAGAGATATAAAAGTGCTCAATATGTTTTTTAAAGCCGGTTTTTTGACAACACAATTTATTATATATATATATATATATATATATATATAATATATTATATATAAAGTTTTTTATAATAGTGTGTTTGAAGCATTGTGCGTGATTGTAACAGAAATTTTTTATATCCCACGTTGGTGTGATCAACTGTTGTTTGAGACGTTGATGAACGCTGGAAAATTTGAAATTTTTTTTCAATCGGTTAATTCCGTGTGTTTCCGTGGTGTTGTAAGTCCGTTTGATTTTGCGCTCGGTGAGATTGTTTGAAATTGTTTTATATATATATATATATATTTTTACTATAAATTTAGCCTCGCTCAGGCATAGTGAAATAAAGTTTTTTTTTATAGTGTGTTTGAAGCATTGTGCATAATTGTAATAGAAATTTTTTGAAGGCAGTTGACAATGCAATATATGTTGAAAACTAATTTTTATTTACCTTTTTTTTTTCTTTGATAATGGTATAAATACTATTAAAAAACCTAGTACTTTTAAAAACTTCTAACAACACTGAAGATGGAATTTTGTTCCGAAAATATTAAGTATGTTAGAAAAAAGAAAAAAAAGGTAAATAAAAAATAGTTTTCAACATATATTGCATTGTCAACTGCCTTCAAAAAATGTTATATATAAATATATATATATATTATATATATATATATATATATATATATATTCAATTGATGCAAGATTCCTTTTAATAAATCTGATGATTTATACAACTGCTTTGGTTGGTTGCTGGTTTGGTTGGTTGGTTGGTTGGTTGGTTGTTATATTATACGACATATCAACGCTTTGAGTCATTTTATGCCGAAGTCGTTTTTATTTTATTGATTCTTGATGGGTACTCAATTTTAAAAAAATATATTTCTTGGTTATTTCCTATAAGTCCAACATAAACAAAGGGGAACCACTCTTGACTGATAAATTATTTATTTTACTTTCCCATTAAACTAACCCTAAACCCTAACCCTAATCCCGTCTTCTTTTTTCCGAGTAGATCAATGAATGAATAAATAATTCATCAGTCAAGAGTGGTTCCCCTTTGTTTATGTTGGACTTATAGAAATAACCCATTTCTTTTTAACTCATTTGTACTATTTCACCTATAGATAAAATGTTAAAAGGTACTACCATTTCGGGTCAGAATGGAGCAGGGAGTAACAACTGCTTTGGCCACCAGAATATCCAACAAAGGCCAACGATATTCCTTGAAGCCCATATCCAAATGTTGTGCTCTGTTGGGGGAAGTCATTCTCTTTTTCTTTCCAACCCTCAATAATGTTTTTTTATCTTCTTTTTCCCCCTTTTTTTCCATTTGTTCCTTTTTGTCAGTCCAAATATTTTCATTTAATGGCGTATTCATCTCTCCAGAGAGAAAATAAAAAAAAACGCCCTCTACAAACGTGAAATAGAAACGACTCAAACTTGATTTGTTTGTCATGAATAGAAAAACCAAAAAGTTTTTTTTTCTTTTTTTTAAAGACAAGAAAAACTGAACACATAATAACGAGCCGAAAGTTTAATCACGTCTTGACATTCATCTTGTGAATCTTTAGGGCAAATTTTATCAACGGTCATCAAACAGTTGTTGGAAGATAAGAGAGAGAGAGGGGGGTTAAGAGAGAGAGGGGTAAAGAGAGTGAGGGAGAGAAAAAAAAGGGGGTTAAGAGAGAGAGAGAGGGTTAATATAAAGAGAGGGGGGGGAGATGACTATAAAGAAAGAGAGAGAGTGAATATAAAGGAGAGAGAGAGGGGGTTAAGAGAGAGAGGGGGTAAGAGAAGAGAGATAGAAAAAAAGGGAGTTAAGAGAGAGAGAGGTGAATATAAAGAGATAAGAGAGATGGGTGAATATAAAGAGAGAGAGGGGGAGATGATATAAAGAAAGAGAGAGAGTGAATATAAAGAGAGAGAGAGGGGTTAAGAGAGAGGGGGGTTAAGAGAAAAGAGAGAGAGAGAGAAAAAAGGGAGTTAAGAGAGAGAGGTGAATATAAAGAGATAAGAGATGGGTGAATATAAAGAGAGAGAGGGGAGATGAATATAAAGAGAGAGAGAGAGAGTGAATATAAAGAGAGAGAGAGGGGGTTAAGAGAGAGAGGGTGTTAAGAGAGAAGAGAGAGAGAGAGAAAAAGGAGTGAGAGAGTGAATATAAAGAGATAAGAGAGATGGGTGAATATAAAGAGAGAGAGGGGGAGATGAATATAAAGAAAGAGAGAGAGTGAATATAAAGAGAGAGAGAGGGGGTTAAGAGAGAGAGGGTAAGAGAAGAGAGAGAGAGAAAAAAGGGAGTTAAGAGAGAGATAGGTGAATACAAAGAGATAAGAGAGATGGTGAATATAAAGAGAGAGAGGGGAGAGAATGAATAATAAAGAAGAGAGAGGGGGATTAAGAGAGAGGGGGGTTAAGAGAAGAGGAGAGAGAGAGAAAAAAGGGAAGATAGGTGAATATAAAGAGTGAGAGAGAGATGGGTGAATATAAAGAGAAGAGAGGGGAGATGGAATATAAAGAAAGAGAGAGAGAGTGAATATAAGAGAGAGAGAGAGGAAGGGGTTAAGAGAGAGAGGGGTGAATATAAAGAGAGAGAGATGGTGAATATAAAGAGAGGAGGGGAGTGAATATAAAAAAAGAGAGAGTGAATATAAAGAGAGAGAGAGAGAGAAAGGGTAAGAGAGAGAGAGAGGGTGAATATAAAAAGAGAGAGAGAGGGTGAATATAAGAAGAGAGAGTGAATATAAAGAGGGAGATGGGTGAATATAAAGAGAGAGAGAGAAGAAGAGGAGATGAATATAAAGAAAGAGAGACAGAGAATATAAAGAGAGAGAGAGAAAGGGTTAGGAGAAAAAGGGGTGAATATAAAAGAGAGAGAGATGAATATAAGGAGAGTGTGAATATAAAGAGAGAGAGGGGGTTGAGAGAGAGAAAGGGGGTTAAGAGAGAGAATATAAATATAAAGAGAGGGAAAGATGGGTGAATATAAAGAGAGAGAGAGGAGGAATATAAAGAAATAGAGAGAGAGTGAATATAAAGAGAGAGAGAGAAAAGGGGTTAAGAGAGAGAGGGGGTGAATATAAAAAGAGAGAGAGAGATGAATATAAGGAGAGAGAAAGTGAATATAAAAGAGAGGGGTTTAAGAGAGAGAGAAAAGAGAGTAAGAGAGAGAGAGGTGAATATAAAGAGAGAGAGGTTGAATAAAGAGAGGAGAATCGTTATAAAGAGAGAGAGGGGAGATGAATATAAAGAAAGGGAGAGAGAGAAGTGAATATAAAGAAGAGAGAAGAGAAAGGGGTTAAGAGAGAGAGAGAGCTGAATATAGAAAAGAGAGAGATGGTGTAATATAAGGAGCGAGAGAGTGAATAAAAGAGAAGAAGAGAGGGGGGTTAAAGTGAGAGAGAGAAAGGGTGTTAATAGAGAGAGAGAGAGAGTGAATATAACGAGAGAGAAAGGATTGGTGAATATAAAGAGAGAGATGGGGAGATGAATATAAGAGAGTGAATACAAAGAGAGAGAGAGTGAGTATAAGGAGAGAGAGAGAGAAAGGAGTTAAGAGGGAGATGGTGAATATAAAAAAGAGAGAGAAGGTGAATATAGAGGAGAGAGAGTGAATATAAAGAGAGAGAGAGATGGGTGAATGTAAAGAGAGAGAGGGGGAGATGAATATAAAGAAAGAGAAAGAGAGTGAATATAAAGAGAGAGAGAGAGAAAGGGGTTAAGAGAGAGAGATGAATATAAAAAAGAAGAAGAGATGAATATAAGGAGAGAAGTGAGAGTGAATATAAGAGGAGAAGAGAGAGGAAGAGAGAGAGAGAGAGAGAAAGGATTAAGAGGGTGAGGGGGATTATAAAAAGAGAGAGATGTGAATATAAGGAGAGAGAGAGTGAATATAAAGAGAGAGATGGGTGAATATAAAGAGAGGGAGAGGGGAATGAATATAAGAAAGAGAAAGAGTGAATATAAAGAGAGAGAGAGAAGAAAGGGGTTAAGAGAGAGAGGGGGGAATATAAAAGAGAGAGAGATGAATATAAGGAGAGAGAGAGAGAGTGAATATAAGAGAGAGAGAGAGAGAGAGAGAGAGAGAGAGTGAAATACGAATAGATAAACAACCCAAAACAAATAATGAAAAGAGCAGGATATGAATAGAAAGGACCGGAAATGGAAAAAGTAAAAAACTAACATTAAAATGGAGATGTAAAAAGAGAACGACAGATTCTCAAAGATGGAAAGATAAAATGATGGAGTAGATAAGGCATGAAAGTAAAAGAAAGAAAAGAATAAAAATAAAAGAAAGAAAAATAAAATGAAAGAGAACAGAAAGGAAATTATAGAAAGAGAATTAAGAGAATGAGAAATAAAAGAAAGAGAAATTATATATAGGAAGATAAAATGATGGAGTAGATAAGGTATGAAATGAAAAAGAAAGAAAGGAAGAAAAATAAAAGAAAGAAAATAAAATGAAAGAGCTAAAAGGAAAATAATAGAAAGAGAATTAAGAGAATGAGAAATAAAAGAAAGAGAAATTATATATAGAAAGATAAATGATGGAGTAGATAAGGTATGAAATGAAAAAGAAAGAAAAAAAAGAAAAGAAAAAGAAAGAAAAATAAAATGAAAGAGAACTGAAAGGAAAATAATAGAAAGAGATTTAAGAGAATGAGAAATAAAAGAAAGAGAATTATATATAGGAAGATAAAATGATGGAGTAGATAAGGCATGAAATGAAAAGAAAGAAAAGAATGAAAATAAAAGAAAGAAAAATAAAATGAAGAGAAACTAAAACGAAAATAATAGAAAAGAATTAAGAGAATGAGAAATAAAAGAAAGAGAAATTATATATGGAAGATAAAATGATGGTGTAGATAAAGTATGAAATGAAAAAGAAAGAAAAATAAAAGAAAGAAAAATAAAATGAAAGAGAACTGAAAGGAAATTAACAGAAAGAGAATTAAGGGAATGAGAAATAAAAGAAAGAGAAATTATATATAGGAAGATAAAATGATGGACTAGATAAGGTATGAAATGAAAAAGAAAGAAAAAAAAAAAAAGAAAAAGAAAGAAAAATAAAATGAAAGAGAACTGAAAGGAAATAATAGAAAGAGATTTAAGAATGGGAAATAAAAGAAAGAGAAAATATATATAGAATATAAAATGATGGAGTAGATAAGGCATGAAAGAAAAAAAAAGAAAAGAAAGAAAAAAAAAAGAAAAGAAAAATGAAAATGAAGAGAACTAAAAAAATAATAGAGAGAGAATTAAGGTGAGAAATAAAAGAAAGAGAAATTATATATAGGAAGATAAATGATGGAGTAGATAAGGTATGAAATGAAAAGAAAGAAAAGAAAGAAAAATAAAAGAAAGAAAAATAAAATGAAAGAGAACTAAAAGGAAAATAATAGAAAGAGAATTAAGAGATGAGAAATAAAAGAAAGAGAAAATATATATATAGGAAGATAAAATGATGGAGTAGATAAGGCATGAATGAAAAAGAAAGAAAAGAATGAAAAATAAAGAAAGAAGAATAAAATGAAAGAGAACTAAAGGAAAATAATAGAAAGAGAATTAAGAGAATTTGAAATAAAGAAAGAAAATTATATATAGGAAGATAAAATGATGGAGTAGATAAGGCATGAAATGAAAAAGAAAGAAAAGAATGAAAAATAAAAAAGAAAAATAAATGAAAGAGAACTAAAAGAAATAATAGAAAGAGAATTAAGAGAATGAGAAATAAAAAGAAAGAGAAATTATATATAGGAAGATAAAATGATGGAGTTGATAAGGTATAAATGAAAAAAAAGAAAAAAGAAAGAAAAGGAAAATGAAAGAAAAATAAAATGAAGAGAACTAAAAGGAAAATAATAGAAAGAGAATTAAGAGAATGAGAAATAAAAGAAAGAGAAATTATTATAGGAAGATAAAATGATGGAGTAGATAAGGCATGAAATGAAAAAGAAGAAAAGAATGAAAAATAAAAAAGAAAAATAAAATGAAAGAGAACTAAAAGGAAAATAATAGAAAGAGAATTAAGAGAATGAGAAATAAAAGAAAGAGAAAATATATATAGAAATATAAAATGATGAGTAGATAAGGCATGAAAGAAAAAAGAAAGAAAAGAAAGAAAAAAAAGAAAAAAGAAAAAAATAAAATGAAAGAGAACTAAAACGAAAATAATAGAGAGAAATTAAGGGAATGAGAAATAAAAGAAAGAGAAATTATATATAGGAAGATAAAATGATGAGTAGATAAGGTATGAAATGAAAAAGAAAGAAAGAAAAAAAAATAAAAGAAGAAAAATAAATGAAAGAGAACTAAAAGGAAAATAATAGAAAGAGAATTAAGAGAATGAGAAATAAAAGAAAGAGAAATTATATATAGGAAGATAAAATGATGGAGTAGATAAGGCATGAAATGAAAAAGAAAGAAAAGAATGAAAAATAAAAAAAGAAAATAAAATGAAAGAGAACTAAAACGAAAATAATAGAAAGAGAATTAAGAGAATGAGAAATAAAAGAAAGAGAAATTATATATAGGAAGATAAAATGATGGAGTTGATAAGGTATGAAATGAAAAAAAGAAAGAAAGAAAAGGAAAATGAAAGAAAAATAAAATGAAAGAGAACTAAAAGGAAAATAATAGAAGAGAATTAAGAGAATGAGAAATAAAAGAAAGAGAAATTATATATAGGAAGATAAAATGATGGAGATCTCTGCG
>CM042164.1:71917289-71919739 GCA_023376005.1 Doryteuthis pealeii | reverse complement strand
AGCGAAGAGATAAGAAAGAGATTCAGACGAAGTGGACAAATACGAAGACAGGGAGAAATATAGCAGAAGGAGAATATTAAGCCAGACCAGAAAATTAAGAGAAAGGGGAAGTGAAACAAGAAAAAGAAATGAAAAAGAAAGAAACGAATGAGAAATGATAGAGAAATAAAAGAAGGAGAAATAAAAGAAAGAGAAAAGAGAAATGAAGAGAAAGAAAGAAAAAAAGAAAAATAAAATAAAAAATAAGAAAGAAATGAAGAAGAAAAAAAGAAAACGATGAAGAGAGATAAGGCATAAATATTCAATCGACTTGTGCCAGTCGGATGGAATGGTGACTGAATAATAGAAATTACCGAATCGAGAAAAAATTAGAACACTTGGAGAAAAAGAGAATTGTAAGATTATTCCGGATCATTCCTAAACTGGACAAAAGAAGAGCTCAAACTCCAAAGGAGAAAAAACTTATGACAATGCACAAGGCATTACACTCGAGAGACGATATAAGGGGTCCTGTCAACATTGAAGATAGTGTACATGCGACAATCCGAGCACTTGAAGAATACACGTATAAAAGTAAGGAAAGACTAATGACAGCAGCCAGAAAAAGAAATTACAACATATGGACAAGCAGAAATACATCAAAAACTAAAAAAACAGAAATGGGAAGAAAAGATATCTATATGGGTACTTTAAACGAAATGAAGAGATATCACATCAGAAGACATGGACATGGCTAAGATGAGGAAACCTCAAAAGAGAAATTGAATCTCTTATAATCACAGCATAAGAACAAATTATATAAAAGCAAAAATAGATGACACAACAAAATAGCAGTGTAGAATGTGTGGAGACAGAGACGAAACGATTAATCATATAATAAGCGAATGCAGCAAACTAGCACAAAAAGAATACAAGACTAACCACGACTGGGTGGGAAAGGAGATGCACTGGGAACTGTACAGTGCCATGCTACTAAATGGTATATGCACAAACCAGACCTAGTGTTGACGTTATTTTCGTATTTGCTTGCGAGTTGTCTGCCCGTTTAGTTTCGCTGGTTCCCGCTAGTGGCCTCGGGTGTATTTAAGCGGCTGATTTGAACTTCTCACTTTTTTCCGCTGCTCGACCTACGAGACACTATGGGTTACACTCTGGTCTACCCCCTTCTTGTTGGGGCTTTGGCCCCCCTTACATTACTCTAAGTGATTTATACAGCATGGACTATTCCTAGTCTCATGTCTGTTGCTTTTATGTTTATCCTTTTTACATGTAACTTTGTATTACTTATGTAAGTATGTTCATGTACACCTCTATGTATTACGTACCCTGTTTATTCTGTGCTGTATATAAAATGTTTTGTCTATCAACCTTTGTCGGAGTTTTATCTTCAAGTATTATCACTTTGAATCTTACACTAGTATTAATCAGCAAGAAAAAGGAAACGTGTCATCTAGTGGATTGTAGATGAAAGAAAGCGAAATGATAAACAAATACTTGGAACTGGCAAGTTTTTCAAAGCTAAAATAAGCCGTTTTATTGAAATACGTTTAGCAGAACTGGTGTTGCAAACGTTGTTTGACCATGAAAACCAGGTGGCTGAGCAGTCCATGACATGCAACACTCTACTTAGGCCCTTACTTGGGCTAGACGGGCGGACGGAGAGGCCTCCTCTGATCAATTGGTTGATCACGTCAAGCCCTAGCACCTATATTATTGCCCTGGCCCTATTGCCTTATGGCAAGCCTCAACCCTTTTTTATCATAGATGTACTAGAAGGCGGTGGCTGAGGGTCTTCATATCTTAAAACTCTATCTGATAGTGAGGTTCCAGTTTTGGTGGTTTGGGGAATGTGGAGCACCCCTTCATCACCATTGCTCCCTGGTCCACTCTAACCTGGGGTGGTAGTAGCTGTTAGGGTCCCATCTATGGGTTACATAGAAAAAATGTGTTTATAAAAGAAATTGAGTATCCATTAAGAATGAATTTATTTCAAAACTTTGCTGGCATTAAATGACCCACTGAGGTTGATATGCCGTAAAACAAACCAAACCAAACAATGAAAAATCCTTCTGAACATAATCACCAGTCACCAAGTACCATTGAGATCCATGTTTCGCTAACCTAACTTAGATATACATACTCTATCAAGCATATTGAGCACTATTTATTTATAAATATAGCAAATTATATCATCAATATTAATACATATATATGTGTAGTGTGTATTTGTGTGTGTGTGTGCGTGCGTGTGATTTAAAGTTTTTAAAGCAAAAATAATATTGTATACCCACATATGTCGGGTATATAAACCATCGTCATGCAGATCATAACCCCAACGGCTATGGAAAATTCCCCACCTCCGTTTTTAAATGTAACGAATTTTATTTAAATATTCTAACTACAGGTACGTACATAAATCATAAGAGAGGGAGAGAGGGGAGAGAGAGAGA
>CM042164.1:71904789-71912289 GCA_023376005.1 Doryteuthis pealeii | reverse complement strand
TTTAAAGAAGAAATAAAACCTTTAAAAAAATACATGGATGTTAATAAACGCAGCGGCCTTTCTTCGATATTTGGTTGCAAAAATGATGAACGCCTTCAAACATTTATTGTATCTGTCAGTTGGCAGAGTCGACCATTCTTCTTTTTGCAATATGCCTAAGATCTTCAATGTTTGAAGAACACTTTTCCTTTTTTAGTAGAAGAGAGAACTACATTCATTGCTGGCTACTTTTAAGTCAATCCAGTTTTAATTTTGACTAGTATTTTTCTTCATCTATTAATAATAGAGGTTCAGTCTCTATTTTTCTGTAACCGAAACTACTTCACAGACATTTCAGTACTACATAAAAATATTAGAATTCTATTAACTCTTTTTCCACCAGATTCTTTTTTTTAATAGAAGAGAGAACTAGATTCATTGCTGGCTACTTTTAAGTCAATCCAGCTTTAATTTCAACTAGCATTTTCCTTCATGTATTAATAATAGAGATTCAGTATCTGCAACCGAAACTATGTCACTGTTTACCTCACAGTCATTTCAGGAATTAAGTAAGTTTCTCAATTAGTATCTAATGTATAATCAGTATCAGTACTACATAAAAATATTAAAATTCAATTAATTTTCAATTTTTTACGAAAATTTCGATTTAAAGGGGCGGGGCTGGGTTTATTGCCCAGCGCCTGAGGCGACCCCCTTGAGGGTGAATGCCGACGGGATCGACGCAATTTTTCTACCTACCACACATGAGTCTCGGCTTGTGGGTGGGCCCACGTAAAAAGGCCTTGTGCTGTATCGTGTACAAGTGGGGTACATTTAAATAACCCTAAGCTTACTCGCCTACTAGCCAGACTACCACCACGACTGCTCGTAAGAGGTACTGCTACTCGACGCACCAGCTACTACTGCGATAATATACCTTACTACCAACTTCATAATACATCCCTTAACCCGGATATATCACATATGTATGTATGCTTGTTAGCAGACCGTGTCCCAATTCTTCAAGGTTAATAAACATTTGAATTTTTACTTGCGTACATTGAGTCATTTCCAAATTCAATCAGTTCACTTACCGCGGCATTTTGTGATCTGAAAAGATTTCCATGTTAGTTGGCTGATTGGCAGCCTTCCGTCTACGAGAGACGATGGAGTAGTGTCAAGTTTATTTTTTTTTGTTTTTGTTTTTTTTTACTTGAACTACATAGCCTGGGTGGGTTCATATGGAGGATGGGCTGTTGCCCATGCAGCAAATCCCTCTTCTCCCCACTGCCTCTGTGATCCAAAGTAAAGGTTAGGAACCAATGCAGTTTGGCAATGGTAGTGTCGCAGGAGTTAATGGGTATCACTGGATTTTATCATCACACCACCTTAGGGACTCCAGCTCCTGATTTGTATTCGGGGTTTACTCCCCTAGCCTTTTCCTTGCAATATATTAATGATGAATAAGTCATCTGCTTATATCTTTTTTTACATCTTTTTTGCATCTTTTTACATCTTGTTTTACAGCTTTTCATTTTGCTTTACAGTTTTTTTAATATTATTTTTACATAAGTTTCACAACTTTTTCATCTTTTTACACCTGTTTTACATCTTTTTAGGTCTTTTTTACATCTTTATATCTTTTTCATTCTTATTGTACATTTTTTACATCTTTTTGCATCATTCTTACAATTTTGTCCAGCTTTCAACATCTTTTGTTTACATCTTTTTTACATCTTTTTTAATCTTGTTTCACATCTTTTGTGCATTTAAATTTTATTTTACATCTTTTTACAACTTTTTTACATCTTTTTACAACTTCTTTCATTATTTTACCATCCTTTTTACATTTTACATATCTTAGATATCTTATTTTACATTTTTTACATCCTTAACATCATTTTTACAACCTTTTTCATCTTTTCGCATCTTTTTACATAAGTTTTACATTTAAAACCTGTTGTATAAAAAAAAATACATGTTAAACAAGATTTGAAAATATTTACATCTTTAAAATCTTGTTTCATATCATTTTCACAACTCTTTGTACATCTTGTTACATCTTTTTACATTTTGTTTTACATCTTTTATGTCCACCAAGAAATTATTTCTTATTTCATTGTTATTACTAGCAAATATATGCACCCTCCGGGTGCAAGTATTTAAGTTTTAATGTAATGAAATATCATATTAAATTAGAAACGCTAATGAAACTAAATAAGAATGCAGATAAAAAGATTTGAAACAGAGGAGGGTATAATCGAAAAATAGAACAACTGAAATTTACTCTTCCATCACTCTTGTCTTTCATTGTTATTTTTTCTAATTTAAGTATTTAGTTAAAAGAGGAAGTAAAGAATAAAATGACAGTTATCTTTTCTTGTTAATTGATTTCATTTAAGATTCATTGAAGAGATTTTTGCTTATATTCATTAAAATAAAACCAAACAGTTAGAAATCAATAATACTAAGCACATATTTATTAAAATTACATTTTTAATATCAATATGCAAATTAGCCTTCCCATTCACACTGTAAACCGCTATTTTGTTGTATATATAAATACAATTGCATGTTATCAGTATGTAGATATGGTTAACAGTATAAATAATGTGAAACAATTTTATTAGTAATTGAGGTTAAAATAAGGATAAATTCATGGTGAATGTGACGTCAATTACTAAGGGAATTGTGACTTGAATAGTGATTTAGTTTCGGTTACAGACAGAAAAACACACAATCTCCATTATAATAAGATTTAGTTATTTTCTCAGCGTGTTTATCATGCACATCAACATTATTGTCTGTTATGCATGTTCCGTTGTAGAGAGAAAAACTTATTCTACAACTATAAATGCTCTATACTTTACGAAATATATTGAGCACTTTTGGGTGAACTACTAATGCTACTACAATGAAAATGTGGTAGCAACTTTTGATAATATATATATTATATATATTATATATATATATATATATATCTTATTATAATGGAGATTGTGTGTTTTTCTGTCTGTAACCGAAACTATATTACTACTCAAGTCACAATTCCCTTAATTATTTACGTCAAATTCTCCATGATTTCATTCTTTTAAACCTTCAGTTATTAATAAAATTGTTTTACATTATTAATACTGTTGACATATCTACGTACTAATAACATGCAATTGTATTTATATATACAACAAAATACCGGTTCACAGTTTGAACGAGAAGGCTAATTTGCATATTGATATTTATAATTTTATTTTAATAAATATGTGCTTGGTATTATTGATTTCTATTTGTTTGGTTTTATCTTAAGAAATATAAACAAAAATCTCGTGGATAAATCTTAAAAGAAATTTATTTACAAGAAGAAATAACTGTAATATTATCCTTTACTTCCTATTTTAACTAAATAGTTAAATTAGGAAAATTTACCAATGAAAGAGGGGAGTAATGGAAAATGATGGAATAGTTAGTTTCAATGTTGTTCTATTTTTCGATTATACCCCCCCCCTGTTGCAGATCTTTTTATCTGCATTCTTAGTCAGTTTCATTAGCCTTTCTAATTTAATATGATATTTTATTATATCAAAACTTAAATACTTGCACCCGGAGGGTGCATATATTTGCTAGTATATATATATATATATATATAAAGTAAAGTCGACGGGGCGGCCTAAAGTCGGTATCAGCCAGTCAGCGAGGGAGCCTATCCCTTTTTCAATAGCGCTAGACCAGGTAGATTGTTTTTTAGCATCTGAGGCTGAGCACCACATCTACCATCAGCTCCTTACTTTACCGCACAGACCCCTGTGCTACTCATACGCTGTGTTGGCGAGGACTGGTATCGAAATAGGAACCTTGTGGTTTCTAGCTGAACGCTCTACCGACTGAGCTAACCCGGCCCTTTAATATATAAATATATATACATATATATATCACTTTTTTATATCTTATGTATATCTTATAAATGCTCTATACTTTAGGAAATATATTGAGGACTTTTGGGGGAACTTCTAATGCTACTACAATGAAAACGTTGTAGCAACTTTTTTATTATATATATATATATATATATATATATATATATATATATATATATATATAAAAGAAGAAGGTCCGCAAAATGTATTATGTTCTCAGAAAAAATGTTTTATTCTGTTTATCTTACATACGCGACACGTGTTTCTGATCTGTTGTCTTCTTCAGGCATTGAGGTATTAATTTAGCAGAATATGTGAAACACACACAACCTATCAAATATCGGACATATTCTGCCAAATTAATAACTCAATGCCTGAAGAAGACAGCAGATCAGAAACACGTGTCGCGTATGTAAGATAAAAAGAATAAAACATTTTTTCTGAGAACATAATACATTTTGCGGACCTTCTTCTTTTTATAAAATATTAAATTTTCTCCCGTTGGAACCAGAACAACATTATATATATATATATATATATATATATATATTATATATATATATATATAATACATCGCTGATGAGACTTAATAAACTTGAAACAGACTGTACGATGTTCTAGCATCAGATAACTCTTTGTCGAGTTGGCTTATTATGATTATTTTCTATAATTATCGAATTTTATACGATATATGCATTGTAATTGCCTTCAAACAAAAATATAAATAATATATATATATATATATATGTGTGTGTGTGTATATATATATAAAATATAATCCTCACCAGGGTGTACCAACAGCACGAATTCCTTTGCCCCCTCTCTCTCTCTCTCTCTCTCTCTCTCTCTCTCTCTCTCTCTCTCTCTCTCTCTCTCTCTCTCTATTCTTCCCTATCGACCATCGCTCGAGGCGAATCCTCTAGACAGAAGCCAGTGTCCACGCAGAGCTGGTTAATGTAGATTTTTGTTATAGATATTATTGTTTTAGTTTATTGTGGGTTCTTTCTTTTTCTCTACGATGGATTTTACGTCATGGCAACACTTGTTCGGTTATTTTATACCAAATACGCTTTGTTCAATTCCTTCGTGATGGGTATTGAAAAATGGATTTTAACTCAATTTTCTAAACACATTTTTGTTAACTCATTTCCTTCTATTTAACCCACAGATGTGACCCTAACAGATACTACCACTCCCGGTTAGAGTAATGGTGATGAAGGGGTAATCCACACTCCCTAGAGCTCCAGAATTTTAATTTCCCGACCAGATATAGTTTAACGTCATACCTATTTACAAAGATGACCAATCTTCCTCCCACACAGACTAACATTCAACTATACAATTGTGCTTGGCCAGTCACATTGTTCAAACCAATAGTAGACTGACTGACTTACTGACTTCAATATGGCGCTACGAACAGGATTTGACCTAGCTGGATGGGAAAAGATTTTTATTGAGGCAGGCATATCTGTTGCCTCTGCCAAAACTTATGCCCAGACATTTTCTAGTGAAGAGATTGCAAGGTCCAGCTTGCATATGCTGGACCGTGCAATGCTTAAGGAAATTGGGCATCAAGACTATGGGTGACATGCTCACTATACTAAAGCTAGCCAAGGATCCCCCAGTGACACTCCCATCATCAGCTAATTATGCAAGAACACCAACTACAAAACTTCCTCAACTCAGTTCGGAAATGACCCCACAACAATTCAGGAAGTTCAGGATAGACTGGGACGTATTTACAAAGATGACCAATCTTCCTCCCACACAAACTAACATTGTTCAAACCAATAGTAGAGTGACTGACTGACTGACTTCAATAATACCCAGAAAACTAAGACTCTCAGCCACCGTTTTCTAGCACATATGTGATATAAGGGCTAGAGTTTGATGTGACCATCTGATTGATTGGAAGGGGCCTATTCGGCCGCCGGTCTAGCCTAAGCAAGGGTCAGAGTGGAGTCTTCCATGTCGAGGACTGCTCAGCCACCAGTATTTCATCCTTAAGCATTACTGGTTGCTACCCATGGCCAACAGGTGGCTCCATTGTAATGATGGGATTTCCTCTCTACGGGAGTGCAGTCGGTGTATTCTACAGCCCCAGCCGACTGTGCGTTCATACCACTTCGCAAACGTACAATCGGCGTATACTACTATCATAGCCGACAGGGCGGTCTTGCTCCTCTGCAGAGGTGCAGTCTGTGTATTCTACTGCTCCAGCTGACTGGGTGGTCTTACCTCTTTGCAGAGGTACAGTCGGCGTATTCTCCTATTACAGCCGACAGGGTGCTCTTGCCCCTCTGCAGGGTGTAGTCTGTGTATTCTACTGCTCCAGCCAACTGGGCGGTCTTACCTCTTTGCAGAGGTACAGTCGGCGTATTCTACTATTACAGCCGACGGGGTGCTCTTGCCCCTCTGCAGGGGTGTAGTCTGTGTATTCTACTGCTCCAGCCAACTGGACGGTCTTACTCCTTTGAAGAGGTACAGTCAACGTATTCTACTTTCACATCCGACGGGGGGTGGTCTTGTCTCTCTGTAGTATTCTACTGCTCCAGCCGACTTGGACGTGTTACCTCTCTGCAGGGGTGTAGTCTGTGTATTCTACTGATCCAGCCGACAGGATAGCCTCACCCCTCTGCAGTGGGGAATTCGAGACATTCTACAGCCCCAGTTGACAGGGCGATAAAAGGAGTGTACCAATACAATAATTATGACAAGTCAGTATATCCTTTTTATTGAAAACCTAATAAAAAATATGAAAAGCGATTGCCTTTTTTAATTAAAATCTTGCTTCTTCCACTTCCTTTCCTTTCATATTGTCCATTTCTTTTCTTTTATCTTTTCTACACACAGATCTTGTGATGTTTGCTTAGGTTCCGGCAAAGCCTGGTAGATATTAAATTTCTTTTACGCTTTCTCACTTTCTTCATTTCAGACGTTTCCTCCACATCTCATTCACGGATTTCGCCATTATTCACTCATACCTTTCTGAGATGTGTCAACATGGCGGGAGAATTTTAGCAAACAAAATCGAAAAAAGAAATCAATGGAAAAATACTAAGTACACAAAATAGTTCCTCCAAAAGATGTCGTAGTCGTGCTGGCCTAAAGTGGTTACCAGCCAGAGAGCTAGGGAGTCTATCCCCTTTTCACTAGTTTTCACTGTTATTTAATGCCAAAATCAGCCAATCTGTTCCCTATGTGTAGGATATGACAGAAGACCGAAAGCAGAGGGGCATCTATCGAGGATTGAACTCACTATTCTATAGTAAAGGATCTGAGAAATCAGCTTACATACCTTACTAGTAGTACTATTTAATCCATTTCCACTAAGGAGATTGATTTTTGGCGTCTGAGGCGGAGAGCCACACCTACCATCAGCTCCTCACTTAACCGCACCAGATCCCTTGTGATACTTTTCCATACCGCTGAGTTTGGCGGAGGGGGGCCGGTATCGGACCCACGGAAACATTGTGGGCCTTTTTCCTAAGTTCTTCCGGAACGCTTTATCGATTAAGCTAAAAAAACCGGGGCTTACCAAAAAAAAAGATGGGAATCCTTCTTTCCTTTTTCCCCCCCCTTTTTTTTTTTCTGTTTTTTTTTGCCGCAC
>CM042164.1:71891246-71904689 GCA_023376005.1 Doryteuthis pealeii | reverse complement strand
AAGAAGAGAGATGACCCCTCCTATTCAATTGGCTGGTCACGTCAAGCCCTAGCACTTATACGATTTTCCCAATCCTATTGCCCTTATGGCTAGCCCCAGCTCTCTTTACCATATTGGTGCTAGAAGGCGGTGGCTGAGGTTCTTCATGTCCTGGGAATGACATTAAACTCTATGTGATGGTTAGGTTTCAGTTCTGGAGGTTTGGAGAATGTGGAGCACGCCTTCATCACCATTGCTCCCTGGTCCACTCTGACCCGGAGTGGTATTACCTGTTAGGGTCCCATATATGGGTTAGATCGAAAAATGTATTTATAAAAAAGAGTATCCATTAAGAATTAATTTATTTGTCGGCATTAAATGGTCCATTGAGGTTGATATGCCTTAAAATAAAACCAAACCAAACCAAAACAATGAGCTAGTTTAGTTCCGAGGGACAACTTAGGAACAGAAATTATTTAGGCGCAAACACTTTTGATTGGTTTTAAAGGGCCCTATTTTATGTCTATTCTAAAGTGCTTTAGACAATCTTAGACCGTTGTACCAGACTCAGACTAGGGTTGGGGCAATCATATAGGTGCTACGGCTTGACGTGGCCAGCCGGTCTTCTCCGATAGCCCGTCTAGCCCAAGTAAGGGCCAAAGTAGAGTGTTGCATGTCATGGACTGCTCAGCCGCCATGTTTCCCTCTTAAGTATCACGGGTCGTGACCCAGGATCAACAGGTTGGTCTATTCAGAGGTGGGGGGGTCTTACTACTTTGCAGAGGTGCAGTCTAAAGCGCCAGGCGACAGGGCTCTCAATCTTAGGCTCTTGTGCCTATAATTAATTGAAAAAAATCAAATTAATGTTATATCATTAAGCATCACAAGTCACCGCCCACGACCAACTGGTTGGTCCATTGAGGAGCGGAGCGTCTTACCCCTCTGCAGAGGTTCAGTCGGTATATTCTACAGCCTCAGCCGACAGGGCTTATGACCACTTAGGAACAGAAATTGCTGTAAACAATCTTAGACCGTTGTACCAGACTCAGACTAAACCAATCTATAGCAAATAACAGTGAATGCAACGAACGTTGTTGTTATTCATCTAAATACATCTGTTAGACGTGACATGAACCTGTTCGTTATTCTGCTTCGTGTTTGTGTCAGAAAACAACACTGTTTTCTCGCATAAAACATATTCAAAACTTCTGGTTTTGAATTCCAATCTTATCGATTCTATGAAGGTATTAACCTCTGACTGTTCGACCAAAATAGCCGCGTGATGTTACAGACGTTTTTATGGGCACCAGCCAATTGACTTTCGCTAAATGACCACCAGATTGGACAGACGAGTCGCAGACACCGGGTGATATCAAAAAACGAAATTTTCTCATTTAATAGCAACATAAAAACACGACACATATTTCAAAATTTGTTATAGAATTGTCAAGAATTGTTATAGTAACTATTAGGAATATGTACCCTTCTGACGTAAGTATTTAAATTTTAATGTAATGAAATATATTAAATTAGAAATACAAATAAAATTAAATAGGAACGCATATAAAAAGTTTACATTTATTTTAATTATATTTTAATTGGTTTCAGTATAAAAATCATTTATCGGATTAAAGTTTTCTGATTTAATACAAAAAAAGTAATGCCATTTTCTTTATTTCATGCGATTTTTTTTATAAACTAAGGCCTAAATTGAGACCCTAATGAAAGCCTAAATTGAGACCCTAACGAGGCCCAGAGCAAGAATCCGATGAATAAGACCCAACTTACTAATCAACAATGTACTCCTTCAGCATGATATGCTCGAACACACACAAACATGAGGACAAGAGAGAAAATCGACTCATTCGGGTGGACAATTTTACCGTATCCTCCATACTCACCAAATTTAGCGCTTCAGACTATTATCTCTTCGGCCCCATGAAAGAGGGTTTGAGTGGCAAATATTATTTCAGTGACGAGGAAGTGAAATCTGTAGTGAAGAAGTGGCTCAAAGAAGAGTCAACAGAATTGTTACATGCTCTCGTTTGAGGGTGGAACATTGAGAGAAACGATGACAAAGTGGAGAAGTAGGGATGTGATCCACAGAGGACCAACTTCATTTTGATGTATGATACATGTTCCTGTGTTGGTAATTATACCTGTCCTATAGGATGTAAGTCGATCTGCGCAGATGTCTGGTGGGGATTTAACAATAAAATAAGATCAAAAGTAAATCGAAATCTTGTGTTTATTATCTAAAAACTAACAATGACACAGGGCTTCTGATAACGAGAAATCCCTAACAGAAAACCAGACCGAAGTCCCCAAGTCAACTCCAGACGCAAGATGATAGAAGATATACCAAAGACGATCAGAATACTAAAGACGGCCAAAGAGATAGATGGCAAAGAAATAGAATTTAAGAAAGAGGTATGCAACATTAATATTACTAGCAAATATATGCACCCTCCGGGTGCAAGTATTTAAGTTTTAATATAATAAAATATTAAATTAGAAAGGCTACTGAAACTAAATAAGAATGCAGATAAAAAGATTTGAAACTGAGGGTGTATGATTGAAAAATAAAACAACTTTGAAACTAACTCTTCCATCATTTTCCATTACTCCCGTCTTTTATTGGTAAATTTTCGGAATTGAACTATTTAGTTAAAATAGGAAGTAAAGAATATTACAGTTATTTCTTCTTGTTAATGGATTTCTTTTGAGATTTATACACGAGATTTTTGCAAATATTCATTAAGATAAAACCAAACAATTAGAAATCAATAATACTAAGCACATATTTATTAAAATCAAATTTTTAATATCAATATGCAAATTAGCCTTCCAATTCACACTGTAAACTGTTATTTTGTTGTATATATATATAAATACAATTGCATGTTATTAGTATGTAGATATGGTCAACAGTCTTAATGATGTAAAACAATTTTGTTAGTAATTGAGGTGTGAATAAAAATAAAATCATGGAGAATGTGACGTAAATAAAAAAGGGAATTGTCACTTAAGTAGTAATATAGTTTCGGTTACAGACAGAAAAACCCACAATCTCCATTATAATAAGATTAGTGCCAGTAAAGAAGGGCTATGCAACAAAGGGTTAAATTGATTATGTTTCTTTTGACTTGAAACGTTTGCCAAAAAATGATGCCAAAGTCTGGAAACTCTTCCCAAAAATCATGAAAATGAGATCTTTCCCAAATGAAGAATATTGCATTCTTTTGTTGTGTACAAAAGAACTTACAAGATAAGAAATATGTATTATTGAAAAGTTAATATTTACCAGGAATGTAATTGTTTTTTGGTCATTCTCTTTGGGGGGTATTAGTGCCACAAAGCCATTGTACCGATAATGCTTCTCTTTTTCCATATTATCTTCATTACTTTTGAGGTTTATGTCACGATATCAGGTTTTCCGTATTCCTATCTAATACCAATATTTCACACATAATTATACAGTTTCCCGTATTCCTATCTAATATTTTATACAATATTATATGGTTTCCAGTATTCCTATCTAATACTAATATTCCATACACAATTATATGGTTTTAATTAATTGCAGCTGATCACACGTATGTTCATTGAATAAGATTTTAAATCTTATTCAATGAACATACGTGTGATCAGCTGCAATTAATCGGTAACTCGATTAATTCAGTGGATTTAACCCTGATGATTCTAATGATGAAACTCGAGTAGGTTTCTATTGTATCCATTTCTTGCTCTACCTTGATGGCCCTATATATATATATATATATATATATATATAGGGTCATCCACAGACACGTGTTTCGACTTATCAAGTCTCTTCAGTGTGGCTAGAACATTTTGTAAGCTACCTACAACCGGAATTGAAATCCAATCGGTTGGGTGTCAGTCCGGCACCTTAACCATTAGGCTGTCTTCACTTACAGAATGGGAAGGGAATTTTAACTGTTTTAATACACACATCGCTTTGTGTGTAAAGCCCGTCACATAGTGCTCCATTCTTTAGAAGAGCGTATATATATATATATATATATATATATATATATATATATATATATATATATAACTAACAAGAATCAAACTTACTAACAATATACGAGAGCTATTCAAAAAGTAATGCCATTTTGTTTAGGACAGGTATAATTATCCACACAGGAACATGTATCATACATCAAAATTAACCTATCCTCAGTGGATCACATCCCTACTTCTCCACATAGTCAACGTTTCTCTCAATAGCAATGTTCCAGTTTCGAATGAGAGCATTTATCCCTGCCCGGTAAAATTCTGTCAACTGTTCTTTGAGGCACTTCTTCACTACAGATTTCACTTCGTCGTCACTGGAATAATTTTTGCCTCTCAAACCCTCTTTCATAGGACCGAAGAGATGATAGTCTGAAGGCGCTAAATCTGGTGAGTATGGAGGATGCGGTAAAGTAGCTCAAAGAACAGTCAGCTCGTATTATTTAGACTAGCAAAAGTGTGCGTAAGTATTTAAGGTTTAATGTAATAAAATATTATATCAAATTAGAAAGATTAACGAAACTAGATAAGAATGAATATAAAAATATTACACTTATGTTATAATGCTATAATGCTATCTATTAATAATGGAGATTCGCTTCCGATTTTTGTCTGTAACAAAAAGTACGTCACTACTTACATCACATTACACAAAATCGTCATAACATAGTATAAATACACTCAAAATTTGAACATGCAACATTAGACAGTCCTCATTGTTTTTTAAAACAAGTTTTGATAAATACATGACTGGTATTATATATCTATATATAGTTTGTTTTATTTTAATACATATTTAAAGTTTACATTTCAAATTTCAAATTGTTTTATTTTTTAATCCTTTAATGAATTTGATGATTTTACTTACTTAGGGTGCAAACTCGTTGACATTGAATTTTTTACTCCCACCCCTCAGGCAATATGTTTCAAAAATCTATTTTTACATCGCCCGTAGGGTGTTTTTTTTTTAATTTTGTACCAGTTTTAATAATTTCTATATAAAATTATGAATATATGATTGCTTTTAATACGTTTGAGAATAACATGATTGTATTAGAAATCAGTAACAGCAAATAATTATTTATCAACCCCAGTTTTGTTAAAATCATTATGCAAATTATTCCCACCATATACTATGTAAATCTTTATTTCTTACAGATATATAATACATATTTCAGGAGTTTAAATGCATTAATAATATGGGTAATTTTGCAGAAAATCTAACTCAGCAAGACTTTAATGGTGACATCGTTAATAAATAAGATGCTAATTAAGTTAAAATAATGCCTATTTCATAATCGTTGAGAATATGACTAAGGAAATCGTGACATCAGTGGTGACGTAGTTTCGGTTACAGATAGACAGTTACATAATCATCATTATAAAAAGATTTGTCAAATTTTCTTTTGGTGAGGCTTGATAATATTTATTATTTAGATTTTTCGGACTGTTGTCCTCGTCTTTATTGTTATACATACGTTTCGGCTTATATGACCTCCGGTCTTCTTATTGTGTTTCTTGTCGAACTCGGGAACCTCTAGTCAATCTCATGAATATTCATGTTGTAATCGCAAAACTTCGAACCGACCAATTTATCTAATCTATTGGAGTAAATAGTTCTCATTCCATAAACCATGATCAGCTACCAGTGTTAGAATATTTTCTAATATATGGGGTGCTGAAGTCCACCACTTAAATTTATAGACTCTGAGTGGGCGCGTGGATTAAAGCCATACAATCAAGCTCAAATACGTGGTCAGGTAACTATTTAACCGCCGATCTTGAAAGCTGTTCATTTGCACGTATTCGCCACGGACGAACGGATCAGCAACCAAGAACTCTGTTTAACACAAGGATTCTTCACTAAGGAACAATCAAAGGATTCTGCCAAACACCGAGGAACAACCAAGGATTCTTCCCTAAGGAACAACCCAAGGATTCTGCCTAACACCGAGGAACAACCCAAAGGATTCTGCCAAACACTAAGGAACAACCAAGGATTCTTCCCTAAGGAACAACCAAAGGATTCTGCCAAACACTAAGGAACAACCAAGGATTCTTCCCTAAGGAACAACCAAAGGATTTTGCCTAACACCGAGGAACAACCAAGGATTCTTCCCTAAGGAACAACCAAAGGATTATGCCTAACACCGAAGAACACCGAGGATCTCCACTGTAAAGTGCTCTCACTTGCAGCCTAAAAATAGACACAGCAATCGTAACAAGCTATGTTAAGTATTCTATATTACCTGCAACCTCCTGATGATCGTTACTTAGAATATTATTAACTCAACCCTTATATCCGTTACGCCATGTTTCCAACTGGAGTTCAACAAAAACACCTGAAGAAGGTCTATATTTATATATATATTTACCAACGAGCAGGATGTGACACAAGATGAATTTTTAAGCAGAGTTTAACAGGTTTGAATTCAAAGTTTTCCTTCTCCTAGACTGGTTGCCTAATCAATTTAAAGAACCCAATCTGACCTGCTATTTACCCATAGCATGATCAGGCCACTGTAACCTTGGGCACGTTTGAAATCAAGTTTGAATTTAAGGTTACCCTCTGATGACATATTTCAAGGTAATTAAAAAGAAACCCAAGATTACAGTGGTCTGAGCATTGCCTTTATATATACTACAATAAAGA
This sequence comes from Doryteuthis pealeii, assembly GCA_023376005.1. NCBI lineage: Eukaryota > Metazoa > Mollusca > Cephalopoda > Myopsida > Loliginidae > Doryteuthis > Doryteuthis pealeii. The sequence continues at coordinate 71,898,022 of CM042164.1, read as the reverse complement.
TGAGGACAACAGTCTGAAATATCAGTTATTCAGCTAATATTTAGTTAAACTTTCCAATTTATTAGGCATTGCTTATGTATTTTTGTTAGGCCAGAAAACACGTTTGAATTCAAGGTTATCGTTTGATGATGTCTTATTTTCAAGTAATTAAAACACCTAAACAGAGCCCGAGATTACAATGGCTTCAACATTGTGTTTATACATACCACAATAAAGATGAGGACGCAGTCCGAAATATCAAAATTATTCAGCTAACATTTTATTAAACTTTCCAACACCAGAAACGATTCCAAGCATTATACGACCCATGTAGTTATCGAAGTGGCAAATACCTCCCCCCTTTTTTATCTATTTAGATTCCCGTTGGGAAGAACAACACTAGAGATTTACCTTAAAATCTTCGCACCATAGTTCCCTGCCTGCCTCCATTTTTTTAGAGCACCGAACGAAGGCCCGAGGTTACAGTGGCTTGAACATTGTTAATACATACCACAATAAAGATGAGGACAACAGCCTGAAATATCAGAATTATTCAGCTAATATTTTATTAAACTTTCTAACACCAGAAACGATTCCAAGCGCTATAAGACCCATGTAGTTGTCGAAATAGCAAACAAATCCCCCATTTTTTTTTTGTATTTAGATGTCCGCTGGGAGGAAGTGAACGAGAGATTTGCCTAAAAATCTTCGCGGCTTTGTTCCCTGCCTTCATAACTAGTGAAGAAAGAAAAAAAAAAAAAAGGGGAAGAAGAAGAAGAAGAAGAAGGAAGTCATAGATTTGAACTGAACTTCCCATCACTCATTCATGAGTTGCGCATGCGTATGGAGGGAAAATGCAAAAGAAAGCGCTAATCATGTCTTTATCAAAATGGCGGAAACACCTGCTTCAGTTGGTGTATAACTACTCACTCACTCCAGAGACATTCCATATCATCAGACGATTCGGCACCGGGGAAAGAAAAAAAAATGAAAGAAAAAAATAATTGTAATCACACAGAAGATTGCGGAAGACTATTCAGCCCAGGAACCAGTAAGTTCCTGGTTCGATACCGACCCTCGCCAACTCAGCGTATGAGTAGCACAGGGATCTGTGCGGTAAAGTGATGAGATGTTTGTAAGCGTGGCGATATTTTTCTATTTATCTGTTCAACATATCTTTCGGGTTCATTTCCATCTTCCTAACTTACACACTCCGACAAGGAACCACAAGGTTCCGGATTCGATACCGACCCTCGCCAACTCAGCGTATGAGTAGCACATGGATGTGTGCGGTAAAGTGATGAGATGATGGTAAGCGTGGCGATATTTTTCTATTCATATTTTCAAAATATCTGTCGGATTTATTTCCATCTTCCTAACTTACACACTCCGACTAGGAACCACAAGGTTCCGGATTCGATACCGACCCTCGCCAACGCAGCGTATGTGTAGCACAGGGATCTGTGCGGTAAGGTGAGGAGCTGTTGGTAGGCGTGGTGCTCCGCCACAGATACTAAAAACAATCTCCTTGGTCTAGCGCCAGCGAAAAGGGAATAGACTCCCTCGCTGTCTAGCTGATACCGACTTTAAGTTACTCCGACGATTTTATTTACTTTTTACTTTATTCAGTTAAACTTCTCACAAGCAAGATAACTCGGCATTGTCCAGGAGGGAAAAATGGGTATTGTTATCATTGTTAGTTGGTTGGTGGGTTCGTTGGCTGGTCATTTGGTTGGTTGGTTGAATTTTACGGCATGTCAACTCTTGTTGGGTTGTTTTAAGCCAAAAACGTTTTTATTCCCATTCTTGATGGGTACTCAGTTTTTTAAAAACTTAATTGTACTTTTCAAATTCATTTTTAAAACACATTTTAGATGGGACCCTAACAGTTACTACATCTCCGGATCAGAGTAGACCTGGGAGTAATCGGGATGAAGGTGGTATTCCACATTCCCCAGAATTCCAGAGCTGGAACTTCACCATAACATAGAGTTTAATGTCATACCCAGAACACCTCACGTGGTGCAATGGTTAGCAAGCTAGATTCGCAGACCATTGTTAGTGAGTTAGTTTCTCACAGGGCGTCCCATACTTCTGGCCTTGTACCACATCTAAGCTAAACTTTGTAAATAACTACACTCAGGACACTGTAGCCATTATAGCAGAATTGTGGATTGTAAAAATGACATCGAATCCACAATTGAGTGAACCCTTTTCTTTAATATTTCCTTGCTTAAAAAGATACAAAAAGGTGTAGGGGTATTTACCGCGTATTCCACGTATACGGGTCAGGCACAAGGCCCTAATAATGTGGGATCACCAAAGAACCGAAGCTCATGGGTGGCGGGTGCAAAAAATGCGTTGAATCCATCAACATTCCCCCTCAATGCACTGGGTAATAAACCCTGCCCTGTCCATTTAAATCAAAGTGGCAGATGTTACCTTAGGGTATGCCTCCTTGGGATCACGCCGAACGATCTCAGGTACTTTGACATTGTGCCTTCCAGTTGGGGAAATTTATCTCAAGACCTCCCTCGATGGCGACAGGCTCTCTGTAGAGGACTGTTTATGTCTGAAATCACCAGAAGAAAGCAGCGACAACAAAGCACCGGCACATCAACATCTTCAGGCACCTTTACAGTCATAGGGGACGCTGTAACTTCAGGGGCACAAAAATTATATTATAGTCTTCCGAAACTGAAATGCCAATGATATAACCACATGGTCTCGGCCGCTGTATTCTCCGGCCTTCCTCAGGTGTTCCTTGTGTAACCGAGTATAGTAATGACCCAATCTGAGAAATCATTTTAATATTTTGACTTTTGATCAAACGGGCGTTGTAGAATTTTAAAGATTCTATTCAAATAATGAAGTCATTTTTTTGCACGCATATCATTCCGACATGCGTCGCGAGAAGAATCACAATCATTTAGTGAAAAAAAAGTTTATTGGCATTTCTTGTACAACGCGAGGTGTAAAGTCCAATGACATCAGTCTTTTTTTATTATTTTTATTTTATAATGATAATAATAATAATCTGGACGTGGTTAAGAAAAGAAAACCTTAAAAGAGAAACTGAATCACTAATAATTGCTGCACAGAATAATGCCGTAAGAACAAACTATATCAAAGCGAAAATTGATAAAACCCAACAAAATAGTAAATGTAGATTATGCGGTAATAGAGATGAGACTGTAAACCATGTACTATGCGAATGTAGCAAACTAGCACAACGGGAGTACAAAACCAGACACGACTGGGTTGGGAAGGTGATTCACTGGGAATTATGCAAAAAATTTAATTTTGACCATACAACAAAATGATATATGCATAAACCAGAATCTGTTCTTGAGAACGAAACGCATAAAATTCTCTGGGACTTTGACATAAAAATAGATCACCTTATCCCAGCAAGAAGACCAGACCTAGTGTTGATAAACAAAAAAGAAAGAACTTGTCAATTGGTGGATTTTGCAGTACCAGCAGATCACAGGGGGAAGCTAAAGGAAAATGAAAAAATGGACAAATATCTGGACCTTGCAAGAGAACTGAAAAAGTTATGGAATAGGAAAGTCAAAGTGATACCAATTGTAGTTGGTGCACTTGGAACAGTCCCAAAAGGATTGGAAAAGGGTTTGGAAAGTTTGGAAATCAGAGGAAGGATTGAAACCATTCAGAACACTGCACTGCGGCAATCTGCCAGAATACTCAGAAGAGTCCTGGAGCCCTGAGGAGACTTGCTGTCACTCAGACTCCAGTGAAAGACCATCAGCTAACACTGATATGAAAACTCAAAAGGAGTAAATAATAATAATAATATCTAATAGTATATTAGGTCTGAGACCTGTCAGCTGTTCCATATAAACATTCATCTTAATTCCACAGAATATTTATAATCTTTCCATATATTATCTAACATTGTCTTAAAGGAATTTAGAGATGGGGCATTCACTATTGATGATGGTAGTTTATTCCATGTATTCACCACTCTGTTACTAAAATAATTTTCTCTTGCATTTGCTTTGAAAAATTATTTTAAGAGTTTTAATTTATGACCCCATGTATTGATATTTTGAGCAATGTTTAGTAGGTCAAAGTTCGTTGAATAAAAACTATGTGTATATTTGTAGACTTCAATCATATCCCCTCTTGTACGTCGATAAACCAAACTTGGTAAGTCAATGTGTAAAACTGCTTCTGAAGCTCCTTGAGGGCTACATGGTTCGCATGCAGGGCGGAAAGTCCTATTCACTGGATGCCCGGACTGTATTAAGCAATCTTGAGACGTCGCTTGACAGGAAAAACTTTACGTTTTCCTCTGTTTACTCGGCGTTATGAGTCGTGATCTGAACGACGAGAAAGGAGAAACACTGTGGAGGCGAGTCTTTTTCATCTCAGACCCTGGTTGTCTTTTACAAGCACCAGATCAAAATTAAAATTCTGTCCGAGAGGAGGAGACTCTCTTCATTGGAGTTTGGAGAAAGGTGGGTGAAGTTTGTGCGAATGTGTCGCATGGATGGCGCTGACCTTACTTTCATGCTCGAGATTACTGGTACCTAAAGAACATTAGGTAATCGGAAGTCCATTGTCACCCCCCCCAGGTAAGGTAGTCTAGAATTTTTTACCTTTTTGTTCATTCTGATTAACTTAGCTAGAGAATGTAAGCTCATTGGCCTCCTTTTATTTTTTTAACCCCATGATTTTTCGTTTTTTATTTCCCCACCCCACCCCCATTAGATGACAGAAATTCAAGTTCTCCGGCCTCTTGAGGAGACGTTTTTTATTTTTAAATTTTATTTTTTTCGTTTTTTCCTCTATGCATTTTTTTCGAACCGGTGAACTAGCTTTTCTGCCATAATTATTAAATGAGGGTGAGCCCATACTAATAATCATTTTATTTTTACAAAAATTTTTTTTTTTTTTTTGGTTTTTTTCATTGGGTTTTTTTAATTGTACATATATATCATCATTCCCCCCTTCCTCATGAATATGTAAATATGGGTTAGGTGTAGGATTTTCATAGAGTGAATGAGAAGTTTTGGTGACTATTGTGCGAATTGGTTTTATGGTGAAAGGAAAATTGTAGAACGAATTGGGTTACGAATGAGAATAGTTAAGTTAAAAAGATAGGGTAGTGATGACCAGCCTCTTACCCCTCCCACTTTCAGGCCTTGTACTACATTTATGTGATTAAGCATAATAAATACTCTAAGTAGAATAAAGCTTTCTCAAGCCCAACCGTGAGTGTTCATTTATCATTACACTTGTGTAGCATTATTTACAACTAGTAAAATAACAGAACTTGTTATTTGTAGCAAGCCTCTTAGGGGTCCACTAATACCTGATAAGTGGCAACATTGAAAATTTCGGGTTAGATTTGAAAATAATTTCGAATACATCAAAATCTAATGAAAACACGTCAAAATCGGCCAGTTTTCACTATGTTTTTGCGCAAGTAAAATAAGCGTAATATTTTTATATTTGTTCTTATCTAATTTTGTTAGTCTTTCTAATTTAATATCTTATTACATTGAAACTTAAATACTTGCACCTAGGGGGCGCAGACTTTTGCTAGTAAAATGAACTATTTTTAGATAAAGCACTAAGAGACAGCCTTATTAAATACTTCCTGTTTGAAGTGACCATTTGATTTTCTTTGCTTGATGAAAAAGTGAGGATCACTCTGAAATATCACATATATCTACATTTATTTCTTGTCATGCTTCATCGTCTACAGGCTTTAATAGTAAGTATTGCTTCTATTTCTTTTGCTTCTATTTCTCTCGTTCTGTGTATCTACTTATATCTCTCTTTTTAAGAGAAGGTACTATCTCTCTCACGCTCACTCTCTCCCTTTCTATCTATCTATCTATCTATCTATATGCTTTTCTTTCTTTTTCCCCCTCTCTGCTCTCCTTCTCCACCCCCCTCTCTCTCTCTCTCTCTCTCTCTCTCTCTCTCTCTCTCTCTCTCTCTCTCTCTCTCTCTCATGACGCCATTTCACTCTTACTTTTTCTTCTTTAACATTTCCTCCCCCAATTCTATCTCTTTCTTTCTTTTTCTATATTTCTTACCCTCTCCTCATGTGATTCTCACTCGAGCTCATATTTTTTCTCTTACCATTCACTCTCCACCCCTTCTCTCTCTCTCTCTCTCTCTCTCTCTCTCTCTCTCTCTCTCTCTCTCTCTCTCTCTCTCTCTCTCTCTCTCTCTCTCTCTCTCTCTGATTTCTTGCTTTTTTCCTTCTTTTTTCCCTTTTCTGATATTCTAATTCTATCTTCCTTTTTTCTCTTAAGATTCACTCTCCCCATTTACTTTCTCTTTCTCTTTCTCTCTTCAACACATTCTTTCATTTAGACTAGTTAGATTTATAGGCAATTCAATAGTCATATATATTCGGGGATGAGGATCGTTTCATGTGAGATTCAACTTTAATGATACAGGTCATAAAATAATAAAAGCTAATATAAAAAAAAACTGTTTCCACTATGTTTTTGCGCAAGTAAAAAAAAGCTAATATAAAAAAAAAACTGTTTCCTGTTTCGGCATTAAATAACCCGAAATAATCTGTAAAATCCCCAACCTTACAAATTATTGTGCATCCTGTTTCCAAAATATTGCAAAAGTTTTGACTCACCCTAGTATATTCTGACAATAAATTTTTGATATTCCTGGCTTGCATAGGGAAGAGAGAGATGCGGACGATGCTGACAGAATTGTCTCGTTTCGACAAATATCTACATTGCATATGAATATATCTTGCTTACCCGTTCTATAGTTGACATCACAATGTCTGA
>CM042164.1:71798746-71886246 GCA_023376005.1 Doryteuthis pealeii | reverse complement strand
AAATCTTTAATACCCATCGAGTATGAATAAAACAAAACGTCTTTGGCATAAAATAACCCAACAAGAGTTGGCATGCAGTTAAATCTAACCAACTAACAGTATATTATATCTCATTAGATTTTGTAAAACTAACAATAAAATAATGATAATGAAAATATTTTAGCTAAAACGCAACAATAATAAGATGGAGTAAAACTAGCAATGAAATAATGATATAGAAAAGACTTCACCTTAAAAGCAACAATAGTTAGATTTTGTAAAACTAGCAATAATGATAATACTGAAAATGTTTCAGCTATAAAGCAACAATAATAAGATTGAGTAAAACTAGCCAAGGAATAATAATATTAACTTAAATGCTTCATCGAAAAGTAACAATTATCAGATATTTTAAAAATAGCAATAGAATAATACTAAAAATTTTAGCAAAAAGTAGCAATAATAAGAAGAAATGTGGAGAAAAAACTAGCAATAAAGTAACGATATTGAAATAAGTAAAAAAAATCTAAACTAATAATACTGAAAGTCTTTAATCTAAAAAGCAACAATAATAAGATAAAGTAAAACTAGCAATATAAACAACAATAATAAGATGAGAAAAACTAGCAATAAAGTAACGATATTGAAAATGTTAAATCTAAAACTGCCAATAACTAATAATACTGAAAGTCTTTAATCTAAAAAGCAACAAAAATAAGATAAAGTAAAACTAGCAATATAAAGCAACAATAATAAGATGGAGAAAAACTAGCAATAAAGTAACGATATTGAAAATGTTAAATCTAAAACTACTAATAAACTAATAATACTGATCTTTAAAAAGCAACAATAATAAGATAAAGTAAAACTAGCAATATAAAGCAACAATAATAAGATGGAGTAAAACTAGCAATAAAGTAACGATATTGAAAAATGTTAAATAATAATAACTGAAAGTCTTTAATCTAAAAAGCAACAATAATAAGATAAAGTAAAACTAGCAATATAAAGCAACAATAATAAGATGGAGTAAAACTAGCAATAAAGTAACGATATTGAAAATGTTAAATCTAAAACTGCTAATAAACTAAAAATACTGAAAGTCTTTAATCTAAAAAGCAACAATAATAAGATAAAGTAAAACTAGCAAAAAAAGAGCAACAATAATAAGATGGAGTAAAACTAGCAATAAAGTAACGATATTGAAAATGTTAAATCTAAAACTACTAATAAACTAATAATACTGAAAGTCTTTAATCTAAAAAGCAACAATAATAAGATAAAGTAAAACTAGCAAAAAAAGAGCAACAATAATAAGATGGAGTAAAACTAGCAATAAAGTAACGATATTGAAAATGTTAAATCTAAAACTGCTAATAAACTAATAATACTGAAAGTCTTTAATCTAAAAAGCAACAATAATAAGATAAAGTAAAACTAGCAATATAAAGCAACAATAATAAGATGGAGAAAAACTAGCAATAAAGTAACGATATTGAAAATGCTAAATCTAAAACAGCTAATAAACTAATAATACTGAAAGTCTTTAATCTAAAAAGCAACAATAATAAGATAAAGTAAAACTAGCAAAAAAAGAGCAACAATAATAAGATGGAGTAAAAACTAGCAATAAAGTAACGATATTGAAAATGTTAAATCTAAAACTGCTAATAAACTAATAATACTGAAAGTCTTTAATCTAAAAAGCAACAATAATAAGATAAAGTAAAACTAGCAAAAAAAGAGCAACAATAATAAGATGGAGTAAAACTAGCAATAAAGTAACGATATTGAAAATGTTAAATCTAAAACTACTAATAAACTAATAATACTGAAAGTCTTTAATCTAAAAAGCAACAATAATAAGATAAAGTAAAACTAGCAAAAAAAGAGCAACAATAATAAGATAAAGTAAAACTAGCAATAAAGTAACGATATTGAAAATGTTAAATCTAAAACTGCTAATAAACTAATAATACTGAAAGTCTTTAATCTAAAAAGCAACAATAATAAGATAAAGTAAAACTAGCAAAAAAAAAAGCAACAATAATAAGATGGAGTAAAACTAGCAATAAAGTAACGATATTGAAAATGTTAAATCTAAAACTACTAATAAACTAATAATACTGAAAGTCTTTAATCTAAAAAGCAACAATAATAAGTAAAATAAAGATAAAGTAAAACTAGCAATATAAAGCAACAATAATAAGATGGAGTAAAACTAGCAATAAAGTAACGATACTGAAAATGTTAAATCTGAAACTGCTAATAAACTAATAATACTGAAAGTCTTTAATCTAAAAAGCAACAATAATAAGATAAAGTAAAACTAGCAAAAAAAAAGCAACAATAATAAGATGGAGTAAAACTAGCAGTAAAATAGCAATGGCATTTTAGTAAGCCTTTCCTTTCTTACAAACAACAGTTTGTTTTCACAGGTAATGACGTCTCAGCTCGGCTCATGTGATCAGCAATATCTTTCTTTTTTTTCAGCAAATGAAGAAAGAGAGTTTTCTTTCTAATTCGATATGCTGCTGCTGCTGCTGGTGGTAATAAACCTCATGTCTATCTTCAGACATCTCCACCACCTGAGCCCATTATCTATGTGATTGTTCTTTTTTTTAAATAGTTCTATTTACTTTGTACTTATCTTTAGGTAAATAATCATCTATTTTTCAAGTGAAAAGTTGATCATAGTTTTATCTTACCTTTTACTTCAGGCCAACAAAATATGTACTTTTATATATATATAATATATATATATATATATATATATATATATATATATTTAAATAAATAACAAAAGACTTAGAGATCTTGCATTATAGACTATTTCAGGGAGCTTAGACAAAAATGTCTAATTCTCCCGACTCATCAGATGCGAATGATGAATTCTTTATTTTTAAGGCATTTGAAAACAGATTTTTTTTTCTTCCTTTTAAAATTGTCTTGTCCTGCTCAGCTGTAGAGTAATAAAAACAGGAATAAAAATACAAATAATAGTAAACAATAATAATAAAACCTAAGGTATCTGACCGCTTGTCAGTAATTTGTTATACATATATATAAAAGAAAACTCAGTATCGGAAGACAGGTAAAAATATATATACAAGATCTACCCTAATATTAGGGCGTATATCTATTATTATACTAAAGCTGAGTTAATCAACTTTTGCTTCCTAAAGACTTTTTTACAGTTTAGTTCAATGACACGAAAATTATACTAAATTATTCCTTACTTTTAGGATTGAATTATGTTTGAGAAAATTCTGTTTTAATTGGTTCTAATTAGCCGTAATGTGCTTTTAAATCAAAAACCGACCAATCTCTTACTTTACTCTGTGTCTATCACTTTCTTTCCCTCTTTGTATTTCTTGACTACCTCTTCGTTTTACAATGTTAGTTTCTCTGGAGAGTAGAGAGAAAGAGAGCCGGGGAAATATGAACTGTATTTCTATGTCACATTTCAGAATCAGCAACCCGTAGCTTAAACGAGGTCAAAAGCTTACAAAATGATTTTAAGGTTTCGTCGAGCCGTATATTTTTAAAAATCTTATTCGCTTGCCAACTCCCTTTTCTCTGATCTACCCAAAGCTGAATAGGTGACCCAACGGGTCACATTCTGTCTAATATATATATATATATATATATATATATATATATATATATGTAAACAAATATAGCTATTTTCAGCCGACAATATTTGGGAGAATATGTGCTTAATTGAAGTCAGACCTAATTTTTTGAAAGTTAATTCATTAATGATTAATTAGGCGGGATTTAACTACTTAAATGTAAGGCTAAACAAATCGATTGTTGATTTTTCTCGATTTGTTTAGCCTTACATTTAAGTAGTTAAATCCCGCCTAATTAATCATTAATGAATTAACTTTCAAAAAATTAGGTCTGACTTCAATTAAGCACATATTCTCCCATATATATATATATATATATATATATATATATATATATATATTAATAAGTCATCCACAGACACGTGTTTCGGCGTTTCACACCTCTTCAGTGTGGCTAGACACAACTATACTTGGGTAGAGTCGAACTCAGACTGACGCATGGTAGTCCGATATCTTATCCCCTCGCCCACTGACAGCTGATGCGGGGACTGGTGTTTTTAAACTATTAAGTACATAGGAATGTTTATGTATTTTACGGTCACTGAGAGATCAAATTTCCGGAGAAATGATCATTGCTTATTTGCTTAGTAGTGAGAGTTAATTTAAATTACCAATTAGAGAGCTCATTACCAAATTTGTGGGAGCATATATTAATAAGTCATCCACAGACACGTGTTTCGGCGTTTCACGCCTCTTCAGTGTGGCTGGACACAACTATCCTTATATATATGTTCAATAAATATATATTATTTTTTTATATTATATTAATTTTTTAAACAAAAAAGAGTTCAAGTGGAAGCTCTTAAGACTTCCTGAACATTTTAAACTGACTAGCAAGAATACGCGTAAGTATTTACGTTTTGATGTAATGAAATATATCAAATTAGAAGCGGTTACCCGACGTTACCTGAGGGTAAAGTACAAATGATAGCGTCGATCCCAGGGGGCTATCCCCCCAGGCAATACCTGCCCCCTTGATTTAAAGGGGCAGGGCTGAGTTTATTGCCCGCCTGAGGCGCCCCCTTGAGGGGGAATGCCGAGGGGATCAACGCAATTTTTGTTCTTTCCCACCCATGAGCTTCGGCTTGTGGGTGGGCCCACGTTAAAACGAGGCCTTGTGCCCAGTCCATTCAAGTGGGGTATGAGACACATATTTCCCGACGTTACCTGAGTAGTGGGGAGGTGAAAATTTTAGTCTCGCAAATCCATTATTACTGAATCCCGAGTTGGATCCTTGAAGGATGCCCCATTAAAATCCCAATGCGTTGATCCAGTCATTCTGAAAAGAAAAATTAATGTCTACTATTCAAAATATTAAATACAAAAAAAATTATATGCTGTTATCATTTAAATCTTAATTTTACTAGCAAATATATGCACCCTCCGGGTGCAAGTATTTAAGTTTAAATGAAATGAAATATTAGATTAAATCAGAAAAGCTAACGAAACTAATTAAGAATTCAGATAAAAAGATTTGAAACGGAAGGGGTATGATCGTAAAATAGAACAACTGAAACTTACTCTTTCATCACTTCCGTTTTTCAATGCTAAATTTTCCTAATTTAACTATTTAGTTAAAATAGGAATTAAGAATAAAATTACAGTTATTTCTTCTTGTTAATGAATTTCTTTTAGGGTTTATTGAAGAGATTTTTACTCATATTCATTAAGATAAAACCAAACAATTAGAAACCAATAATACCAAGCACATTTTTTATTAAAATCAGTTTTTTTAATATCAATATGCAAATTAGCTATACGTTTACACTGAAAACTGGTATTTTGTTGTATATATAAATACAATTGCATGTTATTAGTATTTAGGTAAGACCAACAGTATTAATAATGTCAAACAGTTTTATTATTAATTGAGGTTTAAATAGAAATAGAATCATGGAGAATGTGATGTAAGTAACTAAGGGAATTGTGACTTGAGTAGTAATATAGTTTCGGTTACAGACAGAAAAACACGCAATCTCCATTATAATAAGATATTATCTTCACTAATATAAATCAAACTAATATAAATCAAACTTTGGTTATTTTTGCTCAAAAACCAAGATCTGGTGATAGTGAATGTGTATATATATTTACTTTGTTGTTAATTATTTTTTATTTTCATAGTTTCCTCCGGACATACATACACACAAACTGCCCTTTATATATGTATAGATTAGAAAGACTAAAGAAATTAAATAGGAACGCATATAAAATTATTACACTTATTTTGATTAGGATTGATTTTAGTACATTGGAGAATAAAACAATTATATTAGAGATCAATAACACCAAGTAATTATTTATTAAACCCGGTTTTGTTAAAATCAGTATGCGAATTAACCATACCATATATTATGTAAACCTTTATTTCTTAGTGATATATAAGACACATTGAAGAATTTAAAACGTACTAATTTCATGGGTTGTTTTGAGGCAAATCTAAATCAGATTTTCATAGAGACATCGTTGATAAATAAGATTTTTCTATGTATCAATATTAATGATTTTTATGACTATAAATTAACGTAACCAGTGACATAGTTACGGTTCCAGACAGACGCCGAATCTCAATTATAATAAGATGTATAACATATTTTGTATTATTTAGATTATTTCTTTATTGTTATCTACAAAAAGTTTCGGTTGATGTGCCCTCCGGCCTTCTTAAGGTATTTCTTGTCGGACTTGGGAACCTTTGTAATATATTGTCTGATCAGTGCACCCAAGGACCAGGCTGAATAGAAAGTGCATGGGGGGTCAGGTGCAGCCTGGAAACGAAAACAGGATGTGGCCCTGACCTGACCTTTTGCACCTGGAAATGCAGGTGAACATTTGACATGATTTCGGTGCAGAAATCTGCTGGCGTAGCCCATAGCCAATGAAAACAGCCTGCTTGGGCGAAGAGGCGCGTCTACAGAAAAAAACTGCGTAGCTCTCACGAACAAAGAGGCGTGACACCGGGGGTCAGACTACAATAAAAGAAGCCCGCAGAGATCGATTAGAGACGACGATCAGGTTCGAGATCACTTGAAAAGAACTCCCGAAGGCTCCACGTTGCGTAACCCTGCCAACGACTCTCAGCTGTACACAACCGGGGGAAAATAAACATCTCATCTTACATTTTCCTAAATACAAGTGTTTGTGTTCTTTGACGGGTCCAGTGTGTAACACCTTTACGTCGAAATTGGGAACCTTCTTGTCGAACTGTGGAGACTTCATGTCATCATTGGGAGCCTTCACGGAACTTCGCACATCGGCAGAAAACGTTGTGTGGATAACAATAAAGATGAGGACAATAGGCCGAATAATCTAAATAATACAAATCATTAAGCCTCTTCTCAAAAATTCAAAGAAATGTATAACACTTTTTCTGAACATATCTGCCACATATCTTTAGAGAGCAAAGACCCATGACAAGATTGAATATAACTACTTTAGAATCTATATATTAATAGTCCTGTTCTTTAATTGTACGACCGTTATCATCTTGCAACACCCTCTTGTTAAAAATGGGACCGTCCTAATCGTCTAAGGTGAAATGCATAAGTGTAAATGCTGATTATCTGGTGTTGCTTATCCGCCGAATTCTTATTTCTTATGAGTGTCGTCACCTCAGCTAAATAATGCAGCATTCCGTTTTTATTAGAAAAAAAGAAAGAAAGGGAAGAAAAAGAACATGCTACACAGAAAAAATATAACAAGAAAAAAAGAAAGAAAGAAAGAAAGAAAGGGAGTAGGGGAAATGTAGAGAGAGGGGGTGGGCATGCGGAAGCGATGACGTTAATCTGTTTCCATCGAACATTATAAAAAGATGGGGAAAAAAGAAAGAAAAAAAACAGTGAGAGAGAGTTAAATCAAGATTATTATAGTTTTTACATATTGAAGTATTTAGCAATAGCTCTTAAGTAAACAGATCAAACGGTGTAATAATTAAATTATCATACTGTGGTATATCCACAGGTCCTGCTAGTTGAATATCATTACTTTAGAATTCTAAATCAAAGAATGAACATGGAATACATTCGCAACATCCTCAAACCATTTCCCGATCTCTTATCGAAAGCGAGATCCTTTGAAAAAGGCCGACCAAGCTCGAAGCATCTTTCTCTTTTCTTTGACACATTTACCTGGTTAATAATCTTGAAGTTATTACTGCCAAAATTCATGCAGGGTAGTTGTTAAGATTCGTGTGGCCATTTTTTTGGGCTGCAGATGAGAGAACTTACAGTGGAGATCCCTTAGTGTTGTGTTCCTTAGTGTTAGGCAGTCCCTTGTTCCTGTGTTCCTTAGTCCTTAATGTTAGGCAGAATCCTTGTGTTCCTGTGTTCCTTAGTATCCTGGGCAGAATCCTTGTGTGTCCTTGTGTTCCTTAGTGTTAGGCAGAATCCTTCTGTTCCTTAGTGTGAGACAGAATCCTTCTGTTCCTTAGTGTTAGGCAGAATCCTGTGTTCCTTAGTGTTAGGCAGATTCCTTGTGTTCCTTAGTGTAGACAGAATCCTTCTGTTCCTTAGTGTTAGACAGAAGAAGTCAGAATCCTTGTGTTCCTTAGTGTGAGACAGAATCCTTGTGTTCCTTAGTGTTAGTCCTTAGTGTAGTGTTAGACAGAATCTTCTGTTCCTTAGTGTAGACAGAATCCTTCTGTTCCTTAGTGTTAGGCAGAATCCTTGTTCCTTAGTGTGAGGCAGAATCCTTGTGTTCCTTAGTTTTCCTTGTGTTCCTTAGTGTGAGACAGAATCCTTCTGCCTTAGTGTAGACAGAATCCTTGTGTTCCTTAGTGTTGGCAGAATCCTTTTGTTACTTAGTGTTAGCAGAATCATTGTATTCCTTAGTAGGACCACCTATCATCACTATCATCTAAGCTATCTAACTGTCTGTCTGTCTGTCTGTCTGTCACTGTCTCTGTCTCTGTCTCTGTGTCTCTGTCTGTCTGTCTGTCTGTCTCTGTCTCTCTCTCTCTCTCTCTCTCGTATATACCCGATGTTTTATAAGGGCTACATAACACATAGAGCAATTCTATTTAAGAACAATTGTTATTACTGAGAATTAAATTTCTACAGTAATCTACGCCATATTAAAATACGAAAATTATAAATATATTGTAGCTATGAATTTTTTTTTATGACAATCAATTCGAAGCGAAAAAAAACTTTACAGTGTCGTAAATTTAAAGTTACCTAAAGTAAAGGTCCATCGGGTTTACAAAAAGAGAAGAGGGGTCCATGAGTTACGAAATGTTGAGAAACACTGGTTTAAATAAAAATCAACTATTTATTCTTCTGAATTGTTGGTTGGTTGATTGGTTAATCGGATTTTACGGCATGTCGACCCTTGGGTTATTTTATGCCGAACACATTTTGTTTTATTTCATTTTTGATGAGTATAGAAAATTCTTTTTTTAACTCAATTTTTAAACACAATTTTTTTACTCATTTTTTCTATTTAACCCATAGATGGACCTAACAGGTACTACCACTCCACAGAAAAAGGATGAGGAGATATTAACATATTTATTTCATGCCGAAGTCATTTTGTTTTATTCATTTTTGATGGGTATTGAAAATTCTTTTTTTAACTCAATTTTTTAAGCACATTTTTAAAGCTCGTTTTTTCTATTTAACCGATTATGGCATCCTAACAGGTACTACCACTCCCGGTCTACAGAGGTGCAGTCGGTGTAGTCTAAAGCCACGGCCGACAGGGATTTTAAAATGTTGGTAGCACCTGTTTATAGACGATAGTGTACGAGGGTGTGTCAAAAAGTAATGCCATTTTGTTTAGGACAGGTATAATTACTAACAAAGGAACATGTACGAGGGTGAGTCAAAAAGTAATGCCATTTTGTTTAGGACAGGTATAATTACTAACAAAGGAACATGTACGAGGGTGAGTCAAAAAGTAATGCCATTTTGTTTAGGACCAGTATAATTACCAACACAGGAACATGTATCATACATCAAAATTAAGTTGCCTCAGTGGATCACATCCCTTCTCTCCACATATGTTAGTCAAAAAGTAATGCCATTTTGTTTAGGACCAGTATAATTACCAACACAGGAACATGTATCATACATCAAAATGAAACTGACCCTCTTTGAATCACATCGCTACTTCACATAAGTAACGCTTCTCTCAATAGCAATGTTCCACTTTTGGATGAGAGCATGTATCCCTGTCCCGTAAAATTCTGTTGACTGTCCTTTGAGCCAATTCTTCACTACAGATTTCACTTTCTCGTCACTGGTAATAACGTTTGCCTCCGACTATCATCTCTTTGGTTCCATAAAAGAGGGTTTGAGAGGTATTACTTTTTTGAATCACCCTTGTATGTTGGAAAAAATGACTCCTCGTGATGATAGATATGACATACCTAAGATTTCAGACAGATGATCCTATACTTAGCCGGGACAGTGCAACATTCTCCGCCCATCATCAGTCAACAGGGTGCCAAAAATAACTGGAGTCGTGTTGAGAAATAACGCCGTTCCGTTTGCCAGCATCGAGTTTGATTGGTTGCTTTACGTCAGAGGCAGCGTAGCAGTCATCAAGTTAAATGGCCGTGAGTGTCAGTTTATTTGTTAATGTGCATCACCAACCCATCATTCTTTTACGCACCCGATGTTTAACTTCTGGCCAGAAGGTAGAGATCAAAACCACAGATCCGGGAATAGATGAAGAGAACGAGCATCCCTATCCTCCTCCTTGGCAGATGTTCGACTTTTGCGCTAACGGGCCTATCACTCGCGGTGCCGGCATCAGCGGTTAGTGACAGTCACATTGATCAGACACTTTGATGCAATCGTTGTTTGAAAAGAGACCCTTGAATCCGAGTATTTATTACCTTCCCTTTCGTTCTGCTCTAAGCTCCACCCCCACCCCGCTCCAAGACAATGTGCCCTCCCCCCTCTCGCCTAGATACCGGAGTTTAGAATCTCAAGCGATATAACACGATGTCGCTCTTGCCTGGCATTGATGATACAGCTGCAGAGGGGGGAAGATGCTGAGTGTGTAAACACTAAATATCACAGATACGACACTTTGAAAATTAATGGCGGAAGGGAAACCTGTTGTCTATTCACAGAAATGTGATCCTAACTTTTCAGCTTTCACTTTCACAATGACATTTTCCAACCTTGCAAAGTCAAGCCTAACTCTATTGTCTTAAATAATCTTACTACCCATGAGCCCATTAATATTTACTACCTTTGTGTATAACCAGAATATGCACAATGCTTTCATTATTGTCAATCACTCCAAAAACACATTGATTCTAGTTTCCTAAATTACCTTACTACTCATGGACCCATTAATATTTGCATTACCCCAATATGCACAATGCTTTGAATATTTTGTTTTATTCATTCCTGGTGGCTTTTCAAAAAAAATATTTTTAAATTCAATTTTTTAAACAGTTTTATTTTTAAACTCATTTTTTTTTATCTAACACAATAGATGGGACCCTAATAGGTACTATCACTCAGAATCAAAGTGGACCTGGGAGTAATGGCGATGAAGTGGTACTCACACTCCCCAGACGTCCAACTCTCCAGTGCATTCTCTGACCTGTCGACAGGACGGGTCTTTCTTTGACAAATTGATAATACAGATTATTTTGATTTATGCACAAAGGTATTAAATATGAATGGATTTATCGGTAGTAAGGTAATTTGGAACAATAGAATCACTGTGTTTTTGGAGGGATTGACAATGTTGAATGCATTGTGCATATTCAGATTATGCAGAAAGGTATTGAATATTAATTACCCACGGAACCATTGAATATTAATGGTTCCGTGGGTAATAAGGTGACTTGTAACAGTAGAATTAATGTGTTTTGGCCAAGTCCAACCAAAACTTTTATTGAATTTTCTGATAGATTTCGACGCGTAGATTACAATGATACCAAAGAAAGCGCTAGATATGGGACTTTTAAAAAACTTGTCGGTGCCTTAAAAAGCACCTATTTTTGAGCAGATTTTATTGTATAAATGAAGCTGAAAGTAGACGGATTATTTCTAGGTATAAGGTGTGCAAAATACCGCAACTTATATTTATAGATTGTTCCAAACAGCAGGAGCTGAATTAACCAACCAAAAACGCCCAAGCATGTATTTAATTTACTATTTAACGTCGTAAATAAATTGTCCTAACATTACTTGCTCGATGGACTGCTTCAAGGAAAGATCAAGTGGTTCAACTGACAAGAATTATATCTGATACATTTTTCTACTTCGATGACAGATCAACTGACAAGGATTAAAACTGATACTACATTTTTCTACTTAAAAAAAGGATGTATTTAATTTACTATTTAACGTCTTTGATAACTTGTTCTAAAATTACTTGCTCGATGGACTGCTTCAAGGAAAGACCAACAGGACCAACAGACAAGGATTATATCTGATACATCTTTCTACTCCGAGGTCAGATCAACAGACAAGGATTGTATCTGATACATCTTTCCACTTCGAGGACAGATCAACAGATCAAGGATTATATCTGATACATATTCTACTTCGTGGACAGGATCAACAGACAAGGATAACTGGTACTACAACTTCTACTCTTGAGAATAGATCAACAGACGAAGTATTAGATATCTTCTTATACATCTCTACTTCGAGCAGATCGACAGGGACAAGGGATTAAAAACTTGATACACATCTTCTACTTTTGAGCGACAGGATCAACAGAAAGGATAGAAAAAATCTGTACATCTTCTACCTTTGAGGATAGATCGACAGACAAGTATTAAATAGTTCATACAATTTTCCTTCGAGGAGCGGGCAGACAAGACCAGATCAAAACTGTATACATCTTTCTACTTAGAGGAACAGTCACACAAGGTTAAATCTGGTGCAATCTTACTCTACTTTGAGGACAGATCGACAGACAAGGATTATATCAGAATACATATTTTCTACTTCGAGTCGATCATCTTGATAAGGGATTAAAAACTGACATACTACATCTTTCTACCTTTGAGGACAGATCAACAGACAAAGGGCATTAAATCTGTAATCTCTACGTTATGAGGATAGACCGACAGACAAGATTAATATCTGAACATCTTTCTGCTTCGAGCAATAGATCAACAGACAAGATTAAACTATACTACATCTTTCTATTCAAATAGGATCAAACTTTAGCCACAAAGAATCTCCACTGTAAAACCATTCAATGCAGGCCTGAAATGCAACCTCAAATCGTAGCAAGAATTTATGAAAGAAGTCTGGCATCAACAACAGAATTAATGGGTTGAATAAAACTGCCGACTCTCATTTTCTAAATGGATAAAACTAAGCGGAGAAAAATGAAAGAGAAATTGGCTGTGTATATTTTATATTTAAATGTTGTTTTATAGGACATGTCATGTGGTACATAAGACCGACAAGATATGACCCGTTGCTGTTGAGGGTCAAACAAAAAACAGCAGGAGAAAGGGCAGTTAAGAAAAAAGAAAGAAGATGAAGAAGAAAAAAACGAGGATGGGTAAGATGACGAGAAGGAGAAATAGTGGTTTGTCTTGTTTGATGTGAGAGTGAACTCAGCGTTTGCAACTTGAAAAAGATGCCGCTATAAGTAAAATCCAAAGAACATTTTCTCACACACCCACCTATGGTTATTAAGAAATATATGAATAGATAAATAAAACAAGAAATTACTTTTATATATGATGGTATCAATAAAATATACCTACTAACCAAAGGGCAGAGTTTGTTTTCGCTATTTTTCTTTTTATCTGATGTATGAATTCTTTGATAGAATTCTTCGTTTCTCTTACCAAAATTCTATGTTGGAACTTCTTTGAATGATTTCTGTTTTTTGGGATTTTCTGTGGTATTTTGCTTTGGAGGCGTGTGGTGTAATGTTTACTGGTGGGGTAATGAAATCCTCGACAAGACTATTTGTATTTCACATAGCGTTAATACCCTTGGGAAAGGTATGAATCCAACTATTCTCCCTCAATAGGGAAATAGTAGGGTAGACCTGGCTCTTTAGCTTTGGTATGGCAACCGGTATAGGAGAAGGAAAACCCTGGATTCACCCCTTCTCGCTAATCAAGACTACTTTGAGAGCTCCTCCTTATCCTTCCTCATTAATAGTACTCTAAAAATAGTACATAAATAGTGCTCATAAATAGTACTTTCTTTCTATCTTTTTTTTTGGTGGGGGTCATTTTTTTTCTTGCTTTCTTTTGGGGCATTTTTTTTTTTTTTTTTTTCGTTTGGCTTTCTACTATTTTATAGATTTTCTGTCTTCTTAAATAATCTTTCTTTCTTTCTTTCTTCGAGGTATCTTTTGCTTTCCTCTTTCTTTCGAGGTATCTCTTTCTTTCTTTCTTTCTTCTCTTCTCGACCCGAGTTATCTTTTCTTCCTTTCTTCTTCTTCTTCGAAGTATCTTTTCTTTCTTCTCGAGGTATCTTTCTCTTTCTGTCTTTCTTTCTTCGCTTTCTTCGGGTGTATCTTCTCTTTCTTTTCTTTCTTTCTTTCTTTTCGAACGGTATCTTTTCCTTTCTTTCTTTCTTTCTTTCTTTTCTTTCGAGGTATCTTTTCTTCTTTCTTTGGGATGGGGTATCTTTCGCTTTCTTTTCTTTCTCTTTCTTCATCGAGGGTATCTTTCTTTCTTCGAGGTATCTTTTCTTTCTTTCTTCTTTCTCTTTTTCGGAGGTATCTTTCTTTCTTTTCTTTCTTTCTTTCTTTCTTTCTTTCTTTCTTGATGGATCTTTCTTTTTTCTTGCTTTTCTTCTCTTGCTTCTTCAGATCTTTTTCTCTTCTTTCTTTCTTTCATTCTTTCTTCTTTCCCTCTTTCTTTCAAGAGATCTTCTTTTTCTTTCTTTGCTTCTTTCTTCTTCTTTCTTCTTTCTTCGAAGGTATCTTTTCTTTCTTTCTTCTTCTTCTTTCTTTTTCAATTTTTTCTTTCTTTCTTCTTCTTTTTCCTCTCTTCCTTTCTTTGTTGACCATTTCACTTTTTTCTTATTTACTTTTAGAATGTTCTTCTTACTTTTTCTTTTCTTTTTTTTTTTTCTCTTGGGTATCTCTTTTTTCTTTTTCTTTCTTTTTTTTTTTCTTTTTCCCTTTTCTGTGTCTTTTTTCTTTTCGGATCATTTTTTTTTTCCGTTTCCTTTATTTCTACTTTTAAGATTCTTCCTGTCTGATTTTTTTTCTCTCTTCTTCCCTCTTCTCTTTACTTTTGGGCATCTTTTCTTTATCTTTTCTTTCTTTTCTTTTCTTCTTTGTTTTTTTTGTGTTTTTTCTTCTTTGGGTACATTTTCTTTTCTTTTCGTTCTAATTTTTTCGGATGTTTTTGTCTTATTTTCTCTATCTCCTCTTTCCTTTCTTCCTTTCTTTCTTTTTTCTTTCTTCCTTCGAACATTTTTTTCTTTTCTTTCTTCTTTCTATTTTTATGATTTCCCAATATATTACTCGTCTCTTGTCTAAGAACTCTTCTAATAACCAAGTCGAAATAGAATATTTTAAGTTTAATACTAAACTTGATGAATACAAAAAAATTCCACACTCAACTCCATGTTATTGGGACCTTCTGATGACGTAGAAAAAATAATTACAATTTTCGGTTATTTTATTCTTAAATTATTAAATGAACCCGCGAAAATAAACACAACGAGTAAAATAATTTTTATTATTTTATTTATTTATTTTATTATACATTTATTTTTATTTTTTCTTTGTTTTTTTCCTTTTTTGAAATGTGTTCTTTTCTTTTCTTTCTATTTTTATGAATTTCTCCCAATGATTATCATCCTCTCTGTCTAATGAACTCTTCTTAATAACCTAGTCGAAATAGAATATTTTAAGTTATACTAAACTTGATGAATACAAAATTCACTCTCAACTCCAAATCAAATTCAAATCTGTAGATGCAATTCAAAAACACAGTTTTTCTTATGCAAACCAGATCTAATCCCTTTGTCTGTAGAGGCTATTATAACAAAGCTATGTACCAAGATAAAACTTTTCTAGGGTAAAATTTTACGAGGAAACTAGTGGTGTTATTCATATTTACCAGTGATTTTATTCTGGGGTCACTAGAGACCAAATTACAGACAGTATGAAAAACTACATGTATTTGATCTCCTCCGATTCGCCAGAGCGAACGCAAGAAAGTCAGTTTAGGAAATCAGATTTGGCTGGGTGAATGAACGAGAGAGACGTACAATAGTGTCTCTCGTCCAAATAGCCATTTCTCACATGCGTGTCTTGATCTGAGATTTGTTAAATTAAATAAATGAACTCTTAAGAAAAGCAATAAAGTCTTGTGTTCGTTAATTAAAAATCAAGTAACGACAAAAAAAAACTCCCAGCATGAGAAAATAGGAAAAAAATAAATTATGATTTGACCGCCTCTGTCGGATAAACTCTACAAGCAATCTAATCGAAATTGAATGTTTTAAAGTTATACTAAATTTCCTAAATACACAATTCACTCATCTCCATGTATTGGAGTCTTCTGATGACGTAGAAAAAATAAAATTTTCGGTTATTCTATTCTTAAATTATTAAATGACCCGACGAAGTAAACAACAACGAGTAAAATAAATTTTATTATGAAAAAAGAAAAAAAGTAAAAATTCTGGATGACACAAAATTTGATAATTATTTGTGAAATGAGTAAAATTTATTTGAAAAGCTAAATGAAAATTAATTTTGGAAATTTCAAAAAAAATTTTTTTTTAATTTGTGAATAAATAAACTTATTTGCCACACTTTGCTCATCAGTCAATTTGAAAACGAGAAAGAAAAAAAAAAAAAACAACCAAAAAAAGAAGACTCAGAATATTTCTAATTAATGTTTGCTTAACAAACAAGAAAACTTATTTTTATAGCACATATTTGTTTAATTATTTCTATCATATGAGGTTTATCAGAATGTATCAGGACAGGAGCATTCAATTTTATTTCAATATTAAAATCTAAATAAAGACATATTCACAGCTGAACAATTTATTTACCCGACTAGAATGTTGTCTACACTAGTCACTGCCAATTTGAAAAAAAATAATCTTATTATATCTATATATTTATCTCTATCAAATTTTCAATTTTAAGATCTAAATAAAGATATATTTTGATAGCATATACTTGTATATTCATTCCTATGACATGTCATATTATCATATAATTTTGTAAAGGTCTTTTCTTTTTAAACATTAAACATATATATATATATAGCAAATGAACAGACACATAAACGCCACACACACACTTACACACACACACAAACACACACCTAAACACACACATAAACAAGCACACACACACACCACCCACACACACACACTGAATTTGGAAGACTTGAGACAGAACAAATGAACAGCCACTAGCAACAACTTCACTTCTAGTAATCTCCTGTAGATGGGATTTTTATCCCGAAATATTGAGAATAAATCACAGGTTAACAAACAACACCACAGTTATCTTCTTTTTTCTTTACACTTGCATTGTGATAGCCTTCAAAACCAACCAGCAAACCAATATATATATATATAATATATATATATATATATATATATAATACAAGATGTGTCAAAAAAGTATCGAGATTTTTTGTACATTTTGACACACATTGTATCCTGAAAAAATTAACGTTCCATTCATTGTTCATTTCTATCTTGGTAAATAAACCTTCAAATTCGGCACTTTTGACTCATCTTGTATTCTGAAAAAAAAATAACATTCCATTAATTGTTCATTTCTATCTTAATAAATACAGCTTCAATATCGATACATTTATGACACACCTCATATATATCTATAGAGAGAGACAGACAGACAGACAGACAGAGACAGAGATAACTAAGGTCTGACGTTAAAAGCGTTTTTAACCCGTAAAATCTTTATAGCGCTCTAAGCTCGGAAATGCAGAGCAATACTGTTGGTATTTTAGGGTATATAAGGTGTGCTACAATACACCACTTAAATTTATAGACTAAGCGACGTCACGTGGTTTAAACCTCAGTACCAAGGAACAACCAAAGGATTCCTTACCAAGGATTTCCGCTGGATAAGCGCTCTTGATTGAAGCCTAAAGGATTGGCCCATAAAATCCTAAAAAATACACAACATAGAAATGCAAAGGAAATATAAGTAAGTAAAGCCGTCGGGGCCTAATGTCGGTATCAGCCAGACAGCGAGGGAGTCTATGCCTTTTTCACTAGCACTAGACCAAGGAGATTGTTTTTGCGTCTGAGGTGGAGCGCCACATCTACCATCAGCTCCTTACTTTACCGCACAGATCCCTATGCTACTCATACGCTGGGTTAATGTTACAATCTTATGGGCCATCCTTTGATCTTTAAGCAAGAGCGCTTGTCCAGAGGAAATCCTTGGTAATCCTCTGGTAATCCTCTGGTAAAGAATCCTGAGTATTGTAAGTTCCTTTGTCAATGGTCGCAAGTGGACTATGAAAGTGTCAGTGTTTAAGTAATTAATCAGCCGAACATTATGGCTGTTGATTGGCGTAGGAATAGACCACCTGACCTCGCCTAGTCTATAAATTTAGATGGGGAATTGTAGCGCACCTTATATTCGAATATGATGGGCACCTCACGTAGTGTAATGGTTAGCAACCGAGATTCTCAAACCATTGGTAGTGAGTTCGATTCTCATTGGGCGCCCCATACTTCTGGCCTTGTGCCGCATCTAAGCTAAGCTTAGTAAATAACTATATTCAAATATGAATGCATGGGAAATGGGCTCGTCACCGCGAGTTCAAATTCTAGACGTGATAATTGCATTTCACTTAGTGCTAATACCCTTGGGAAAGGTATGAATCCGACTCCCACTCCAGCTATGGGTAAATAGCAGGGCAGACCGGGCTTTTTAACCTTGGTTAGGCAATCGGTCTAGGAAGAGGAAAACTCTGAATTCAAACCTGTTAAACTCCGCTTAAGAAATTGACCTTGTGTCACATCCTGCTCGTGCGGAGGGGTTGGTAAATAGTTAATTTAACCTAATAAATGACATTAAAGAAATCGCACATATTTTACGGGTACCATGCTACTATTTTATAAATCGATACAGATTTAGCAGATCGATCATATTTTCTGTTTGTTTGATCGAATATTGAGCAAATCAACAAATATCTTTTTCAGAGTCAATTCCATTCGTCTGTCTTGTGAACTTGTCTGCGAAAAACAAAATCCCAATGAAACTCTTAATAAAGAAAAAAGAAAAAAAAGAAAATCTATTTACACGTTTATCAAAACAGAAAACGCTTAGCAAACAAAGCGGAACACAATGAATTACATAAAATTTTGCCCGTCGGATAATTAAATTCAAAAAAAAAAGAAAATTAACGATACAAACAAAGTCGGAATATGAGCGAAGAAAAAAAAATCCAATATTTGATGAGCAAAGAAAGGAAAAAACATAATTGAGAATTAATCGGTAGAGCATCGGTCTCGGAAACCACAAGGTTCCGGGTTCGATACCGGCACTCTTCCAACTCAGCGCATGAGTAGCACGGCTTAGATCTGTGAGGTAAAGTGAGTAGCTGATGTGAGGTGTGGTGCTCCACCTCAGACGTAAAAGAAAAAAATCTCCCTGGTTTAGCGCTACTGAAAAGGGGATTGACTCCCTCGCTGTCCGGCTGATACTGACAATGAGCGACACTGCCGACTTTACTTTTTTTATTTGAATGTTTATTCGCAAGATTAATAGAAAGACTGTTATTTGTGGAAATATTTAAATTAAATTATATTACGAAAGAAAGAAAGAAAGAAAGAAAGAAAGAAAGAAAGAATGGGGATATATTAAAAAAGAAAAAAAAAAAAGAAAGAAAAGAAAGAAAGAATGGGATATATCAACAAAGAAAGAAAGAAAGAAAGAAAGAAAGAAAGAAAGAAAGAATTGGGATATGTCAACAAAGAAAGAAAGAAAGAAAGAAAGAAAGAAAATGGGAAGAAAGAAAAAAGAAATAATGGCGATATATTAAGAATGAAAGAAAGGTAAGAAGAAAAAAGAGAGAATGTGGATATATAAAAGGAGAAAGAAAGAAAGAAAGAAAGAAAGAAAGAAAGAAAAATGGGATATATTAGCAAAGAAAGAAAGAAAGAAAGAATTGGGATATGTCAAAAAGAAAGAAAGAAAGAAAGAAAAATGGGATATATTAGCAAGAAAAGAAAGAATTGGGATATGTCAAAAAGAAAGAAGAAGAAGAAAGAAAGAAAGAAAGAAAGAAAAATGGGCAAAAAGAAAGAAGAAAGATTGGGATATGTCAAGAAAGAAAGAAAAGAAAGAAAGAAAGAAAGAAAGAAAGAAAAAAAATGGGAAGAAAGAAAAGAAAAAACAGCGATATATTAAGAATGAAAAGAAGATAAGAAGAAAAACAGAGAATGTGGATATATAAAAGGAGAAAGAAAGAAAGAAAGAAAAATTGTGATATTTTAAGAAACAACGAACATGGAAAAAACGAAATAAAGATTGGGATATCTTAAGAAGAAAGAAAGAAAGAAAGAAAGAAAGAAAGAAAGAAAGAAAGAAAGAAAGAAATAATTGCGATATATTATGAAAAAAGGAAAGGAAGAATTAAAATGGGTGAAAGAAAGAGAAAAATTATTGAATGGGGATAAATTAAGAAATAAATAAAGATACAAACAAACAACAAACGAACGAACAAACAAAACAACTCGGAATATGAGCGAAGAAAAAAATCAATATTTGATGAGCAAACAAGAAAACATAATTGAGAATTAATATTTGAATGTTTATTCACACGATTAATAGAAAGGCTGTTATTTGGGGAAATATTTAAATTATCTGAACCCGTAGAAATTTCACGGTGGTTAACAACTAGGATATCATTGTTAATTTTGCATGTGGGAAGTGACGGGGAAAATAAAAATGGGGAATTCTTTATATATTTACGCAAGACTACTTGTACTAATCTAGCTGAATCAGAGAAAACCATCACATGAAGTGTATATAATTTAAGGTTGTTCTTTATTATATGTATTGACGATTTCGGGTAATGTGACGTAGGCATTGATGTAGTCTCGGTTACAGACAAATTGAGATCGAATCCTTAAACATCGCAAATCCTGATTTTTATTACAAAACAAGTTGATCTGAATTAATTCTCAGTTTCAGTAATGAAAAACGTGTAACTTTTTAAATTAAAGACAATTTATTTGTAATGTACGTAAGAGTTGGTGCCAGCCATTAGCTCTGGCTTTGGAGAGATAATGTTACGTACTGCCTCTTCGCGGCCCTAAATCGCGTACGTTAGTAGTCGGACTTAGAAAATCACAACACATGGGTATATTAGGAACTTTGACTTTATTTCTTCTTTCTCGCGTGGTGGGTGGCGAGCGTTGACGATAGAAATGACCGAGGATCGACGATCACTACTACTGCTGGGATCACTGGCGATGGTGAGGTAAAGGTGGCTACGTAACGTCTCCCAGCCCATCGGCTGTGCCCGTGAGCGGCGGTCACGCTCACTTGTTCCCTGTCCCGAGACTTCTGGCTCTTGTCTCTGCTATTGACCTCCTTTTTATGTATATCAGCCGCCTACGCATTTTCTTTTGTTATACTTATCAGCGGACAAATCTATTTCCGAACTTATTGTTACCTTTCCTTCTTTGTTCGCTTTACCCGGAAAAAGTCCTTTGTTATTTTTTCGTCTTTTCTTTGTTTCGGTTTAAACGGAAAATCCTATTTCCGTTTTCCCCTTCTTTTAAATATCTTCAATATACAACATTAACATTTAAATACTCTTGACTCTCCAATCGCTCTTTTTTCCATCGCAGATACTAAAATATATATGGAGTGGTTAATGAAGATATATAGAGAGAGGGAGAAAGTGAAAAACAGATGTAAAGTAAGAGATGGGTTACTTTATGACTTAATTAATATTGTTACATATCCCTTTTACTCGGGTGTATATAATCGTGGAGAGAGTTCATCTCGGGTGATAGAGACAGACAGACAGACAGACAAACAGACAGAGATTTAGATTAGAGAGGATATAATGGTCTTACTTTATAACTTCTCTGGTTACTTTACCTGGCGCTTACTCGTTGCTGCTAACTGGTTCATTTCTGCCTCGGTCCACCATGTTATCTAGTTGTCTTATCTGCTGACTTCTACTTCCTTGCTAATTCTTCTTGGGCTGGGCTAAGCTGGTCATTATCTTAATTTAATAAACACAACACGACCTGGGTTTGTTTGATAAAGCATTATTATTTATGAGCCCATGATGTAACCCCGCCGCGGATGAGATCGACCCCGGAATACGTCTAAGCTCTCTGAAAGCTTGGTCGAATCTAAAACTAAACTATCACGTGTCTGTCATAGCAGGTAAAATCGCACGCCTCTAAGGGCCAACAGTCCCGGTAGTTTTCCATGAACTTTCTTATTCTAAATCGACAGATCTCAATTTAATTCCTTAACTACATGTCTGTTCACAATTCATGACCGCTCATGAATTGTAGAAATAGGTCCTGTGCAAAGATCTTTTTTTTAAAGGCTGATGTGAGAATATAGAAAAAGTGGAAGATGTCCAAGGAAACATAATAAATAAAATGATAAATAATAAATAGTTACTGAAAACTAAACTTTTTGAATGCAATCAGTTTATATTATTTTGATTTTCAGACTGTCGTCCTCGGTAGAGCATTCGGCTAGAAACACAAGTTTCCTAGTTCGATACCGACCCTCGCCAACTCAAGCGTATGAGTAGCACAGGGATCTATGCAGTAAAGTGAGGAGCTGGTGGTAGGTGTGGCGCTCCACCTCAGACGCAAAAAACAATCGCCTTGGTCTAGCGCTATTGAAAAGGGGATAGATTCCCTTTCTGATTGGCTGACACCGACTTTAGGCCGCCCGGACGACTTTACTTACTTATATATATACAGAAATTATATTCAACAGAAGTAGGTAATTGTCTTTAAGGCTCAGTTGTTTATAAGATCAAACTAAAATTAATAAAACGTATAAACAAACATTTATTGTGGGTTATCTTCAAGCTACGTACTCCCAATACCTTCAGAGTTTTTTGTTTTTTTAAGGAATGCTCCCTTGGTGTGAATAGCTAGTGAACTTTGAAATATCTTATCATACAGGTAAAAAATTACAAGAAAATTTGGTGCCGTTATAGTATGTGGCCTACCCGGTTTGAATGTGCCCTACCTCAGTAACTGATTGGCTGATACTGACTTTAGGCCACCCCGACGACTTTAGTTAAGGTGAAACAACGTTTCAGTCGATTTACCCTCTGGATCTCTTCAGGTGTTCGTTGTAATCCATTTCGAAAGGCTGTTCTTATTCTGCTTCAGGTATTAACACTTAAGTTCTAAAATAAAGGGAGGATCAATTGTTTTCAGACCCCTACAGGACTCACGTCAAAATCAAGAAAAGTTGGGGATATTAAGAAAGGAAGGAAGGGAGGAAGGTGAGATATTAAGAAAGGTTGATTGGTTGGCTGGATTTTACGGCATGTCAACCCTTGTTGGGTTATTTTATGCGAAGAAGTTGTTTTTTTATTCGTTCTTGATGGGTAATTTTTTTATCTAAACTCAATTTTTTAAACACAATTTTTTTAAATTCATTTTTTCTATTTAACCCATAGATGGGGCTCCTAACAGGTACTACCACTCCGAGGAAAAAAGTATGTGGGAGATATTAACAAAGGATGAAGAAACAAAGGCGAGATATTAAGAAAGAAAGAAAGAAAGAAAGAAAGAAAGAAAGAAAGAAAGAAAGAAAGAAAACGAACGATGAATAAAAAGAAAGAAAGAAAGAAAGAAAGAATGGGGAATATATTAAGAAAGAAAGAAAGAAAGAAAGAAAGAAAGAAGAAAGAAAATCAAACAGTGAAAAGAAAAAGAAAGAAAGAAAGAATGTGGAATATTTTAAGAAAGAAAGAAAGAAAGAAAGAATAAAGAAATAATGGAAAGGAAGAAAGAAAATAGAGATATTAAGAATAAAGAAAGAAAGAAAGAAAGAAAGAAAGAAAGAAAGAAGAAATCAAACATAAAAAAAAAAAAGAAAGAAAGAAGAATGTGGAATATTTTAGAAAGAAAGAAAGAAAGAAAGAATAAAGAATAATGGAAAGGAAGAAAAATAGAGATATTAAGAATAAAGAAAGAAAGAAAGAAAGAAAGAAAGAAATCAACAATAAAGAAAAAAGAAAGAAGAAAGAAAGAATATAAGAAAGAAGAAAGAATAGAAAGAAAGGAAAGAAAAAAGAGAAAAGAATAAGAAAGAAAGAAAGAAAGAAAGAAGAAAGAAAGAAAATGCAGAGAAAGAAAGAATGATGAGATATATTAAGAAAAGAAAAAAAAAAGAAAAAAGAAAGAAAAAAAAAGAAAGAAAGAAAGAAAAGAAAGAAAAGAAAGAAGAAAGAAAGAAAGAAGAAAGAAGAAGAAAGAGAAAGAAAGAAAGAAAGAAAGAAAGAAGAAAGAAGAAAAACAAACAAAAAATAAACAAAACGAGAAACTAAAAAGAAAAAAAAAGAAACAAAGAAAGCAAAAGAAAGAAATATGAAATGAGAACATTTCACTAATTAATAAAACGTAATTCACAATTAATATTTCTATTTTTATTCGCCTCATAAACCAAACGGCTATTATATACGGAACTGTATAACCTATTTCTTCTCACGGAAATTTCACGGTTGTTGACAAACAAAATTCTATATTCTTAAGTTATTTATAAAATTCTAATTCCTTTTACTGAAAAGAAATCAGCATTTTAAGTTTTTTTAAATAAACAAGACGAAAACAATGAATTCCATAAATTCTTGCCCATCAGGGAATTCTAAAGACACCAGTCCAAATATCAACGTTGAAATAATCAATATTTTATTTAGAAAACAATAAAACGATTGATGATTAATATTTTAATGTTTAATCACAAGATAAACGAAATTAATATTTGGTGAATTATAAAAAGAAGTTGAGAGAAAACATAGAATTGATTGCTTGCAGGTCATCAAAGGACAAAAATGGTGGGTGTTGAAGTTGATATCTCAGTGTTTGTTCATACCATTATTAAGAGTACTAGCAAATATATGCACCCTCCGGGTGCAAGTATCTAAGATTTAATGTAATGAAATATCGTATTAAATTAGAAAGTCTAATAAGAAGGCAGATAAAAAGATATGTAACAGAGTGGGGGTATAATAGAAAAATAGAAATGAAACTTACTCTTCGATCACTCCCGTCTTTCATTGCTGAATTTTACTTATTTAACTATTTAGTTAAATTAGGAAATAAAGAATAAAATGACAGTTATTTTTTTTTGTTAATGGATTTCATTTAAGATTCATTGAAGAGATTTTTGCTTATATTCATTAAAATAAAACCAAACAGTTAGAAATCAATAATACTAAGCACATATTTAATAAAATCACATTTTTAATATCAATATGCAAATTAGCCTTCCCATTCACACTGTAAACCACTATTTTTTGTATATATAAATACAATTGCATGTTATTTACATGTAGATATGGTCAACAGTGGCTTCGGCCTCTGGACCATTGATATAATTAACGGCGTCGATCCCAGGGGGCCATCCCCCCAGGCAACACCTGCCCCCTTGATTTAAAGGGGCAGGGCTGGGGGAATGCCGACGGGATCGACGCAATTTTTCACCTGCCACTCCATGAGCTTCGGCTCGTGGGTGGTCCCACGTTAATAGGGACTTTGTGCCTGACCCGTACAAGTGGGGTACGCGGTAAATATCATGTAGATATAGACAACACTAATAAAAAGGTGAAGCAATTTTATTAATAATTGAGGTTTAAATATAAATAAAATCATGGAGAATGTGATGTAAATAACGAAGGGAATTGTGACTTGAAAATATAGTTTCGGTTACAGACAGAAAAACACACAATCTCCATTATAATAAGATTTACGGGATTCGAAGGAGCTCTTATATCTCCGTAATTGTAGGAAGCGCGTGGTGTAATTGTTAAAATCATGGGAAATGGACTCGTCGCCCCGAGTTCAAATCCTGGACGTGGTAATTGCATTTCACTTAACGCTAATACCCTTGGGAAAGGTATGAATCCTACTCTCCCTCCATCTATGGATAAATAGTAGGGCAGACTGGGCTCTTTAACCTTGGTTAGGCAACCGGTCTAGGAGAAGGAAAACTCTGAATTCAAACCTGCTGAACTTCGCTTAATAAATTGACCTTGTGTCGCATCCTGCTCGTGCGGAGGGGTTGGTAAATATATATATCCGTAATTGTAGGCAAATTGTCGGACAAAGACAAACACACATGGAAATTTAATACCTGTATTGACAAAATAATACAAGAACTTGTTGCAAATTTTATTGGTATTTGCTACAAGACTTATCTGAGTTAAGTAGCGTTCTTGGAGTAGTGGTGATAACAGGGGTATTCTGTTGCTTGTTGGAAAAGTTGATAGGACGTTTCTTCGGACGTTTCTCGTTCTTCCTTGTAACCGGTTCAGTGATAAGTAATGGGGGGGGATGCTATTTTAGAAGCTTCTCGCCCTGGTAACAGTTCTTTTAAATGACGGTGAATGGGCCCTTGTTAAGTAGACTATTTGGTCTTCAGCCTTCTATAGTGTGCTTTTGTGCCTTCGAAAATGTGCTGTGAAAAAATGTCTCCGTCCAGGTCAATGGTCCGTAGATAAGTAAGCCCTGTTTTGGGGCTAAGTGATGAGTGAAGTTTAGGGACCGCTATTTACGCGACTACCCTCAGTGGGTGCTCCGTGATAAGTAAAGTTTTTGGTTTTGGCGCCAACATACGATGTTGGCGATTCGCCCCCTAGCGGCAGGGGAGATAATTAACTATGGAATTTCCAATATTATCGGAATATTATGCCGATTGGTTGGCTGGATGGTCGGTTGGTTTTTAAGCATGTTGGGTTATTTTATGCCGAAGATGTTTTGTCTTTCTTTATTGTTAATGGATACTCAATTCTTTAAAACTCATTTTTTAACTCATTTTTTTATCTAACCAGTGGTTCTCAACCGGGGTTCATATGGCCCCCTGGGAACCATATGACATTTTTGGGGGACCAGCCAGCAAAATATATTTAACTATAAAAATACAATGGGATTTTTAAACATCGAATAGCTATGGAAGGGTCCACCAGAGTAAAATAGGATTAAAAGGAGCCCATAGGTAAAGAAAAAAAGGTTGAGAACCATTATTCTAACCCATAGATGGGACAGTAACATGTACTACCACTCCGGGTCAGAGTGGGTTTGGAAATAATGGTATTGAATAACTATTCCACATTCCCCAGAGCTCCAGAATTGGAACTTCACCATCAGATGAATTTGCACGTCATACCCAGGACATTATGACTCTCATCACCGCCTTCTAGCACATATATGGTAAAAAGGGTTTGGAGGCTTGCTATAAGGTCAATAGGTTTGGGATAATCATATAGGTGCTAGGGCTTGATTGATCGCAGGGGGGGGGGCTCTTCAACCGCCATTCTAGCATAAATAAGGGGCAAAGAATATGATGTAGCGTAAATAACTTGCCACTTGCCTTCCCCACCCGGGGGGGGGGTCCAGTGTGCTTCGGCCACTGGATCAGGTTAAGTTAAAATTAATAGCGTCGATCTCAGGAGAGCCCCCCTCGTGGGGGAATGCCAACGGGAATCGACGCAATTTTTTCCACCTACCACCCATAAGCTTCGGCTTGTGGGTGGGCCCACATAAAAATGTTCTTGTGTCAAGCCTCATAAGTGGGATGAGCGGCAAATAACCTTGCCACTCGTGCCCCACTTTGGAAGCGCGTGGTGAAGTTCCTACGACGGTAATCATTTCACCATTCTGATTGGTTTATAAAAGACAAACAAATAACTAAAATTAATCATTTAGTTTGTAGATTCGAAAAAGAAGATTCATAAGTTTTGAATTTCCTCACAATAAAAAAAGCGATATGTGATCAACGCATGATGTGACGCTGCACGTTACTATTCTTCTACAAGGAGAGCTTTGACATTAAATGACCGACATGCTTTTTGGAAAAACAATGTTTCCGGTTTGAATTTAAATTATTTTCTGCTTCTCTCTCGATGTGTCTGGATTAAAAACATTTACATCTAAAAACGGACCTAATTATCATTATGCTCTGATGATGATTTTTTTATAAATCGAAATATTGTCAATATTAGCTATGAAAATGATATAAAAATATTCATTTAAACAACATTGTGTGTTTTCATACCCTTATATATATATTATATATATATATATATATATATATATATATATATATATCAGGGATCACCAAATTATTGTCATGGCTAATGCGCTAGACTGTGACATGGTAGTGAGCGAGTTCAAACTCCAGTCATGCTATTAGATGCACTTTCGGACTAATACCCTTGGGAAAGGTATGAACCCCTCATCCCTCCAGCTATGGATTAAGGTAGGGCACTACTATTTCTTCTACAAGGAGAGCTTTAAAATTAAATAACGACAAAGGTTCATATATCATTTAAACAAAGCAACCAAACGAAACTAGCACAAAAGATAGCAGATACTAATCACCCAGTGAGGCTGATATACTTTTTAATTTAGTGAGTCCTGGGACGCACAAATTTAATTAAGTGAGTCCTGGGACGCACAAATTTAATTTAGTGAGTCCTGGGATGCAAAATTTAATTTAGTGACTCCTGGGACGCACAAATTTAATTTAGTGAGTACTGGGACGCACAAATTTAATTTAGTGAGACCTGGGACGCACAAATTTAATTTAGTGAGTCCTGGGACGCACAAATTTAATTTAGTGAGTCCTGGATGCACAAATTTAATTTAGTGAGTCCTGGGACGCACAAATTTGATTTAGTGAGTCCTGGGACGCAAAAATTTAATTTAGTGAGTCCTGGGACGCACAAATTTAATTTGAATGAGTCACCGGTAAATTTGATGGGTCCCAACTAAAGTTTGATAATGATGAAAAAGATATTCATCATCATCATCATCATCATCATCCTTTAAAGCTAAACTATCAAAATACATAGAAATCCGCTGCCTTATTAACAGATATAAAGACAGATCTATTCATGCAACAGAAATCAAGTTTTACAATCACCTCATCCATCATCTGTCATGTTCTTATATTTTGAATAATATCCTGTATTTTTCTGAATGTTGTATTTCATAAATCTTGACAAATCCTTTTAGCCAAAAAATGTTTTGATAATGTGTTGTAGAGTAGCTAACACCCCTTCAGCAGTCTACCAGATGGACTGGCTCATAGTCATAAAATATTAATACATTCAAACATTAAAAATAAATACAGAAACACAAACGTTACTATTTCCATACAAATATGGATTAATACGGACAGTTGTGAACATCCCTTTATGGGTTCCAAAGTTCTTCTAAAGATGCGATTTGAATCCCGAAATATTAAGGAAACATCAAATAGATGAATAAGAAATACAGGTAAATGAACAACATACTGTTATATATTGATGTGGGTTACCGTCACTTTTGAGTGGTTAGTGTAGAAGTAGATTTTACTTCAGTGTTGTTGAATTCAAATCTGGACCGTTATGTTGATTGATATTCAGTAACCCGATCTGACCTAACTTCCTTCCGGTTACCTAAACGGTGGGAACAGAACGGGTTTTTTTTGGTTGTTGTTGTTTAGAGTCAGTCAGCCGTTAGAACTCATGATGTAGAAAAGTGTTCGGCTTAGCTCCCGAATTGATGGTTGAGAAAACCCTAAGTTTTAAGATCTGAATAAAATGTGATAAAAAAAACAACTATACGCCTTGAGTTTCTCTAACAAAAACTATGACAATCTTGGCGTATAACCAGAGAACCTTACCAAACCAGTCAACAAAAGACCAAAACAAGAAGTTAGTGTAATATATTGGCTGGTCGACAAGTTTGCAGCCAGGGACCAGGTGCAGATGACTCGCACGTGGGTGCAGGAAATGCGTGGGTGTGAAACATGAGCCTGAAAACAAAAACAGGATGTTGCCTTGAACGTATTGAACCGATTTTCGACACCGAGAAAGGTAGGTGTAATTTGACAATGAGTAGGCACAGAAAATGAATGAAAACAATGTTTACATTTTCGCACTGTTAAATCAATTGAAATTTAAGGTCGCCAAAAGTAAGTTATGACTACCAGTTGTTATTTTTTTAATTCTTTGAAAAATCAACTAACAGTCAAATTTTACCGACAATTTCGTTAATTACTTAACTTTTGATGAAATTATTTTTGAAATAGGTTTTTCCTAAAATATATTAGAGGAAATATTTTTATGAGGTCTCCCCACCCCCCTATTTTATTTTATGAAATCTGAGAAAATGAATCGATAATAAACGATTTTTAATTTTTTCCTATAAAGATAACGGGTCTGAATATTTATATCAGAAGATTTTTATGTTTCTATACTGAATGTTCTTGAGTAAAAGAACCATGAATACAGAATTCTGCTAAAAAGTGTCAATATTATGACGTTTTTTAACAGAATGGGGGATAAATTTGATACATCAAATTGGATGTCCCTAGTGATCAAGCAGGACGCGATGCTTTTAACGTGACCTGACCGTAAGGCCATTTTCACGGATACAAAGTTGCACCTTAATTCGAGCACTTTTGGGTCAATCCTCTTATCTCTGCATGAATATCATTCTTGAACTGTAGCAATATCTTCAGCTTATTCAAATATACACACTCCTTTAAATTTGAACCACGTATCTTTGAGAATCTGTGTTACGCCTTAAAAATATGTGGTTCAAAATTAACTGACCTGAAAAGATGTAAAAGATTTTAAATAAAATAACTGGTGCTTTATATATTTTATCTATTTATATATCAACACTGAAAATTTCATTAAATTCGGTTAATTCCCTGATTTTTTGGTATTTTTTTTTTCTTTCGGTGGGATGACATACGATGGCGGAATTTTGGTCCGTTAAGTTCGATTTAATGCGAATGTTTTATTTTAGTCGTCTTTCTTCGCTGACAAGGTAAATCACCCCCCTCATCGCCCGCCCCCATTTTTTTTCTCTGCGCCAAATCATTGAAGTTGTCAAAATTTTACATCTTTGCCCGGAGAAGAATATAATGCTGTCAAAATTTTGAAATAAGATAACATTATCAATATAAGACATAGAAATTTCGTTATTTCCTTTCGGATATAAAAAATAAAAAACTTTCACGCGTGATTAAGATTTAAGTTTATTTCGATTGTTCAACCCACTCGCCTTTACGTTGGCTTAAGTTTTTAGGGTAGGGATTGGGGGAGGCTGCTAGGATTTGGAATATTTCGAAATGAGGAAAGAAAAAGAAGATTAAGTTGGATTTTCTTTAAAGTCCCTTAATCTTTTATTTTTTGGGGGGTGGGGGGCTTTGAAATTATGGAAATTTGGTGAGAAGTAACGAAGACTTATCTTTTTCTCTTTCTCCTCCTTTTTTCTCTTTCTTTTTTTATTTTTTGTTTTTGTTTTTCTCTTTCTCTTTTTTTCGTTTTTTTTTCTTTTTCTTTTCTTTTTTTTTTTCTTTTATCTTTTTTTTCTTTTTTCTTTTTTCTCTTTTTCTTATCCGCTTTTACTTTCTCTTTCTTTTTTTCATTTTTTTTAAGAGGGGGTTCTTTTTCTCTTTTCTCTTTCTTTTTGTTTCTTTATTTCATTTTCTCTATTTCTCTTTTTTCTTTTTTCTTTTTTCTTTTTTTCTTTTTTTTTTTTTTTTTTTTTTTTCTCTTTTTTTTTTTTTTTTTTTTTTTTTTTTTTGTTTTTTTTTTTCTTTTTTTTTTTCTTTTTTCTCTTTTGTTTTCGTTTCTTTTTCACTTTTTTCTAACAATGCAAGACTATAATTAAGAAGAAATTTAGAGAGAGAGAGAGAGAGAGTTCTCTTTTTCTTTTTAGTTAAAAGATTTTATTTTTTTTTATTTAGCAGCTTTTTTGAGGGTTTTTAACCCTTTTGCTAGTTAAAAACACCCCCGGGAAAACTAGCCCCATCTGGTATCCAGAAAGTTGTCTCTTTAACTGAGGGGGCTTGCGCCAAACAGGCTTATACTGTGTATGTATACGGCCCCTTCCACACCCTATGGCTCCACCGAGGTTAAACACATGGTTCTGTACTTCTATTCTCCATTTAGTAGTCTCAAGATCATCTACAAAAACACTTTCAGGACTTTGTTTTGTTTTGTATCGTAAATCTTAAATGCTCAGATAATAAAGTCTGCATTTGTTACAACTCTTGTTGGAATTCATTATATGAACTAGCAAATATATGCACCCTCCGGGTGCAAGTATTTAAGTTTTAATGTAATAAAATATTGTATTAAATTAGAAAGGCTAATGAAACTGAATAAGAATACAGATAAAAAGATTTGAAACAGATGGAGTATAATAAAAGATTTGAAACAGAGGGAGTACAATAAAAAAATGGAACAAATGAAACTTACTCTTCCATCACTCTCGTTTTTCATTGTTATTTTTTTCTAATTTAAGTATTTAGTTATAAGAGGAAGTAAAGAATAAAATGACAGTTATTTTATCTTGTTAATGGATTTCATTTAAGATTCATTGAAGAGATTTTTGCTTATATTCATTAAAATAAAACCAAACAATTAGAAATCAATAATACTAAGCACACATTTATTAAATTCGATTTTTTAATATTAATATGCAAATTAGCCTTCCCGTTCACACTGTAAACCTCTATTTTGTTGTATATATAAATATAATTGCATGTTGTCAGTATGTAGACATAGTTAACAGTATTAATAATGTAAGACAATTTTATTAATAATTGAAGTAAAATAAAAAAATAAAATCATGGAGAATGTGATGTCAATAACTAAGAGAATTGTGACTTGAGTAGGAATACAGTTTCGGTTACAGACAGAAAAACACACAATCTCCATTATAATAAGATATGTAAAATCACCTGCGTTTGGTGACCAATCCTGAGCCCTCCTAACGCATTATAAGATGTGGTATTACCTACCGAAGTTAAAACTACATTTAAGTCTTATAGTACTATTTCGCAAACGTTGCAATAATTAGTATTATCTGCGTTATTCGGACTATTGTCCTCATCTTCATTGTTAGATGTACAACGTTTCGGACGATGTGCCCCCCCGGCCTTCTTCAGGTATTTCTTGTTGGACTCGGGAACCTTCTCGAACTCTATAGACTGCATGTTCAATCCTGGTCAAGAGCAGCAGTAACATAGAATAATAATTAACACAGCTTAACGCCTCTAATGTTAGCGGAATGAGAACCGGATATCCCCGTGAATTGAATAAAATGTTAGGTTCAAAGTTCCGTGATGGCTCCCGATTACGACAAGAAGGTTCCCGATTACGACAAGAAGGCTTCCGAGTCCGAAAAGAAGGTTCCCGAGTTAGAGAAGGTTTCACGTTGCGGTCAACACACTTCTTCCATCGGTGTTGCAATGTTTGGATACTATTCCTCGAGAAAGTCAACAGCAGTTATGATGACATCATATATATATATATATATATATATATATATATATATAAGGGGATGGTTTCGCTCAATCGTTAGAGCACCTGTCTTCGAATCACAAGGTTCTGAGTTCGACACTCTTGAAATTTAGTATGGGACTTGCTTCCGGCTACACCGGCTAGCAATCCTTAGTCTTCACCGGTCAAAACCAGCAGCAGCCGGCTGCCCCCCCCCTCCGTGATGATGTCTATAAAAGCGTACACCTGCTTCCTCTCTTCCTCTTAGCGGGACACAAAGGTAGGTGTTAGCATCTCTTGCTACTCTATTCTCTGCTTGTTCATTTTAAGGATATAAAGGATATAGAATATTAAATCCCTTGAAGGAATTCATGTTCACCAGTCCCACGAAACTACGGACATAGAGACTTTATAAACGCCCTTGACGGACGATAAAAACTGCCTAATTACTTCCGCATAGGAGAATTCAGGGAGCCTTCTACAACTTCGGATATATTTCAGAGGTGGAACACTACACCTACCGTCAGCTCTGTGCTTAATCGCATATATCAGAATGCCAAATCTGTGATACTCATTCGCTGAGTTGGTAATGACCGGTATCGAATCCAGAACCTTGAGAGTCCTAGGCGACTGCTCTACCGACTGAGCTCAAATGGACCTTGATGAATTATGATATATAAAGTCTTTTTCCCCTCAAGGCAATACTTAATATACTTGTTATTAAATAGACTAGCAAATATACGCACCCTCCGGGTTCAGGTATCTAAGTTTTAATGTAATAAAATATTATAATAAATTAGAAAGGCTAATGAAACTAAATAAGAATGCAGATAAAAAGATTTTAAACTGAGGGGGTATAATCGAAAAATAGACCAACTGAAACTTACTCTTCCATCACTACCGTATTTCATTGCTAAATTTTCTGATACTCTGAAGTCTATTACAAGGACTCCACGCAGGATTTAACTCTTGCAACTTGCCAACTAAACAATTAACTAGCTAGCTAAAGCTTCCTTTGAAGACCCCTAAGCAACCAAACTACCGGTGGCTATATCCGACCTAACC
This sequence comes from Doryteuthis pealeii, assembly GCA_023376005.1. Taxonomy (NCBI): domain Eukaryota; kingdom Metazoa; phylum Mollusca; class Cephalopoda; order Myopsida; family Loliginidae; genus Doryteuthis; species Doryteuthis pealeii. The sequence goes on along the minus strand of CM042164.1, from coordinate 71,852,145 downwards.
TTAACGAACATTGAAGTGAACATTTTCTAAACCCTTTGTTCTAACGTATATTTGTATGTATTGTTGTACATTTACCCTGTATTAAATCCATTATTGTAGCAAATTTGTCGGCGTACTCTTGTCTTTGAATTTCCCGCCTATATTGTCATTCTACGAATTTGTTCCCTGTAAATTATCTCCCCTACACCATAAGGGGCCAGTTTAATTTACAATTAAATTTATCTAATACCAGTCCCCGCCAACTCAGCGTATGAGTAGCACAGTTTGGGTAACCCTCTCTGTGCGGTAAAGTGGGGAGATGGCGGTAGTTGTGGCGCTCCACCTCAACAAAAACAATCTCCCTGGTCTAGCGCTATATATATATTAGGCGAGGCAACCTCGTTTTGCAGATTATCCAGTTGAAAATTGAAATCGATTTTTCGCGAATACTGCCCTGCGCTTATCATCTCTCTCTCTCTCTCTCTCTCTCTCTCTCTCTCTCTCTCTCTCTCTCTCTCTCTCTCTCTCTCTCTTTTTCAAATTTTCGTATTCGGTCTTAACGAAGTCAGTTGACTTGACGTGGTTTTCATTCACTCTCTCGCTAATACCACTTCACGTTGATTTTCCCCGCCAAAACTTGAATCATGACTGGTCCGCAAGCAGAACGCGCAACCATTAATCAGTACGAGCACTTGCTTGCTTTTCTACTTTCTTTTCTTTTTCTTTTTCTTTTTTTTCTTTTTTTTTTCCTATTTTTTCTTTTCAAAAATGGACAGCAAATTCAATATAACATCTCTGCGACTCTCACATGCTAAATAGAAACCGCCATCACTGTGATACCGCAAATGTAATATTTAATCTGCTGCGTCTTTTTGGTAAGGAAAAGGAGGCAGACAGCTTCAATTGCACGGTACCATTCCGATAGCCAGAAGCACTTTTACCAATTCTTAGTTAATATTTCTTTTTTGTTTTTTTGTTTTTTTTTATTTTTATTTATTTTTTTTTTTTATGCTCTCGAGCAATTAAGTTGAAAATTTTCTAAAAATCAGTTTCGCGTTCGCCGTCAAGTACTTTCGAATTGGTATTTTCTAAAAGACTTGAGAGGACTAATGATAAACGTATGGCGACTTCTTTAAATAAAATAAAAAGTTGAGGAAGAAATGTTACCATAATTTATTTGAATTGGGTCCAAGAATTTACCATAATTAATTCCAGCTAGTGGGGCCCGTGGAATTTCCACGAAACGGAACAAAAATCAAGAGGAGCTATTTAAGCCAGAAAAGATGATTTGCAATTTCATTACATATAAATCCTGATGTTGTCTTTGCAATAAATAATACAAAAATATAATAATAATCCTACAAAAATCACCAAAATATCTTCCGTAAGTCACAATTACAATATCACAAATAAAACAAACACGTAAATTATTTTTTCAATTTTAATTTTTACGTTGCAAGACCATTTGGAATGTTTCATTTTTAAAACTTGGGAAAATAAAATGGAACAAATAAGAAATCTGCGATTAAGCGACATCAGATAATCTGTATTCACATTTTTACATTGCATCTAAGATAATTTGGACGGTGACATTTTTACTCAGTCGGTAGAGCACGCTCCTAGGAATCGCACGGTTTCTGGTAAAATACAAAAAAAAATAAAATGCTATGTATATATACGATGAAAAGGTGGAAAGATAAGGTAAAGGAAAGGAATTAAAGAGTGAGGAGGTGTTGAAAATATAAGATATTTGATTCATAAATATATATATTTACCAAACCCTCTTCACGAGCAGGATGCGACACAAGGTCAATTTCTTTGGCACAGTTTACAAGGTTTGAATTCAGAGTTTTCCATCACCTAGACTGATTACCCAGCCAACGTTAAAGAGCCGAGTCTGCCCTACTATTTACCCATAGCTAGAGGGAGAATAGCCGGATTCATACCTTTCGTAAGGGTATTAGCTCAATGAGAAATGTAACCAGCCTCGTCCAGGATTTACACATGTCTTGCCGTGTCCAAAGCATATTGAGACTCTCTGTCCATCAATTTTTTTTTACTACTTTTTATTTTCATTTTCAAAAACAAATGAAATGTACAAGAAATTAATATATCGATTTTGATAAGATTTTTCCTTCTCCTAAACTGGTTACCTTATAGCACAATGCATGAGTGCAGTGTGCATCTGTGCATACGGCTGTAGGTGTGTATATATAATTCTAGCTAGTTAGATACATAAGTAGCAAGACAACCCACAGATATGTATAAATATATGTGTGTGTGTGTGTGTGTGTGTGTATGCATGTATTGTATATGTAAGTAGGTGTATCGTTTGTGGGTGTCAATAGTTCAGTCCAATCATAAAACTTAAGAAAAGATTAAGAGTGGTGATAACTCCCCAGATTAGAGACGAGAAGTCTGGTTTGTGAACAAAATTTGAGAGTTGACCGTAATAAAATTCGACCTAGATTAAACACAAAGAACTTTTCAAATCACGCGGTGGTTAGACACAAATCTCGTGGACGAGATTTGATAGCAAGAATTTTGGAATTCTGGGAAATTTAAAAAAGTCAAGTCAGTTGGATCTCAGGCAGCGAACCAGTAACATCTCCCTTAGAGACTTGTGAATAGCATAGAGGTAGACTTTAGAAGAAGTCCTTAAAGGAACAAGAGGGGGCCTTGTGCCCTCTCTCATCTCGACAGACAGAGGAGATGAATTAGAAGCTGATGGGAGTAACTGATGTGGATGAATGCAAGTTATATGCCTCTCTGACCATTTTTAATGTTCACCTGACTGATTTTGTCTTTGTTGTTGTTTGTTCTCTCTTTCTCTTTTGTAATACTTGTTTTTTGTGCACCCTCGGCGGGTGGTCCCCTGCGAGGTGTTTGAGCCTGTTGCAACGTGGACAGGTCCTAGAATTTAGCTAGCATACGACACGGAATCATGGCCAGTGATATGAGTTCAGGAATACAGTGAATGCAGAAGAGATGCAGAGTAATGTGCGAAAATGGACTCGCAGCCCGCCGGTGATGTTACAACCTAGCCAAGGTTAAATCCCAAGTAGCCGTATTATTTACCCACAGCTGGAGGGGGATTAGTTTGGTTCATACCTTTCCCATTAGAGCTATGTTGATTTTGAACTCATCTTGCCGTGTTGAGAGGACTAATGATAAACGTATGGCGACTTCTTTTTAAAAAAAAGTTGAGGAAGAAATGTTACCATAATTTATTTGAATTGGGTCCAAGAATTTACCATAATTAATTCCAGCTAGTGGGGCCCGTGGAATTTCCACGAAACGAAACAAAAATCAAGAGGAGCTATTTAAGCCAGAAAAGATGATTTGCAATTTCATTACATATAAATCCTAATGATGTCTTTGCAATAAATAATACAAAAATATAATAATAATCCTACAAAAATCACCAAAATATTTACCCACAGCTGGAGGGGGAATAGTTTGGTTCATACCTTTCCCATTAGAGCTATGTATATTTTGAACTCATCTTGTCGTGTTCATCTCATACGATAGCAACCATTACACTACGTGCCTCCATGAACTTTTTTCCTACTTCTAACTTTCATTTTCAAAAACAAATGAAATATACAAGAACTTAATATATCGATTTTTGACGTCTAATTACCGACATTAAAAAATATAAATAAATGAATAAATAGTTCCTGATGATTGCGGCAGACTTAGCCAAAAGCTTATTAACTATTAAGAGATTTAAGATAGCAAAGTAAATTAATACCTTGGGGAGCTGCTCGAGAGCATGAGACAATACTTCTGTGTTAGCACTTGTATATATCACTACTATTAACACACACATACACACAGACACACTCACATACACACACACATACACACTCACTCACACACATACACTCACGTACAGACACACACACAGGCGAACATACACATACACACACACACTCTCTCTCTCTCTCTCTCTCTCTCTCTCTCTCTCTCTCACACACACACACACACACACACACATACGAACACATACGAACACACACACACTCATGAACACCCACACATTAACAAATGAACACACACACACGAACGAACACACACGCACAAATAAAAACACTCACACACAGACTCACACACTCACACACATGGACGCACACACACATACACATACATACACTAACACTCAGACACTCAGACACACACATTCACATTCACACTCTCTCTCACACACACACACACACACACACACACGAAGACACACATACACACTCACACACTCACACACACACACACACTCACACGCACACACTATCACACGAAACAACTCACACAGACTCCATACACATACAAACACATACACACGAACATAGACTTACACAACCACACACACACACACACACACACACACTCCACACACCAATTCACATTTACTTATATGTGTATGATTATATGATTTATAGCCGAGACAACCTGATCTCTCTGTAGAGTAATGAGCAAATTTCGTTGCTATAGTAACACGAGTCATAATATGATGTTGAAATTGGCTTATGTAATTCCATAGTCATTCAAGCCTCATCTAAAAAATTCAAGTAAAATTTTTTTCGGCATTCTTACTTAATAATACACCAGACACACACACACACACACACATATATATATATATATATATATATATATATATATATATATATATATATATATATCTTTGAAAGGAAGCAAAAACTCAACATTGTTATTCCATAATAAATTTATTTCGACCAAAATTGGGGCCTTTATGAATCTAAGTTGATTTAATAAAGCCCCCAAAAATCAAGTCTCATCAGATCTTTATTAAATCAACTTAGATTTATAAAGGCCCCAATTTTGGTCGAAATAAATTTATCGTGGAATAACGGTGTTGAGTTTTTCCCTTCCTTTCTAAGATAAATATTGCTCTGTATATAATCTAAAAAGTTTATTATACATTGAGCTCTCTGTAGTTTTTTAAAGACTCACTGTATTTATATATACTGGATCATACAATAATAATACAGTGTGTCTTAGAAATCACATATAGAATCATCACTTACTACCAGGTTTTGGATACCTCACATCTATATATATATATATAATATATATAATATATATATATATATTATATATATAATATATATATATATTATTATTATTATTATTATTATTATTATTATAGGAAAAATAAAGGGTTTACCATGGTTTCAATCAAATTGAAATGTTTTCATCAGGAGCCTACCCTACGCTTAACTATGTCGATGTAGTTAAATTTAATTAAGGAATACATCGACTTAGTTAAACGTAGGGTAGGGTCCTGATGAAATCATTTCAATTTGATTGAAACCATGGTAGACCCTTTATTTTTCCTCTAATAATAATATCATTACTATTATTACAGCTCTGTGTTTTTAATATATTAAGCACTTTTGGATTTTTTACTGATGCCACTGCGACGATAAAAGTTAAAGCGGTAATTGGATACTATATATATATATATATATATATATATATATATATATATATATATGGTAAAGATTTTCAATTTTTATTTATTTTCAACACTTTTAAGAAACTGGTTGTTTTAATTGTCAATACTCAGTGATATTATATTAAAAAAAGAGAAACGATTGAAACTACTTATTAAAGTCACTTTTAAAAGATATCCTATGGCAAATAGAAATGTTCGATATATCATATTTTTTTAAGTTGTGGAGGGGAGGAGAACATTCTTATATGAGAAGCAGTCGGAGTTGTACACAAAAAAGGTGAATTTGCATCCGTAGATAAATACGCTTATATATATATATATATATATATATATATATTATATATATATATATATATATGCGTTTGTGTATGTATGCATATATATATGTTTATGCATAAATACACATATATATATATATAAGGTGTGTAAAAAAAATATCGACATTTTTTGTACTTGTTGGCACACCATGTATTCTGAAAAAATTAACGTTCCATTCATTGTTCTTGGTAAATACAGCTTCAATCTACTTTTATGACACACTTGTGGTATATATATATATATATATATATATATATATATATATATATATATATATGTGTGTGTGTGTGTGTGTGTGTGTGTGGTGGAGAGACAATAGTCTGACTAGCGGACAGTGTGAAAGAGAGTCTGTTATTCATATTGACAGAACTGCTTTTTTATATCAATACCTCCTTAACTCTTTGCCTGTTTTAAGCCGCTCAAAGAGGCTCTCACATCATTGCGATCCTACCGTAAATCGCTGACAGCGGCTATCAGAAAGGATTCAGACTACAATAGAGTATAATAGCAAATCTTTGTCAAATAACTGATGTGTATTTAGTTCTTTGCCTACTTTTAGCCGCTGACAGCGGCCCTCCACACTACGATCCTACCGTAAACCGCTAATGGTCAGTTCATTATAACTAAGCAGAAGGACTCTGATTACAATAATAATAGGACTTTATTTGAATAGAATGAGTTCACATGTAAATAGAGAGTGAACTTTGAAATATCCTATTATACTGGTAAAAAGTACCAAGAAATTATTTTGCTATTGGTAAAAAGACTTCAAAAAATATGAGAAAGGTGTATTAAACCGCAATGATGAAGATAACTATAGAAAATTCCCTCCATTTTCGGGCTGAGAACTTTTCATTACTCTCTCATATACAGCAAAAAACATCGTGTATATATTGGGTGTGGTACTCTCTGTTTTGGGGTACCTGGGGACTACTGCATGCATGTGGTGTGATACGTGTGGGTGTAATCCATTTGTATGAGTCAAACGTATGAGATTGTATTAGTTACATGGTATATAGGGTGTTATGGAGGCGCGTGGTCTAATGGTTAGAGTCGTAGGAAATGGACTCGTCAACGCGAGTTCAATTCTTGGACGAAGCCGTTGGCATTTCACATGGCGCTAATATCCTTGGGAAAGGTATGAATCCAATTCTCCCTCCAGCTATGGATAAATAACAGGGCAGACTGGACTCTTTAACCATGGCTGGGTAACCAGTCTAGGAGAAGGGAAACTCTGAATTAAAACCTGTTAAACTCCGCGTAAGAAATTGACCTTGTGTCGCATCCTGCTCGTGCGGATGGGTTGGTAAATATATATACAGGGTATTTTAGGGTAGCTGTAGACTACTGTATGTTGGTGTGATACATGTGTATGTATCAAACGAATATGATTGTGTGTGTTTGGGAATGTAGAAGGTACATGGATATAGGGTGTGGTACTCTGTATTTTAGGGTAGCTGGAGACTACTGTATGCATGAGTGTGTGTGTGTGTGTGTGTGTGTGTGTGTGTGTGTGTGTGTGTTGTAGGTAATACGTGTGTATGAGTCAAACGAATATGATTGTGTGTGTTTGGGAATGTAGAAGGTACATGGTATATAGGGTGTGGTACTCTGTATTTTAGGGTAGCTGGAGACTACTGTATGCATGATGTGTGTAGGTAATACGTGTGTATGCATGGTATATAGGGTGTGGTACTCTGTGGGTAGCTGGAGACTACTGTATGCATGAGTGTGTGTGTGTGTGTGTGTGTGTGTGTGTGTGTAGGTAATACGTGTGTATGAGTCAAATGAATATGCTTGTGTGCGTGTGTATGAGAATGTATTAGCATATTAATCTTTGTGTACATCTCTATGTATGCAAAAGATAGAAACGGAGACTGACTTCTACTTTGACTTTCCAATTATTTTCACCCAAACTTTATCTGATAGTGGTAATAACATGTCAGATACACTTGACTTCTTCGAGTCTGAATGGACACACAGTGAAGACCATTCCTCACCGGCACCAGCGTTCTGACATGTCTTTGGACACAGAATTCCGGATTCGGCTGCCTTGTCCATTTTTGCAGAACTTGTTACCAAAATACAATATAAACGATTTAAAGACAATAAACATGAAAGTGATTCCGGAAATCGAAAAAAGTAACAAACTGTAGCGTAATAATTATGGTCTACGGGGAATTTGGGGATTGAAAATAAAACGGTAATCGGATTTCTGGAGAAAGAGAAGAAAAAGAAATAAGAACAAAGGTTAAAGTTTAGAAGGGTAAACACTCAACGGGGTGCCAGCAATTGACCTACGAATGACCCCGGGTCTAGAATTGAAAATAAAAACGGAAGTTCCGGGTTTTGACCGGAAGTGGAAATGGGTGACCCTCCCATCCCGGGACGAGAAACAGAAGAAGTGAAAATTGGTCTTTTACGGCTGGGACTTCGTAAGAGGAAGACGGGTCTCTCTCTCTCTCTCTCTCTCTCTCTCTCTCTCTCTCTCTCTCTCTCTCTCTCTCTCTCTCTCTCTCTCTCTCTCTGAAAAAGAACCCACGAACCTAGAAAGGAATAAATAACCCCTTTGTGACTATACGACTTGCGTATTTTGTTTCTGAACTAACGACGACTATTACTACTAACGACTACTACTACGGTCCGACTGGCCCTATGCTACAAAACAAATTATTTTACCCTGTTGTAAGCCCTGTCGGCTGGGGCTTTAGAATAAGCCGGCTAAATCTCTACAGAGGGGTAAGACCCCCCCAATGCGGCCACCTGTTGGTCGTGGGTGACGACCCGTAATGCTTAAGTACGGAATCCTATCGGCGGGTCACGTCAATCCCTAGCTCCTATATAATTGTCCCAACCATATTGCTCCTAGAAGTGTTACGTTATCTATTGTAAATACGAGGTATGTCAGAAAGTTCCAGGACTGGTGTCACAAAAGAATTTCAAATCCAAACTACAAACGACCATGTCATACCGGACAGCTCCATTATCTTACATGATCTCTGGCAAGATCCCCTCAATGATGCGACCTGTTGACTGTGGGTTGCGACCTGTGACGCTTAAGGACGGAATCTTGGAAGATGAGCATTCCACGACCTTACTTATGCTAGACGGGTGGTCACGTCAAGCCCTAGCACCTATATGATTGCCCAATCCTATTGCTCTTAGGGCAAGCGCCAACCCTTTTTATCACATATGTGCTAGAAGGTGGCACTGGGGGTCTTTATGTCCTGGTCATGATGTTAAACTCTATCTGATAGTGAGGTTCCAGTTCGACAAGAAACACCTAAAGAAGGCCGGATGGTACATCGGCCGAAATTTTGTGTATATAGCAATATAGATGATAACAATAGTAAAAAAATCCAAATAATTCTAATCTATATTTTTATTTTTATTATTGAATAATTTCTATTGAGGTGCGGTTGGTGTATTCTAACGCGGTGCTCTATCCAAAGGCGTTATTGTGTTCCCTATATGTGTAGTACCTTACATGCAGGTTTTACTTTCGGCATTCATTGGCACCTTTTAGTGCCACACCCAAAATATCTTATACATTTAACATCTGCTTGTTCTCATCTAAATTTTTCATCATAAATATTCTACGATCATGTTACTCCGTATCGCCAAAGTAAGCGTAAAAATCTCTGAGATTACATCGTCTTAAATGAAGAACGCAAACTAATTTGATAAGTACAAGGCTTTGCAATAAGTAAACCAAACATAAGAAAAGTTGTTTGATGTGTCAGTTAGTTGGTTAGTTGGATTTTATGGCATGTCAACCCTTGTTGGATTATTATATCTCGAAGACGTTTTGTTTTATTCATTCTGGAATTTTTTTTAACTCATTTTCAAATAGGTTTTTTTAACTCATTTTGTTCTATTTAATCATAGATGAGACCCTAACAGTTACTACCGGGTAATTCCATGTCAAATTATCTTGGCCATGGCCCCTAAACCAATCAATTTTTCTGAAATTTTGTCCAGGGGTGGATTATGTTAAAGTTAGACAATCCCAAAAATTTGAGCTTTCAATTCCAAAAATTGTTGGAGTTAGGTTGATTTTTTGCTCTCCAAATTGGGGGGGGGCGAAAAATGGCGACTTTTTGTTCTAGAGCTTCCCTACTCCTAAAAATTGGTTTATGAAAGAATTTTGGCACAAGGAATCCAAAAATGCTATCAAAAATGGCGACTAATTTGTTCTAGAGCTTCCCTACTCCTAAAAATTGGTTTATGAAAGAATTTTGGCACAAGGAATCCAAAAATGGCGACTAATTTGTTCTAGAGCTTCCCTACTCCTAAAAATAGGTTTATGAAAGAATTTTGGCACAAGGAATCCAAAAATGGCGACTAATTTGTTCTAGAGCTTCCCTACTCCTAAAAATTGGTTTATGAAAGAATTTTGGCGGCACAAGGAATCCAAAAATGCTATCAATAATTTTTTTAAAGTTAACCACTTTTAAGTTATTAATGATTTCTTATTTGCAAAATTGTAACTGATGTTGTATCTCCGTTTCTGAGCAAAATCAAACTATCTTTTAGGATTTTACGGTATGTCAACTCTTGTTGGGTCATTTTATGCTGAAGACATTTTTGTTTGTTCATTCTTGATGGGTACTAAAAGTTTTTAAACTCCATTTTTTAAACACATTTTTAGAACTTATTTATTTCTATTTAACCCATAGATGGGACCCTAACAGGTACTACCATTCCATATCAGAGTGGACCTGGAATTAATGGCGATGAAGGGGTACTCCACATTCCCCAGAGCTCTAGAACTGGAACTTCACCATCAAAGTTTAACGTCATACTAAGGACAATAAAAACCTCAACCACCGCCTTCTAGCACATACATGATAAAAAGGGCTGGGGCTTTCTATAAGGCCAATAAGGATATGTCATACCTTGTTGGGTCTTACAACATAATACTCCCCTCCCAGGCAGACTCTATCAGAGAAGATGAAACTCTTATCCCCCCCTCCATCAATATATAACAATACTAGCTTAAACGCCGCTTTATCGCGCGACATTTAAGCTAGCTCCTATGAAGGGCTTTTGGCTGGGCCTTCAGCCCAACAATGATATTTCTAACACTGAATTTTCAAATAATTTCTCCTATTTCCGAATGTATTTTTCTAAGAATTGTTGTCGTATAAAAAGAAAATTCGACCTAAAAAAAATCCCCAAAACAATCACAGTAATTACAACTTGAATTTCAGTATTGCGGGTCCTGATTCGTCCCGAAATGTTTTTATTTTGCTCACGGAGTTGGCCTGATTCCAAAAGGGTATGATATGTTGGGATACGTTCTCTAGGAGTACAGTTGAGAAATATGACACACTAACATACTGACATTTGCATTTATTATTAGAGGAGACAACTTAAGAGTGTATACATTTTCACAATAATCATAATTAGCAGGACCTGTGGATATACCACAATATGATCATTCAATTAATTTTCAAAAAAAAAGAAAAAAAAGAGTGAGAGAGAGTTAGATAAAGATTATTATACTATTTTCCAATAGTAAACATATCAAACTTTGTAATAATTATATTAGCATAATGTTGTATATCCACAGGTTCTGCTAGTAAAAAATCAATCCGAGAAATTCCTACATAGAATTTTGGTAAGAGAAACGAAGAATTCTATCAAAGAATTCATGCACATAGAAAAATAGCGAAGACAAACTTTGCCCTTTGGTTAGAAGGTATATTTTATTGATACCATCATATGTAAAAGTAATTTCTTGTTTTATTTATCTATCTATTTATGTCTCAATAACCATGGGTGGCGAGGGGTGAGAAAATATACTTTGGATTTTACTTATAGCGGCATCTTTTTCAAGTTGCAAACGCTGATTTCACTCTCACATCAAACAAGACTAACCACTATTACCCCTTCTCGTCATCTTACTCATCCTCGTTTTTTTCTTCTTCATCTTCTTCATCTTCTTTTTTTATTAACTGCCCTTTCTCCTGCTGTTTTTTGTTTGACCATCAACAGCAACGGATCATTTCTTTCCGGCCCTATGTACCACATGACATGTCCTATAAAACAACATTTAAATATAAGATATACACAGCCAATTTCTCTTTCATTTTCTCCGCTTTCTTATATCCAGCTCAGGGATGGGTGTCAGCGTTTAGGTACTGGAGATGTATGCTGTTGTAAGGTAGCTAACACCCCTTCAGCACTCTACCAGATGGACTGGCCCATAGCCATAAATATAGCCTACAATTAAAGTGGATTAACTAGCTGAATATTATTTATACTTATAGACAATAACAAAATAAATAAAAATTATTCTAATCAATTATCATTCTGATAACTCCATTGCAGTCTATTAGATTTCCATATGTCACAGTTAAATGAGTTGTATATCTTTATTAAATAATAAAATGACTTGATTAGTTAAGTTAAAAGATAAAGTTAATAGAAACAATGACATTGTGACAGGCATTAAAAAATGAAATAGTTAATTATAAATTATTCTAATTCATTATCTAGATATGTGGTTGAGAATAGAGGAAAGTGTGGATATAATAAACACAGTTAAATTCAGTTGATATTTCGCCTCATTATAGGATGAAGCTTTTTCGAAACTTTATAAAGTTTCGAAAAGTCTTCATCCAATAATGAGGTGAAATAAAATTAATTATTTAGATTATATAAATGAATTATTTATATTATATCTATATTTAGCCAATTTCTCTTTCATTTTCTCCGCTTTCTCAGCGATGGGTGTCAAAGTTTAGTACTGGACATGTATGCTGTTGTAAGGTAGCTAACACCCCTTTCAGCACTCTACCAGATGGACTGGCCCATAGCCATAAAAATAGCCTACGATTAAAGTGGATTAACAAGCTGAATATTATTTAGACTTAGTTTGCTGCGTTGGCTACACGGGATTAACCCTGCTCTGTTTAGTTTAGGTTTTTTCTTGTGAATTGTTTGTACTTATTTGTTCTGTGTTTGTATGTATCCGTTTAGTAGCAGATGCTAGTGCTTAATGAATGTATTAAACAAACCATTCTTCTATGTATATTATCCTCCTCGCGATACAACATATGCCGAATATTATCATATTGTAAAAAGTATTTGGTACATCTTAAGGGAGCGACTTCATAAGATGAAGCTTTTTTTAAACTTTATAATAAAGTTTCGAAAAAGCTTCATCTAATAATGAGGCGAAATATCATCTGAACTTAACTGTCTGTGCTTTTATATCCACACTTCCCTCTATTCTCAACCACGTTTTGTTGGATTTATTCAAACCTTTCACTCCTTATTATCTAGATATATAAATGAATTATTTATATTCTATCTACATTTAGATAATAAATGTTATGCTTACGTAATAGGTACCAGGTACTTTTCAAAAAATCACAATTTTTCATTATGGTACCCCCCCCCCCATTTTGGTATACATATCCGGTACCTAAACTTTGATCATCCCTGTTTAGTCAGAAATGTTTTATTTGTTAAGTATCTGGCCGCCATCCTTGGCCAGTTATAAAGAACTTAAAGTAAATAAGTAAGTCCTGAATTATAGAATCCTTTGGTAAGTGAATAAGTCCTTTACTATAGAATCCTTTGGTAAGTGAATAAGTCCTAAGTTTTGGAATCCTACGTTGTGTCAAAAAGGTCCAGCGATATAATCCTATGATCCGTCGTCCATGAAGATCCATGTGGTTGTGAGTACTTAAGATTAGAATCAGCCAGTATAAATAATAATATCAGCAGCAGAGCTCTGCCAGTGATTGGACAATAGGTTGGTCACGTGCTTATCGGCGAGTCTATAAGTAGAAGTGGGCTTTTGTCACACGCCTTATATCTCAAAAAACGCCAACACTATTCAACCCATTAATTCTGTTGTTGATGCCAGACTTTCTTCATAAATTCTTGTTGCGATTCGAGTCGCCATTTTAGGCCTATTGTTGAATGCGATTTTACAGTGGAGATTCTTTGTGGCATAAAAGTTTGATCCTTTTTTTTTGTAGTAGAAAGATGTAGTATCAGTTTTAATCCTTGTCAATTGATCTGTCATCGAAGTAGAAAAATGTATCCGATATAATCCTTGTAAGTTGAACCACTTGGTCTTTCCTTCAAGCAGTCCATCGAGCGAGTAATTTTAGGACAATTTATTAAATACGTTAAATAGTAAATTAAATACATGCTTGGGCGTTTTTGATTGATTAATTCAGCTCCTGCTGTTTGGAACAATCTATAAATATAAGTTGTGGTCTTTCGCACACCTTATACCTAGAAATAATTCAGAAAGACTCTTAAAATTTACTATCGTCTTCTTTCAGCTTTTCCTTTGGTAAGCGTATAAGTCCTATCCTCCGTATTAGTAAAGGTCCAGTGATTTAATCTTATGTCCGTCGTCAATGAATGTCAGCGTAGTTATGGCCAGTAAAGTTGGTTTAAGTATTGTATCAACCTCAGAGTACTGCCAGTGATTGGTTGCACTTGGCCAAAACACGTTAATTCTATTATTACAAGTCACCTTACTACCCGCAGATCCATGAATACTTAATGCCTCTCTACTTATCCAAAACGGGCACAATGACTTTAATATTGTTAATGCCTCTAAAAACACATTGGTTCTATTGTCCAAAATTGCCTTACTACCCACGGACCCTTTAATATTTAATACCTTCCTGAATAAACAGAATCCACCCAATGCTTTCAATATTGCCAATCGCTCCAAAACACATTGCTGAAGGTTTTTGTATATAAGGTGTGCAAAAATACCCCACTTAAATTTATAGACTAAGCGAGGTCACGTGGTTTAAATCTCAGCCAACCAACAGTTCTAATATGTGGCTGGTTGACTACTTAATCACTGATACTGAGAGACGTCCATTTTCAATCATTGACGAAGGACTTGCTCGACTGAGGAGCACCAAGGAACAACCAATGGATTCTTTGCCAAGGACCACGCTCTGTTTAACACAAAGGATTTCCGCTGGACAAGCGCTCTTGCTTAAAGCCTAAAGGATGGCTACTATAAAATCGTAATACACATTGGTTCTATTGTCGCAAATTACCTTACTGCCCACGGACCCATTTATAGTTAATACCTTTCTGCATAAACAGTATGTGCTCAATGCTTTCAATGTCAATTGCTCCAAAACATATTTGTTCTATTGTTCCACATTACCTTACTACTCACGGATTCATTAATATTCGCTCTCCCATCAAACAAGACTAACACTATTCCCTCTCCACTTCATTATAACAAGATCTTATTCATCTGTCATATTCATTCTATTCTCCTACAATATATTCCGGGAGTATTTGTTGATAATGGCATCTGGGAAAATATAGGCATGCCATTTTGGCCTAGCCTTGTCCAACTTTTTATAGGCGCGTATAGTGAGACCCTTTAATATTAAGCTGAAATTTAGACCCCAAAAAGTTACATGATACGCGGGTTTATACTGTAAATATATAATCAGAATGCTTTCAATTTTATAATTCCCTCTAAAACACATTAATTCTATTGTCATAAGCTACCTTACTACTCATGGACCCATTAATATTTAATACCTTTCCGCATAACCAGAATATGCAAAACTCTTTTGATATTATCCACCTCCTCCAAAAAGCGCATCGATTCTATTGTCACCAGTTACCTTACTACTCATGGAACCATTAATATTTAATACCGTTCCATATAACCAGAATGTGCTCAATGCTTTTGATATTATCAATCACTCCAAACCACATTGATTCTATTGTCCCAAGTTATATCTTACTACTCACGGGCCTATTAATATTTAATACCTTTACGCATGAGGAAATCGTAGGTTCCGGGTTCGATACCGGTCCCTGTCAAATCAGCGTAAGAGTAGCAGAGCTTGGGTAACTGATCTGTGCGGTAAAGTGTGGGGGACTGATGGTAGATGCGGCGCTCCACCTCAGCAAAAACAATCACTCTGGTCTAGCGCTAGCGAAAAGGGGATATACTCCCTTGCTGCCCGGCTGATACCAACAGTAGGCCTCTCCGCCAACTTTTTTACTTACACCTAATCAGAATGCTTTTAATGTTATCCATCCCCCCAAAAAAAAACATATATTGATTCTATTGTTACATGTTACCTTGCTACCCATGGACCTATTGGTATTTAATACTTTTTTTATTCCATGATAAAATGCTCACAATGTTTTTGATATTCTCAGTCCTTCTAAAAAACATTGATTTTTTAAAATTACAAGATACCGTACCACCGTTTCCTAGTTCGACAAGAAACTGAAGAAGGTCGAAGGGCACATCGACCGAAACGTTGTGTATATAACAATAAATAAGATGTCAATAGTCCGAATAATCCAAATGATACAAATTATCAAGCATCATCTACAAAATTCAGAGAAATGATAAAAGCTTATTGAGTATTTAATTAATGTATTTTTATAGTTTGGAAAAGATGTTTCATTGGCCTGTATTTATTGAGTATTTAATTACTGTTTTTATTTTGTACTTTGGAAAATGTTTGTATTCATTAAGTAGTTAAACTTTACTTAACTACATAAATGAGAGTAACCTCCCCTTGTCCATTTCACTTTGAGGAAGCCTTAATAACAATTAAGTTAATTTTAACGCTCTGTTTAGCACAAAGGATCTCCGCTGGACAGGCGCTCTTGCTTGAAGCCTAAAGGATGGCTACTAAAATCGTAACACACATTGGTTCTATTGTCTCAAATTACCTTACTGCCCACGGACCCATTTATAGTTAATACCTTTCTGCATAACCAGTATGTGCTCAATGCTTTCAATGTCAATTGCTCCAAAACATATTTGTTCTATTGTCCCACATTACCTTACTACTCACGGATTCATTAATATAAGGAAACCGTTAGGTTCCTGGTTCGATACCGGTCCCCGTCAAATCAGCGTAAGAGTAGCACAGCTTGGGTAACTGATCTGTACGGTAAAGTGGGGGGAGACTGATGGTAGATGCGGCGCTCCACCTCAGCAAAAACAATCTCTCTGGTCTAGCGCTACCGAAAAGAGGATAGACTCCCTTGCTGCTCGGCTGATACTAACAATAGGCCTCTCCGCCAACTGTTTTTACTTGTTATCCATTCCTCCAAACATATATTGATTCTATTGGGACATGTTACCTTGCTACCCATGGACCTATTGATATTTAATACTTTTTATTCTATGAATTTATAAATGAATAAGAGGGGATTGACCTAGTAAAAAAGATATTTCCCCTAATATATTTTAGAGAAAAAAAATCTATTTTAAACATAAATTCATCTAAAGGTGAATAAGTATTAATATTTTCGTGGAGATTCTCTCTTATTAGAGCATTGTTCCTCAAACTTTTATCTCTCTTCTAACTTTAGAGCACTCTTGTAGGGCTATCAAAACTATAGGATTATAATAAACCCTTTTTTAATTTCAGTGACGTGAGAGTAACGTAGTTTCAGTTACAGACAAAAAGAGACCGAATCTCTATTAATCATAGATTAGTGGCTGAGGGTCTCAGTGTCCTGTGTATGATGTTAAACTGTATCTAGTAGTGAAGGTCCAATTCTGAAACTTTGGGGAATGTAGAGTACCACTTTATCACCATTACTCCCAGGTCCACCCTGACCCGGAACGGTAGTACCTGTGTTGTATACTCATATACCCTCGTTGGGTATATACATCGAGAGAGTTCTCGTGTGATAGAGAGACAAACAGACAGACAGACAGATAAAGTTAAGACTGTGACTTACCTGCTTCTTTGTCTACTGGTTGTTTCATCTTTTTTTCTTTTGGCCGGTCTGGTCTCTTCTTGTCTTCTTACTATGTTCCTGTCTAGTTGCTGTCTCTAACTAAGGGCTTCTTTTTTAAGTCATGCATTAATCAACTACAAGACTTTTTTTTCTTTGATCAAAGATTTTATTCCTACATTGCCCTGATTCACCGCGCGGTCTGAGTTACAACCTCAGCAGAGAGATAGCATCCTCTCTGCGGGACGTCTGTCGAAAACTGATTACCTAATTAACTCTATCACGTGACTCGCGAGATTCCCGCCTCTGGGGTCCGTTGCTGGTATTTTTCCATCCCCTAATCTGAAAAACAATGGCCCCTTAGAATTCTCGCTATAGGGCTTGTCAAAAACCCACGCCACCACACAATCATGCAACACCTGTTACCAAGCCAAGATCCATATAGACAGATACCCGCAAGTAAACAGCTAAGAAGATAAAACAAGATAAATATACAAGATGTGTATATGCCTACGAGTAATAGACATATACGTCTATACGTCGATTTAAAGAATGTGTAGTGGGGTTTTAAGGGTAAAAAATAAGACAAACGACGGGTAACAATGTATACAAATGTATTGAACAAAAGGAGTAGAAATTTACAGCAAGAAAGTGGAGATTGCGTCCGACCAATACAGTTACGAGCTGACTCGCATTTGCTTCGTGTCAAGCCACAATTGAGAATATTTGAGAATCTCTTTATGAGAAAATATTCTACTTGTTTTTCTTCATCTCCCTCAAAAGTGAGAGAGGAATGAATCCCCTACCCCCCCCCCACAGAATAATGCAGCATCACATATGATAGCTATGCAGTGCTGTCGTTCTTATCATGGTTTTGACACTCTATCAAGCTGGGGTTACCAACCAACCAGCCAACCGAAAAACCCCTGTTGGGTGAAGATACGAACATGTTTGTATACGTAGAGATGATATAATACTCAGTATTATACAAGGGTAATTCAATAAATAAGGTGAATTTTGCATAACGGGTTGGCAATAGGAAGCACTGTTTATAGTTGCACCTTTATCAAGGAAATCAATAGTGATGGGTCCTTTCATGTCCCAGAAGACTGTCAGTATGATCTTCTTTACTAACCACTGTGCCTGAAAACTTTTTCTTTACCAGAGAGTCAGTGTGTTACCACTCCATCCTTTTTACTAAAACATAATTCTATGTCAATATGTCAATTGGTTATATATTATGTATTACTAGCAGATATATGCACCCTCCGGGTGCAAGTATTTAAGTTTAATGTAATAAAATATTATATTAGATTAGAAAGGCTAATGAAACTAAATAAGAATACTGACAAAAAGATTTGAAACAGAGGGAGTATAATAAAAAAATAGAACAACTGAAACTTACTCTTCCATCACTCTCGTCTTTCATTGTTATTTTTTCTAATTTAAGTATTTAGTTAAAAGAGGAAGTAAAGAATAAAATGACAGTTATTTTTTCTTGTTAATGGATTTCATTTAAGATTCATTGAAGAGATTTTTCATTATATTCATTAGAATAAAACCAAGCAATTAGAAATCAATAATACTAAGCACATATTTAATAAAATTACATTTTTAATATTAATATGCAAATTAGCCTTCCCGTTCACACAGTAAACCACTATTTTGTTGTATATATAAATATATTGCATGTTGTTAGTATGTAGACATGGTTAACAGTATTAATAATGTAAATCAATTTTATTAATAATTGAGGTTTAAATAAAAATACAATCATGGAAAATGTGATGTCAATAACTCAAGGGAATAGTGATATGAGTTGTAATATAGTTTCGGTTACAGACAGAAAAGCACACAATCTCCATTATAATAAGATATATATATTATGTCAATAGGTTATATCACCTATTACACTATGCAACAGAGAGAGTCCAGTTTAGAATCTCTGGTTATGACACGAGTTAAAACATAAATTTCTTTTCGCATTGAGTAATTTCTCGGTGACTTTTTATCTATCTTGATGGCCTCAAACGGGTCCCCTTGATGAGCCCTTTCAGCTTGGGAAGTGCACAGGAAGGGACGATAGTTGTGGCAAAACAAATCGTGACTTTTATATTTTTCCCAAGCTGAAGGGGCTCATCAGGGGGGGGGGCGTTTTTGAATGCGTTGAGGCTGTAAGGTTCAAAGTTATAATGATAACAAAACAACTCGAGTATTAAACATATAATACGGTGGACTTTAATATACAATCACGAGGAGAGACATGTATAACATATACAAGAAATACGTGTAAGACACAAGGTACAATAAGAACATAAACAATAGTTACCTACATGTACATATAAAAGATATAGATAGAGTTATGGATAGTCCATAAGGTTAAAGTCACTTACTGACTTAGTCCCACAGACCCCTGGTGGTCAAACCGGGAACCCAGAGGGAAGATAACTCTTCCAGATCCAAGGGAAGACAATCCCAACAAGGCCATCAAGAGGTCCGTAACGACGGAGCTGAGAGACATATCAGAAGAATCCTTCCATTAGGGCAGAGAAACGTGACAGAGAAGGATGGGAAAGTGCATTAGATTCAAGAGGGACTTCTTTGGAGGAGAAAACATTTAGCTTGTTGATGGATTTTAAATGATTTTTTGTGACAATAGTCTCATTACTTTTTAGACACACCTCGTATGCAACATAGAGAGTCCCGTTTAGAATCTCTGGTTATGACACGAGTCAAAACAAATTTCTTTTCGCCTTGAGCATATTTCGGTGACTTTTTTATCTATCGTGTCTTCCACATTTACTGTGTTTATTTCTTGTTTCTTTTTCTACGGAGGCAATGAATCATGTTTGAAAATCATGTTCTTATTAAAACTTTCTAGATAATGCTTTTAAAAGCTCTGAAGCAATAAATTGAACCATTAAGAAGGTTTATCTTAGACGATGCAGGAAAAACTTCCATTTCTACCACTTCAAAGACGGAGAAGGGATGGAAAGGAAGTGGGGGAAGCATTGTTAAATAGGCAAAAGCTTTATAGAAAACAAGGTAGAAGCAAGTGGCAAAAAACCCTGGTGTATTGATTTGTTAAGTTTTCAGATTTACAAATGCTGGGAATTTTAAAGTAGAATTCTAATGCTATTTCTATGTATATTTTCATTTTTAAATAATCAAATCTTCATAATTCTTGCACAAAAAAGTAAGAACCGGTGATATTCAATGTTGAATAGGCAAAAGGCTAATAGAAAACTAGAAGCGGCTACCCAGCGTCAATTGGATAGAGACCCTGGTGTATTGATTTGTTTACTTTTGAGATTTACAAATGCTTGGCATCTTAAAGTACAATTTCAATGCTTAGTATTATCTGCGTTATTCGGACTATTGTCCTCATTTTTATTGTTATTTGTACGTTTCGGCCGATATACCCTCCGGCCTTCTTCAGGTATTTCTTGTCGGGCTCAGGAACCTTCTTTTCGAACTTGGAAACTTTCTTGACGTAATCGGGAGCCATCACGAAACCTTTGAACCTAACCCTTTATTCAGTCCAAGGGGGTATCCTGTTCTCATTCCGCTAACCATAGCTGGGTAGGAGTTGTGTTAGTTATTTTTTCTATGTTACTGCCGCCACTCAGGATTGGTTCCCGAGTCCGACAAGAAATACCTGAAGAAGGCCGGATGGTATATCGGCCGAAACGTTGTAAAAATAACAATAAAGATGAGGACAATAGTCCGAATAACGCAGATAATACAATCATCAAGCCTCATCTCAAATATTCAGAGAAATAATTTCAATGCTATTTCTATGTATATTTTCATTTTTAAATATCTTCATATATAAATCAAATCCTCATAATTTTTGCACAAAAAGCAACAACTGGTGATATTTAATGTACATATATATATATATATATTGACTTTGGGGTTACTTGTTTTATTTTCGTAGTTTTACCCGGACATACATACAAGGTGTGTCATAAAAGTATCGATATTGAAGCTGTATTTACCAAGATAGAAATAAACAATGAATGGAACATTCATTTTTTCAAAATGCAATGTGTGTCAAAATTACAAAAAATCATGATACTTCTTTGACACACCTTGTACATACATACATACATACATACATATATATATATATACTTACATACATACACACCAACTGCCCTTTATATATGTATAGATAAATAAACACGGAAGAAAAGAAATAGTATATAAAAGAATTATCCCCCAGTCTCTCTCTCTCTCTCTCTCTCTCTCTCTCTCTCTCTCTCTCTCTCTCTCTCTCTGGTAATGTTTTCTATTATTATGGTTTTATTCTCAAACGTATAAAAAGCAAACCTATGTATAAGTTTATATTGAAATTAATTAGAATAAAGTAAAAATAGATGTAATCTTTTTTGTGTTCGTATTTAATTTCATTGGTCTTTCTAATTAAATATAATGTTTAATTATATTAAAACTTAAATACTTTTTGCTAGTAGTTATGATTATTTATCAAACATTCATGAATTAATCAAATTACGACACTCTCCCCCCCCTCTCTCTCTCTCTCTCTCTCTCCTCCTCCCCCCCTCTCTCTCTCTCCTCTCTTCTCTCTTCTCACTTCCTCTACTTTCCCTCTCCTCCTCCCTTCTCTCCTCTCTCTTCTCTCTCTCCTTCTCTCTCTCTCTCTCTCTCTCTCTCTCTCTCTCTCTCTCTCTCTCTCTCTCTATATATATGTGTGTAATAGGCAGAGTGGCCTATTGTCGGTATCAGCAGTGCAGCGATAGAGTATATCCCTTTTCATTAGATCTAGATCAGGGAGATTGCTCTTGCGTCTGAGATGGAGCGCCTCGCCTAACATTAGCCTCTCACTTTACTGCACAGATCCCAGCTGTGCTACTCGCCGAGTTTACAAGAGCCGGTATCGAACCCAGAACCATGTGACTCCTATGAAGATGTTCTACCGATTAAGTTAAACCTGTCCTAAAACGTAATATATATAATATATATATATATATATATATATATATATATATATATATATCCACACTGCGGTACCTTGACTTACGAATTTAATTCATTCGGCACGTAACTCAATTTGCTCGTATATCAAATCAATTTTCCCCAATCAAATGAATTGGAATGCCATTAATTCGTTCGAGATTAAAACAAAAACACCCAACTTATTGTAACGTTATGGTTCCAATTAGGAATATGTGACGTTACTGCACCAATTAGTAATATTTAACGTAGCGGGACCAGTTCGTAATATTTAACGTAGTGCCTTTTCTTTCTCGGCACTACAAAGACCACCCAGTAATATAAGATAATCGGTAGTACATTTTTCTAAGTCTGGCACAAGGCCACAAATATAGGTGCTGGGCGGCGATTACGTAACATTATTTTCTTGTATTTTTTTAATAAGAAAAAACATAGTAAAATAAAGCGTAATGGCTTATGCGTAGTAATGTGTTTTAATGTTTTTTGTTAAATAATATTTTTCTTTGACGTAGTAAATTTGAAAACTTAAATGTTCTTAGTAAACCCATTAAACAAAAGCGTCTCTGAATTTGGCTCGTATCTCAAATTTTAGCTCTCAACATAAAGCGAAAATGTCCTCTCTCTCTCTCTCTCTCTTATATATATATATATATATAATATATATATATATATATATATTATGTGTGTGTGTGTGTGTGTGTGTGTGGTGTGTTTGTTCTTATTTTCAATGCTTGAAAAAGACCAAACAACGTTCACAAGAACATAACACATAATTATATATATATATATATATATATATATATAATATATAATATATATTTATAGCAGTTACCATTAAATCCACCAAGCATACAAATATAAATACTATTTACTTCTGGATTTAAAAAAAAAAACGATTTAAAAGTACTCAATATAAAGTGCTAAATATCTTATTATAATGGAGATTGTGTTTTTTCTGTTTGTAACCGAAACTATATTCCTACTCAAGTCACAATTCTCTTAGTTATTGACATCACATTCTCCATGATTTTATTTTATCTAAACCTCAATTATTAATAAATTGTCTTAGATTATTAATACTGTTAACTATATCAACATACTGACAACATACAATTATATTTATATATACAACAAAATAGCGGTTTACAGTGTGAACGGGAAGGATGGAGGAAAGAAGTTTTGTTTTATTCATTTTTGATGGCGTACTAAAAGTTTTAAAAAACTCCAATTTTTTAAGAAACATATTCAGAACTTAATTTTTTTCTATTAACCAATTAAATGCTGAAAGGCATTTGGGGGCACCTTTGGAGGCCCATATCTCCCCAATTCTCCAACAGGACTCAACCATCTTTTACTATGTATACCTCTCATCGAATCTCTAGCAGAAAATTAATATTAGTTTGGCACTTTATTGTGCACGGAAATAGGCCAATTTTGCCCAACTCAGGGGATTATCAGGCCTCAAAGTCACCTAAAATACCGAACTTGAGCACTTTATTCACCATCAGTAATAACAGGCATTAGAATCCATTGAGAGAAAAAATTAAAGAAATCGATCTTAAGATACTACTTCCTCCAGCCAGAGTGGACTGGGAGTTAATGTGATGATGGTACTTCACATTCCCCTAAGCTCCGGAAATGAACTTCACCATATATATATCATTTAATGTTATACCCGACACTAAGACTATCAACCACTAGCTTCTAGCACTTATCATATGGAAGCGCATGTGTAATGGTTATAAGTTTCATGGGAAAATGGACTTCGTCGCCTTCCGATTCAAATCCTGGATGTGGAATTGCATTTCACTTTAGCCTAATACCCTTGGGAGAAGCTATGAATCCTACTTCCTCCAGCTATGGATAATAGTAGGGAGACTGGACTCTTTAACCATGGTTGGTAGCCATTCATGAGAAGAAAACTCTAATTTAAAACAGTTAAACTCGCTTAAGAAATTGACCTTGTTGTCCACATCCTGCCCCGTGCGAGGGGTATGGTAAAGTATAATATATGAATAAGAAAGGGTTGGGGTTGCCCATAAGGCAATAGCAGATTTGGCAATCATATAGGTTCTAGGCTTGACGTGACCAATGATCGAAGAGAGGCCTCTCTGACACCTTCTTAGCCCTAGTATTGAAAGTTAAAAGGCAGTTTTTTTGCTGTAAAAATTTAAATGCAATGTATATTAGTAAAAAAAATCTGGATAAATCAATGGCAAAAGGCCCTATTTTAGGGACACCCATTCAATAAAACAATCACTTTGAAAATATTCATGATGAATGCCGTAACCAGTTTTAACAACTGCAGGACATACTTATTATTTCCCTGAGTAACGCTAACTAATTAGTTGGTGACGGTTCTCCAAGTCTAGAGAAGTTCTTTGGGAGGTTATCAAGGTGTGCAAAGTTAAACCCCTTCTCCGTTTCCCACTCGAATCTAAGGCCCATGTTCCAGGCATACTAAGTTGGGAGAACCATTATAAGTTGGAATCGATCAAAAAAGATGATTTAAAAAAATGTTTTAAAAAATGAGTTTAAAAAAATATAAATCCCAACATTACCTGTATAAAAAAAAACATTTTCAGCATAAATAAACCCAACAGAAGGGTTGGAGCATCAATATCCAACTAAAACAACGTCTAAAACATTTGGAGAAGGAACCTTATCAGTATTATATTTGATTATTCGGAACTATTGTCTTCATATTTATTGTTATCTGTACAACCGTTTCGGCCGATAGTTGCCCTCCGGCCTTCTTCAGGTATTTTTGCTGACGGGGACCCTTCTCGAACTCGGGAACCTTTTCTGTTCGTATATCGGGAGCATCACGGAACTTTGAACCTTAACCCTTTTATCTAGTCCACCGGGGTATCCTGTTCTCATTCCACTAACCAATAGCTGGGTACAGGTGTTAAGTTCGGTTAATTCTATGCTATGTTAATGCTGCCCTGACCAGGACTGGACATGCAGTCTAGAAGATACTGTCACTTAGAACTGTCTCTAACCTTAACTCCTTTATTCCACTAGGCTATGTGTCAATGGACAAATACGACAAGAAGGTTCCCGAGTCCCATGCAGACCAAAAGAAAGAGAATTCCTTTGTTTTCGAATTCGGCGAACGGCAAAAACTT
The DNA here is from genome assembly GCA_023376005.1 of Doryteuthis pealeii. Lineage (NCBI taxonomy): Eukaryota > Metazoa > Mollusca > Cephalopoda > Myopsida > Loliginidae > Doryteuthis > Doryteuthis pealeii. Next base: position 71,826,528 of record CM042164.1, on the reverse strand, counting down.
GTACCAGTATAAAACAATAATAGACGAGGACAATAGTGCTGGAATAATCCAAATAATACTAATATACTCAAGCATCTACAAATTCAGAGAGAAAAATGGAGAATTCGTTTCCCAAAATTCCAATGCAGAGCATACAATAATCCTTTTTTTAATAATTTGATTCTTAAACCTAAGATATCAGGAAACATAAATGAATAAAAAAGAAGAAAGGGATATTTCTTTTTCTAGTGATCATATTGTCTGACTTTTCGCTTCCTGTGAATCGGTTTAGTCAATCATCTACTTTTTGTGTCTCCGCTAACATATTCGAGACCTCCGCAAAAACCATTCTTTTACGAGAAATTTATTGTAATGTCCGGATTTTGGGGTTCTGTAAGCCTTGCATTATTAGGGCCGTTTAGTTCAGTCGGGTAGAGTCTCTTGCCTAAGGAATCACAAGGTTCTTAATCGATATACGGCCCTCGCCAAACTCTTAGGCGATGGAGTAACGCACAGGGAATCTGTGCTGAAAGTAGAGAGAGCTGATGATTGGCTGTGCGGCCTTCTCTGCCCAGACGCTAGAAAAAATACAAGTCTCCTTGTTTTAGGTGCTAGGTGAAAGGGGAAGACTCCTCGATGTCAGGCTTTATACCGACATTAGGCCACCCCGACCGACTTACTACTTTTATTATCGCTATCAAATCCAGTTGGTCTATTCTAAGTGGTTGGTTGGGTTGGTGGTTGGTTGTTGGTGATTGGTGGTTGGTTTTTATGCATGTCAATCATTGTTTTATTCAAAATTTTAAAACTTTTAACACATTCTTGTTAACTCGTATTTCTTCTATTTTTAACTCATAGATGGGACCGTAATAGGGTACTACACATCGCCGGTGCAGGGTGACCTGGGAGTAATGGTGATGAAAGAATACTGCCACACGTCCTTCGGAGCTCCGAATTGGCTCCATTAGATGCCAGTTCGGTTTGATTCTTCTTTTTTGTCTCACCCCCGCCCCAACGAGGGCGAAGATTACTAAGTGCACGTGCTTAATGCCCGGAGATTGATTGAGAGTAATTAACATCAAAACAAAATGGACAGAAAATATATGCCAGATATTTAAGTGAAGAATGATTTAAACAACTTCCTTTAAAATTATATGCTGTACATTAGATTGTGGCAAAGCGGAATGAAAATCGCCTCAGCCCCTTTGTTTTTTCTATTTATTTATTTTATTTTATCTTTTATTTTTATTTTATTTATTTATTTAGTTTATTTATTATCATGAAGGATTTTTTAAAAGGCTTTTGCCGTTTTGAAAAGCATAGTGAGAAACAGTAGAAATAGAAAAGAAAATCAGCAGAAACAGTCTTTTTAATTTCAGATTAAATTTCCATAGTATTAATATTTTTTTAATGGAAATATATAGTATATATATATATATATATATAATATATATATATATATATATATATGTTGTGTGTGTGTGTGTGTGGTGTGTGTGTTGTGTGTGTTGTGTGTAAAACGTTGAGTTTACTGAAATGATAACCAGTGGTTCCATTTCAACGTATTGTTCTTTGTTTTTCCCTAAAAGCTATCAATTTCCGAGGGAATATGGTTTTTTTTATTGTACATTGATATATTCTTTCATGTTCATGTAAGGCAATAAGATCATATACTTAATAGCTTTTTCTTCACCAACTCAAACAACACACCACCACCAGCCACTGAGAAAAAGTGGTCGAGAAGTTATTGGAAAGTAATTTGTGCAAGCATTTTCTAGATATACATGTTACTAAACAATTGGTTTGATTGTTTGATGCATAACAACGCCTCGTGGGTTATTTAATTCCAAAAACATTTTTTTTTTTTATATAGGTTTGTAAAGATAGATTGCAGTAAGATATTTTTTATAAACTATTTGTTAGTGTGAAGACCAAAGTTGGTACCAAGTTTTTCTTTTACAGTGTATTTTTTCTTAGTTAGAAATAAAATTAAAAATAGAATAAAATTGTAAAAAATTAAAAAATAACAAAGGACCTACAGACATGGAAGAACCATCCTGGGAATGTGCAGAGAAAACACCCCTTCCTGTGCAAAAAGATCCTCTCGACCATTTCCCGCAGAGAGGTACTGGGAACAAGTTCTAATCTGGCCACGGAAGAAATACATGAACCTATAAATAAAGTCTGAAAACTTAAAAGTACTTTTGTTTTTGTCTCTTCTTTTCTCTTCTTTAATTCAGTTTCAGCTCGACGTCCAACAGATATACATGGGGTTTAAGAATTAAAAATAGCATCATCAGCCAGCAAACACGGGCGACAAATATCCCAAAGCCTTAACCCATGGGTGTCACCAAATACGGCCCTTGGGTCCGGATCCGGCCACGCGAAGGCATTTTACTGGCCCGCCGACGGTACTAGAAGTTTTTTGGTTTAAAACTTTACGGAAAGCGAGACGTTATGGATAGATTAATTTAGAACCATCATGTTAGCTTGCTAAAGTCTCTTACATGGACTTGACTACTGTAGTAGGTTAAAAATTCCCACGTGGTCGGCATCTCGACTTGTAACTTACGCGATCCGGATTTTTCACTTGTTACGGACGGTGCTTGAAAAAACACATATCTTTATAATTTTTTGAAAAATATATATGTTGTAAGGAAAATCTGAAATATACAACGTTTCGCCGGATGTAACCTCCGCGCCTTCTATCATAACAATAAAGGAAGACATACAGTAGAAACATCTAAAATACGTCAATGTTCGCGCGATTATGCCTTCCGGATTTCTCATTGTGTATATAACAATAAAAATGAGGAAAATAGCCCGAAAATGTAAATTGTGAAATAAAGTTATAATTTATTTATTATTACTAGCAAATAAAAAACGCCCTTGGCGAGTAAAATAAATATTGGGAATGGGAGTTGAAATTTAATAATCAGAGAGTTTGTACATAAGTAAAGAAAAATTATCAATTTATTAAAGGAGTAAAAAATGAAATAAATTTATAAAGGAGTAAAATAAAAAAATTGAAATGGAACTTAGTCTGATAACTGTTAATATATATTAAAATAAAACAAACTGTATATAGTACGATAATACCAGGATATGTCATTTATCAAACGTGTTTAAAAAACCAATGAGGACTGTCATAAATTGCATGCTCAAATTTTGAGTGTATTTATTCTACGTTATGAGTTTTAGGTAGTGTGACGTAATCATTGACGTCGTTTTTTGTTACAGAGCAAAAACGGAAAGCTTATCCCATTATTAATAGATTTTTCTGAATGTTTGATAATTAGCAGACGCTCATCTCAAAAGCTTCTGACTAATAAAAACATCGTTAAGCTCAATTTCTAAGTTGCATCTGCCTCCCAGCGTCCGAATTATTCTGTTCCCGGAAGGGTAGGAGGGTTTCGGGCTTCCTGTTTGGTACTAGCGACCAGAAACGCCTTTCTTGGCAGCTGAATCATTATCAGATTAGTCTATTATCTCCCCCTGCTGCTAGGGGCGATCGCCATATACGATAATTGGCGCTGTGAAAATTAAGAATCCCTTTGATGAAGTCACTTATCGATGAGCATTTCAACAAGCGAGATGCGGATTTTCTAAGCGCTTCATCATTTCTTGTCAAGCGAAGTGGTTTCATCCAGCTTTCATTGACCTTGTAACTAGCGAGTGGAATAATATTCCAGCGCTCACCTTTACCATTCACCTCCCTGAGCAAGATAGTCTGGTAGCAAATGCAAACAAATGCCAGCAAATTTTGCAACCCCTTTTTGTACCTTTTGAATTTATGGTAATGTTTCTTTATTTTCACTTTGTGTTCTTCGTCTTTTTTTTATCCGAATTCTTGCTTACGACGGGCGGAAATTTTAGCTCGAAAATTCTCTTAATCATAGACCCGAAAACTAGAATTAAGACAAACAAATTTACTTTCGTAAAAAGGAAAAATAATGAGGAATAATAACCAAGAATTCAAAGTGATGAATTATGTTGGTTGTTTTAATCTAATCTATTATATCCTAAATTCAAAACACACAATGGTCTTGCTTAATGCTAACTTGCTAGCCGATTACATCCAGTGAAGTGGCCATATATTATATATTATAATATAAACTATATATTTGTGTTGTTGTGTGTGTGTATGTGTTGGGAAATTTAGAAAACACAGGATGTTATGATGGATGGAAAATTTATTGTCGATATACTCGAGATTTTGGGTTTCAGTGGAAATCCTTCTCACGGACTGACATATATACTATAATTATCTAAAGGTTTTGTTGAACTGTACAGACATTTTGTAGGACAAGAACTTGTCTGTACATTCCAACCAAAACTGTATAAAAGAAGAAAGTGCTGTCGCAAATACACTTATATTGATATATATATTATGATATATATTATATATATATATATATATATATAATATTATATATATATAATATATCAGAAGTATTGTGTGTCTGTGTCTCGTGGTCTGAGGATACTTGAAACCATTTTGGTTTATTTGAAGCATGGGAAAATATAAGATAAAGAATGAGTGACAAAAATTCAAAGTGATGAATATTGTGTGTGTTTAATCTTATCTATTAATCTATAATATTGGGCAGTCAACAGGGTATTTGAAGATTACTTTCTTTATCTTTTCTCTCTTCCTTAGGTTCACATATTCCGTTGAGTGGTTTGTCGCTGGTTGTCTTTAATGTGTTTTTATTGGCCCTGTGGTCTAAGAATTGCATTGACTTCAGTGGAAGTAGGGGGTTTGCTCTTGTTGTGCCTAGCGATCATCTATGTGAGGATACAACGTTTTCAGTTGAACGCTTATGTGTGGAGATTGAATTGTAGTAGGAAATTAATATTCGATACGTGTTTAACATGTATAGGACTTCGTTTAATTCTATTTTATGTGTGTTGAGTGTTAAGTATCCATTTTGTTTCTTTTGTCAGCATTTTGCATTGGTGTCAATTGTTGTCATTAAATGCATTTAATTATTTGTCTAAGAAAGAGATTTACTTTATTAACTTTTTAAATCTCCGGGTAGGGCCAGGTGCTCTAAAGCTACCTTGAAGTGGACCTATGTGTTTAGATTGATAGCTTGTGGACAAAATTCGGTAGGCGTTTAACATGCCTAAGCTGTGTTTAGTGCTTTGTGGTGCTGAGTCTAAGTATCCATTTTGTTTCTTTTTGACTGCGTTTTTGTATTGGTGTCATGCTGTGTCTTTAAAATGCATTTAATGCTAGAAAAGAAGATTTAAAAATCTGGGCAACGCCAAGTAGCTCTACTACTAGATTCTTAATCTTTACTAACATAACACTTCTATGTTTTTAATGAGACATTAAAATATCAATTATGCAGTTTTAAAAATCAATTTTTTACAAATGATACTAACAATGGTTTTGTGACCTTGGGAAAAGCCTTGATGGTCGTTTTATAATTAATATTGCTTAGTCAGTCAAATAATACTGCCTTCTTTTTTAAGAAAAAATGAATGGCATAAACCCTGGCCATTCTCGACACACATGTCCATGATTTTACTATTAACTCTTATAAATGCCACTTTTAAGCTGCTCAAGTGCTCTCACACCACTTTACCATAAGCAAAGTACAAAACTGATGGTTAGTTAATTATTGATTAACCAGAAGGGACTCAGAACATATGGACATGCTAGTTGGGACGCCCAGCAAGGACTACATTGATCAGTATGTAAAGATGCTGGTGCAGGAGGAAGAACTCTCAGGTGCAATGAATGTAGGAGCCTGGCGAGAGATTGTCATGGTATCCGTGCGCCTGCACGTCATAATGATGATGATGATATGATGAGATGATGATTTGAATAGAATGAGTCTGAAGTGAATAAGATAGTCGAAACTTTGAATATATCTATCATATACATAAAAAAAAAAAAAAGACTTTTCAGAGAAAGACCATCGCTATCTCTGGAGTGAAAATCTTCACAAGGATGAATAATTCATAATTAATAATTAATAATACATGAATAATAATTAAAATAATAAGTCAGGTGCTAAAGTCGATACCAGCCAGCAGTGAGTGAGTTTGTACCTTTTACACTAAGTGCTAGAGAAGGAGATTGTTGTGTTAGCGGGTCTGAGTGGGAGCCGCCACACCACCACGCGTTCCCGCAATTACCCACAGATTTCTGTGCTACTAATCGAACTCAGTAACCTTGTGTTCCCAGGCAGATGCTCTCACGACTGAAGCTAAACCAAGCCTGTTAATATAATAATAATTAATAATAATAATAATTAATAATAATAATTAAGAGAGAAGATAAGAGAGGAGAGTTAAATACACTGTAACTTTAAACGTTTATTTGTATTTAATTCATTCATTTTCTAATTCATTTTTTTTTGTCATGTGATCATTTCCTCAGATATTTAGTGTTGACTGAATTTCAATTTCAATTATTTGTTAGGAAAAAAATCGTAAACATTGAAAGTTGAAAAGGTAGTTTATTGCTATAAAACTCGTAAATGCAATTTATAGAGAAAATGAAATTATCTTCTTTTTTTTTCATTTTTAATTTTTTTAATTTAGAATCTTCAAATATGTATGCATCTGTATGATATAATAGATAGATATATACAGGGGTATAGATAAATAGAGATAAAGTCACAGATATTATATATAATATATATTATATATAATAATAGAGAGGAGAGAGAGAGAGAGAGAGAGAGAGAAAGAGAGAGAAGAGAGAAAGAGAGAGGAGAGAGAGAAAGAGAGAGACAGAAAGAAAGAGAAAAGAGTGAGAGAGTGAGAAATAAAGACACGGAGATAGATAGATAGAGATAAAGACACAGAGATAGATAGCTAGATATATAGAGAGATAGATAGAAAGAGAGAGAGAGAGAGTAAGAGAGTGAGAAATAAAGACACGGAGATAGATAGATAGATAGATAGATAGATAGATATAAAGACACATAGATAGATAGATAGATAGAGAGTTAGAGAGATAGAGAGATAAAGAGAGGGAGTGAGAGAGTGAGAGCGTGAGAAATAAAGATACGGAGATATGAAGATAGATAGATAGATAGATAGATAGAGATAAAGATAGATAGATAGATAGATAGATAGATACACAGAGATAGATAGATAGATAGATAGATAGATATAAAGACACAGAGATAGATAGATAGATAGATAGATATAAAGACACACACACACATATATATATATAGAGAGAGAGAGACAGAGAGACAGAGAGAGAGAGGGGAGAGATACGGATAAAGACACAGAAATAGAGATATATAGATACAAGCTGTAGTAACTGAATGATTGTCCTAATTCTTCAAATTGCTCTTATAGCAACACTATCAGTTTATTTTTTAAATCTATCTAACGAGCTAGGCAAACGTAATTTAGAATCAAATTGTTCTATCTATTTAGCGTCAATTTAGCGAGAAATAAATACAAAACGACAGTTTAGACAAAAAATAAACAGTATTGATAATGATAGTTTCGGCTATCTGAAGGGCAAATATTTAATGGATATCTGTTTGACTATGTCACGATTGGCACTTTGGGGCGACCATTGAATAAAAATATAATTTTAAAGATATTGATGATGAATGTCCTAAACCAGGTTTAGACATTTGCTGGACCATACGAACACTGGCACAAGATTTTATGACTCCACTTTGGCCATTTCTTGGGTTGGTTGGTTGGTTGGTTGGATTTTATGGCATGTCAACCTTTCTTGGGTTATTTTTGGAGGTGCATGGTGTAATGGCTAGAGTCGTATGAAATGTGTTACATAATTATTAGATACCTAATATTTATGTGCAATAGTGTAGAAATCAAAATGGCCGTTATAAGCTGCAGCCCATGGCCTTGAAGGATTTGAATGACAAGGCTTGACCTTCCTTCCGGTGGATACCGTGAGAATCGGTGGAGAAGACCCTCTTCCGGTTTAGATTAGAAATAGATTTTAGTCAGTCGGCGAGAAACCACGACGGTTGTGAGTTGTGTTATACACGCTCCGACTCGATCTGCGCAGGTAGTCTGGTGGGGGATTTCGAGAATAAAATATGATCAAAGTAAATCGAAGTCTTGTGTTATTATCTTAAAACTACCAATGACACAGGGCTTCTGATAAAGAGAAATCCCCAATGGAAGACCAGACACGAAGTCCCCAAGACGAAGTCCAGACGGTAGAAGAGATGCTAGAAGAACTTAAGATGTCAGAAGAACAGAAGAAGAATAGAAGTAAGAAGTAAGTAATGAAGAGGGTATGCAACAAATGGACTGGTCGACCCGAGTTCAAATCCTTGACGAGGCTGTATAACACTATTAAAGTGTTATGGGTTGATTGGCGAACTGTTAATTATTTATTAATTAATTAAAACTACCCTGATTATTAATTATGGTAGTTTGTTAAAAGTTAAAAGTTACTGTAAGAAAAGAAAATGTAAAAATATTTTTAACAAACTACCATAATTAATAATTAGGTTAGTTTTAATTAATTCGTAAATAATTAACAGTTCGCCAATCAACCCATAACACTTTAATAGTGTTATAGCTGTCTACATTTTCCATAGTGCTATATACCCTTGGGGAAGTTATGCATCCACTTTCTCTCCCTCCAGCTATGGGTAAATAGTAGGACAGACTGGGTTCTTTAACCTTGGTTAGGCAACCAGTCCAGGAGAAGAAAAACTCTGAATTCAAACCTGTTAAGCTCCGCCTAAAAAACTGACCTTGTGTCACATCCTGTTCGTGCGGAGGGGTTGGCAAACATGTTGTTAGGTCATTTTATGAGGAAGAAGTTTTGTTTTATTCATTTTTGATGGGTACTAAAATGTTTTAAAACTCAATTTTTAAGAACATATTCAGAACTAATTTTGTTCTATTTAACCAATTAAATGGCTGAAAATGGCATTTTGGGGCACCTTTGAAGCCCCATATCTCCCCCAATTCTCCACAGGACTCAACTATCTTTTACTATGTGATACTCTCATCGACTCTAGCAGAAAATTATATTAGTTTGGCACTTTATTTGTGCACGAAATAGGCCATTTTTGCCCACTCTCAGGGGGATTATCAGGCCTCAAAAGTCACCTAAAACTCCGAATTGAGCACTTTTTTCACCATCATAAATTCAAGGCATTAGAATCCATGAGAAAAAAATAATAAAATCGATCTTAAATACTACTCCTCCGAGCCAGAGTAGACCTGGGAGTAATAGTGATGATGGGTACTTCACATTCCCCTAAGCTCCGGAATTGAACTTCACCATTATATATATATCATTTAATGTTATACCCAGGACACTAAGACTATCAACCACTGCCTTCTAGCACATCATATGGAAGCGCATGGTGTAATGGTTAAAGTCATGGGAAATGGACTCGTCGCTCCGAGTTCAAATCCTGGATGTGGTAATTGCATTTCACTTAGCGCTAATACCCTTGGAGAAGCTATGAATCCTACTCTCCCTCCAGCTATGGATAAATAGTAGGGCAGACTGGACTCTTTAACCATGGTTAGGTAGCCATTCTATGAGAAGGAAAACTCTGAATTTAAACCTGTTAAACTCCGCTTAAGAAATTGACCTTGTGTCACATCCTGCTCGTGCGGAGGGGTTGGTAAATATATATATGATAAGAAAGGTTGGGGGTTGCCATAAAGGCAATAGGATTAGGGCAATCATATAGGTTCTAGGGCTTGACGTGACCAATTGATCGAAAGGGCCTCTCTGACCACCCTTCTAGCCTTAGTATTGAAAGTTGAAAGGCAGTTTATTGCTGTAAAACTTGTAAATGCAATATATAGTGAAAATAAAATCTGGGATATCTAATGGCAAAAGGCCCTATTTTAGGGACACCCATTCAATAAAACAATCACTTTGAAAATATTCATGATGAATGCCGTAAACCAGGTTTAGACAACTGCAGGACCATACTTAGTATCCTGAGTATGACGCTAAACTACATCTATGGTGAGGTTCCAAGTCTAGAGAGTCTGGAGTACCCCTTCATTGCCATTATTCCCAGGTCCACTCTGACCTAAAGTTGTAGTAGGGAACTAACTATAAGTTGAATCGATCAAAAAATGAGTTTTAAAAAAATGTGTTTAAAAAATGAGTTTAAAAATATAATACCCAACAATACTGTATAAAACAAAAACATTTTCAGCATAAAATAACCCAACAAGGGTTGACATGCCATAAAATCCAACTAAACAACAGTCTAAACATTTGGAAAGGTAACCTTCAGTATTATTTGGATTATTCGGACTATTGTCTTCATATTTATTGTTATCTGTACAACGTTTCGGCCGATGTGCCCTCCGGCCTTCTTCAGGTATTTTTTGCCTGACTCGGGGACCTTCTCGAACTCGAACCTTCTTGTCGTAATCGGGAGCCATCACGGAACTTTGAACCTAACCCTTTATCTAGTCCACGGGGTATCCTGTTCTCATTCCACTAACCATAGCTGGGGTACAGGTGTTAAGTTGTGTTTAATTCGTATGCTATGTTACTGCTGCCCCTGACCAGGACTGGACATGCAGTCTAGAGATAACTGTCACTTAGAACTGTCTTAACCTAACTCCTTTATCCACTAGGCTATGTGTCCAATTGGACAATTACGACAAGAAGGTTCCCGAGTCCCAGAAGGTTCCTTTTTTTCGAATTCGGGAACGGCAAAACGTTGTACAGATAACAATAAAGACGAGGACAATAGTCTGAATAATCCAAATAATACTAATTACCAAGCATCTACAAAATTCAGAGAAAAAGGAGAACTTCGTTTCCCAAAATTCCAATGCAGACATACAATAATCCTTTTTTTAAATTATGATTCTTAAACCTAAGATACAAGAAACATAAACGAATAAAAAAAGAAGGGAGGGTATTTTTTCTGTGATCATATGTCTGACTTTTCCTTTCCTGTGAACTCGTTGTCATCAATTCATCTCTTTTTTGTCTCCGCTAACTTATTTCGAGACCCCGCAACCATTCTTTACGACGAAATTTATTGTATATCCTGGATTTTGGGGTTCTTGTAAGCTATCATTATAGGGCCGGTTTAGTTCAGTCGTAGAGCTCTTGCCTAGGAATCACAAGGTTCCTAATTCGATACCGGCCCTCGCCAACTCAGCGCATGAGTAGCACAGGGATCTGTGCTGTAAAGTGAGGAGCTGATGATAGGTGTTGCGCTCCGACCCAGACGCTAAAAAACAATCTCCTTGGTTTAGCTAGTGAAAAGGGGATAGACTCCCTCGATGTCAGGCTTATACCGACATTAGGCCACCCCGACGACTTTACTACTTACTTATACGCTATCAAATCCAGTTGTCTGATTCTAAGTGGTTGTTGGTTGGGTGGTTGGTTGTTTGTTTGGGTGGTTGGTTTTTATGCATGTCAATTCATTGTTTTATTCAAATTTTTTAAAACTTTTAACACATTCTTGTTAACTCATTTTCTTCTATTTTAACTCATAGATGGGACCTAATAGGTACTACCAATCCGGGTCAGGGTGGACCTGGGAGTAATGGTGATGAAAGAATACTCCACACTCCTCGGAGCTCCAGAATTGCTCCATTAGATGCAGTCGGTGTATTCTTCTGTCCCAGCCAACAGGGCGAGATTCTAAGTGCATGCTGTAATCCCCGGAGATGATTGAGGTAATAACTAATAAAAAAATGGACAGAAAATATGCAGAGTATTTATGAAGATAGATTTAACAACTTCCTTTTAAAATTATGATTGCTGTACATTAGATGTGGCAAGCGTAAATGAAAAATCGCAGCCCTTTTTTTTTCTATTTATTTTATTTTATTTTATCTTATTATTTTTATTTTATTTTATTTATTTATTTATTTTTATAATGAAGGATTTTTTAAAAGCTTTTGCGTTTTGAAAGCATAGTGAGAAACAGTTAGAAATAGAAAAGAAAATCGCAGAACAGATTCTTTTAATTTCAGATAAATTCTCCATAGATATATATATTTTTTAATGGAAATATATATATATATATATATATATATATATATATATATATATATATATATATATATGTGTGTGTGTGTGTGTGTGTGTGTGTGTGTGTGTGTGTGTGTGTAAAACGTTGAGTTTTACCTGAAATGAATTAACCAGTGTTCAATTTCAAACGTAATTTCTTTGTTTTCCCTAAAAGCTATCAATTTCCGAGGAATATGGTTTTATTTTATTTACATTGAATTATTATTTCATGTTCATGTAAGCAATAAATCATATACTTAATACTTATTTCTTCACCACTCAAACAACACCCACCCACCCAGCCACTGAGAAAAATGGTCCGAGAAGTTATTGGAAAGTAATTTGTGCAGCATTTTCTAGATATACATGTTACTAAACAATTGGTTTGATTTGTTTGATGGCATAACAACGCCCGTGGGTTATTTAATTCCAAAACATTTTTTTTTATATATGGTTTGTAAAGGAATAGATTGCAGGTAAATATTTTGTTTATAAACTATTTGTTAGTGTAAGACCAAAAGTTGGTACACAAGTTTTCTTTACAGGTGTATTTTTGTAGATTAGAATAAAATTAAAATAGAATAAAATTTTAAATTAAAAATAACAAGGAGCCTCAGACAGGAAGAAACCTCTGGGAATGTGCAGAGAAAACACCCCTTCTGGTGCCAAAAAGATCCCTCGACCATTCCCTCGCAGAGAGGTACTGGGAACAGATTCTACGATTGGCACAGGAAGAAATAGCTATGAACCTATAAATAAAGTTGAAACCTAAAAGTATCTTTTGTTTTTGTCTCTTCTTTTCTCTTTCTTCAATTCATTTTCAGCTCGACGTCCAACAGATATAATGGGGTTTTAAGAATAAAAATAGCATCATCAGCAGCAACACGCACAAATAATCCAAAGCCTTAACCCAGGGGTCACCAAACTACGGCCCGTGGTCCGGATCCGGCCCGCGAAGGCATTTTATCTGGCCCGCCGACGGTACTAGAATTTTTTTTTGTTAAAACGTACGGAAAGCGAGACGTTATGATACGATTTAATTTAAACATCATGTTAAGCTTGCTAAATCTTCATGGACTTGACTACTGTAGGTAGGTTAAAAAATTTCCCACGTGTCGGCATTCACTTGTTACTTACGCGATCCGGATTTTTCACTTGTTACGACTGCTTGAAAAACACATTCTTTGATAATGTTTTGAAAATATATATGTTGTAAGAAAAATCTAAATATACAACGTTTCGGCCGATGTAACCTCCGGCCTTCTTCATAACAATAAAGTCAAGACAACAGTCAGAAACATCTAAATACGCAATGTTTCGGCCGATATGCCTTCCGGATTTCTTCATTGTGTATATAACAATAAAAATGAGGAAAATAGCCCGAAAAATGTAAATTGAATAAATTATAATTTATATTATTTATACTAGCAAAATAAAAAACGCCCTCTGGGTGACGTAAAATAAATATTGGGAATGGGAGTTGAAAATTTAATATCAGAGAGTTTGTATCATAAGTAAAGAAAAATTATCAAATTTATTAAAGGAGTAAAAAATGAAATAAATTTATTAAAGGAGTAAAAAATAAAAAAATTGAAATGGAAACTTAGTTCTGATAACTTTAAATATATATTAAAATAAAACAAACTGTATATAGATAGATAATACCAGGTATGTATTTATCAAAACGTGTTTAAAAAACCAATGAGGACTGTCTAACATTGCATGCTCAAATTTTGAGTGTATTTATTCTACGTTATGACGTTTTAGGTAGTGTGACGTAATCATTGACGTCGTTTTTGTTACAGACAAAAACCGGAAGCTTATCCCATTATTAATAGATTTTTCTGACTGTTTGATAATTAGCAGACCTCATCTCAAAAGCTTCTGACTAATAAACATCGGTTAAGCTCAATTTCTAAGTTTGCATCTGCCTCCCAGCAGTCCGAAATTATTCTGTTCCCGGGAAATATTTTCTTTATCAAGGGTAGGAGGGTTTCGGGCTTCCTGTTTGGTACTGCGACCAGAAACCCTTTCTTGGCAGCTGAATCATTATCAATAGTTGAATTATCTCCCCCCTGCTGCTAGGGGGCGATCGCCAATATACGATATTGGCGCTGAAATTAAATCCCTTGATGAAAGTCACTTATCGTATGAGCATTCAACAAGCGAGACGGATTTTCTAGCGCTCCATTTACCTTGTCAAGCAAGTGGTTTCATCCAGCTTCATTGACCTTGTCAACTAGCGAGTGGAATAATATTCCAGCGCTCACCTTTACCTTCACCTCACCTGGAGCAAGATAAGTCTGGTTAGCAAATGCCACAAATGCCACAAATTTGCAACCCCTTTTTGTACCTTTTGAATATGTATGTTTCTTTATTTTCACTTGTTGTTCTCGTCTTTTTTTTATCCGAAATTACTTGCTTACCACGGGGAATTTTAGTCCCGAAATATCTCTTATCATAGACCCCGAAAACTAGAATTAAGACAAACAATTTTTTTCCGTAAAAAGGAAATAATAGGAAATAATAACCAAAATTCAAAGTGATGAATATTGTGTTGTTTTAATCTAATCTATTAATCCTAATATTTCAAACACACAATGGTCTGCTAATCTAACTTGCTAGCCATTACATCACATGAAGTGGCCATATATATATATATATATATATATATATATATATATATATATATTTGTGTGTGTGTGTGTGTATGTGTGGAGAAAATTTAGAAAACACAGGATGTTATGATGGATGGAAAATTTATTGTCGATACTCGAGTATTTTGGTTTTACAGTGGAAACCTTCTCCAGGACTGTGACATATATATATATATCTACAAGTTTTGTTGAACTGTACAGGAAAACTTGTCCGACAAGAATTGTCTGTACAGTTCAACAAAACTTGTATAAAAAAAGAAATGCTGTCCAAATACACTTATTTATATATATATATATATATATATATATATATATATATATATATATATATATATATATATATATACAGAAGTATGTGTGTGTCTGTGTCTCTGTGTGTCTGATGGATACTGTGAAACATTTTTGGTTGTATTTGAAGCATGGAAAATATAAGATAAAGAATGATGACCAAAATTCAAAGTGATGAATATTGTGTTGTTTTAATCTTATCTATTAATCTAAATATTGCAGGTCAAAGGGTTTTGAAGAATTACTTCTCTTTTCTCTTCTTAGGGTCACATATCCGTTGAGTGGTTTGTCGGCTGGTTGTCTTTAATGTTGTTTTTATTGCCCTGTGTCTAAGAATTCATGACTTCAGTGGAAGTAGGGGGTTTGCTCTTGTTGTGCCTAGCATTCATCTATGTGAGGACTACAACGTTTTCAGTTGAACCTTATGTGTGAGATTGATGGTAGTGGAAATATTTGTACGTGTTTAACATGTATAGACTTCGTTATTTTTTTATGTGTGTTGAGTTTAAGTATCCATTTTGTTTCTTTTTGTCAGCATTTTTGCATTGGTGTCAATTTTTGTCTATTAAAATGCATTTAATATTGTCTAAGATAAGAGATTTATTTTTAACTTTTAAAATCTCGGGCAACGCCAGGTTGCTCTACTACCTTAAGTGGAACCTTATGTGTGAGATTGATAGCTGTGGAAATATTCGTAGGCGTTTAACATGCCTAAGTCTGTGTTTAGTGCTTTTGTGTGTGCTGAGTCTAAGTATCCATTTTGTTTCTTTTTGACTGCATTTTTGTATTGGTGTCAAATGTTGTCTTTTAAAATGCATTTAATGTCTAAGATAAGAGATTTTAAAAATCCTGGGCAACGCCAAGTAGCTCTACTACTAATTCTTAAATCTTAGCTAACATAACACTTCTTGTTTAATGAGACTAAAATATAATTTGCAGTTTTAAAAATCAATTTTTACCAAATGACTACTAACAATTTGGTTTTTGTGACCTTTGGGAATAAGCCATTGATTCGTTTTATAATTAAATTGCTTAGTCAGTCAAATAATATGCCTTCTTTTTAAGAAAAAAGAATGCATAAACCCTGGCCATTCTCACACACCATTCCCATGATTTTACTATTAACTCTTATTAAATGCCTACTTTAAGCTGCTCACGTCGGCTCTCACACCACTACCAAGCAAAGTACAAAAACTGATGGTTAGTTAATTATGATTGAACAGAAGGACTCAGAACATATGGACATGCTAGTATGGGACGCCCAGCAAGGACCTACATTGACCAGCTATGTAAAGATGTTGGCTGCAGCGAGGAAGAACTCTCAGGTGCAATGAATGATAGGGAAGGCTGGCGAGAGATTGTCATGGATATCCGTGCTGCCTGCACGACATGATGATGATGATGATGATGATGATGATGATGATTTGAATAGAATGAGTTCTGAAGTGAATAGATAGTGAACTTTGAAATATTCTATCATACAGTAAAAAAAAAAAAAGACTTCAGAGAAAGACCATCAGCTATCTCTGGAGTGAAAATCTCACAAGGAGTGAAATAATAATAATAATAATAATAATAATAATAATAATAAGTCAGGGTGGCCTAAAGTCGATACCAGCCAGACAGTGAGTGAGTTTGTACCCTTTTCACTAGTGCTAGAGAAAGGAGATTGTTTTTTAGCGTCTGAGGTGGAGCGCCACAACCACCACCAGTTCCCCAATTTACCGCACAGATTTCTGTGCTACTAACTAATCGAACCAGTAACCTTGTGGTTCCCAGGCAGATGCTCTACCGACTGAGCTAAACCAGCCCTTGATATAATAATAATAATAATAATAATAATAATAATAATAATCTTATTATAATGGAGATTGTGGGTTTTTCTGTCTGTAACCGAAACTATATTACTATACAAGTCACAATTCCGTTTGTTATTTACATCACATTCTCCATGATTTTATTTTTATTTAAATCTCATTTATTAATACAATTGTTTTACATTATTAATACTGTAGACTATGTCTACATACTAATAACATGCAATTGTATTTTTATATACAACAAAATAGCGGATTACAGTGTGAATGGGAAGGCTAATTTGTATATTGATCTTAAAAAATTGATTTTAATAAATATATGCTTAGTATTATTGATTTCTAATTGTTTGTTTTTATCTGATTGAATATGAGCAAAAATCTCGGGGATAAATCTTAAAAGAAATCCATTAACAAGAAGAAATATCTGTAATTTTATTATTTACTTCCTATTTTAACAAAATAGTTAAATTAAGAAAATTTACCAATGAAAGACAGGAGTAACGGAAAATGATGGAAAAGTTAGTTTCAAAGTTGTTCTATTTTTCAATCATACCCCCTCTGTTCCAAATGTTTTTATCTGCATTATTATTCATTTTCATCAGCCTTTCTAATTTAATATAATATTTTATTATAATAAAACTTATATACTTGCACCCAGAGGGTGCATATATTTGCTAGTAATAATAATAATAATAATAATAAAACCTTTGGCATCGGCTGGGGCGTTAGAATACACCGACTGCACCTCTGCAGAGGGGTAAGACTCCACCAGTGGGGCCATCTGTTGGTCCTGGATTGCGACCCGTGATGCTTAAGGATGGAATCCTGGTGGCTGAGCAGTCCATGAACTGTAACGTTCCACTTTGGCCCTTACTTAGGCTAGACGGGCGGTCGGAGAGTCCCGCTCCGATTAATCGACTGGTCACGTCAAGCCCTAGTACCTATATGATTGCTTCAATCCTATTGCCCTTATGGTCTTCATATCCTGGTTATGGCGTTAAACTCTAATTGATGGTGAGGTTCCGGTTTTGGAGGTTTGGGGAATGTGGAGCACACCTTATTTCCCCATTGCTCCCTGGTCCACGTCTGACACAGAGTGGTAGTACCTGTTAGGGTCCCATCTATGGGTTAAATAAAAAAAATGTTTTCATAAAAAAAATTTGAGTATCCATTAAGAATTAATTTATTTCAAAATCACACAGCAAATATCACACAGAGCACACAGAGCAAATATATAAGTAAAGAAATAACAAAAGACTTAGAGATTTAGCATTATAGTCTATTTCATGTTATTTATAAGCTCCCTGAAATAGACTATAAGCTAAATCTCTAAGTCTGTTGTTATTTCTTTACATCAAACAATACAAACCATTTTAAATAAGATTAATTTCGAATACGGTAGTCACGTTTTTAAAATGCCTATGACCTTTTTCCTGCCAAACCTTCTCCTTCCAGCCCCTACATTCCTCATTATAATTTCTACAATTCCTCTCCTACTCACTCTCACTACTACTAAATTGAGAAAACTGGAAGACAAACGCATCGCTCCTGAAGATGGCACTTTGAAGTGCCGAAAGTACTTGGGAAAAAAACTTTGGTGGACTAATCCACAGATTCCATCCAAATATTAAAAGTTGTCAAGAAAGCTTGAAAAGATCTTGTTAAACAGGAGACATCTGTTTTATTTAATTAAATATGTATAAATGAAAGAATGCTGCCCAAATACACGTATATGATAAGGAATACTTTTTTTCATTAAAAACCTTTTTTTTCTTTTCTTGATAATTTTTTGTAACTTTGTTTATATCTCCTTTTATATGGTCGTCTTAGTTTTTTAAAGAATTTTCTTGTTTACAGAGAGAGAAAAAATGTAGAAACCGATTTTATTTATTTCATTTTTTTTTTTTCTTTAGAAAACAATGTATTCAATTTGAAGACTGAAGAAGCCTATTCTTTTTACAGAGTGTTTCTTGTCACAATGGATAACTGAAGTCCCCCATCATAATTCAAAAAAAAATTCATTACAGAAAATAAAATAAAACATAGTTAAAGTCCCCAAAGACATTAAAAAAAGACAAAACAAAATTCTTAAGCTTTTTATTTCATTTTTTTTTTTTAATGTAAGCGGACATTTTTTTATTTTTTGGCTTATATAAAGTAGGTTGTAACTTTTTAGATTAATTTCTTTCGCAGTCTTTATAAAAATGCATATTTGCTGTGAATATGACAGTCACAATACAAATGTTCACTCAGATGCATCTCAGTGCCGACTGAGTAACCCTATAGGGGAGCGTCCATACATGCATCGTCAGTGCCTTCTGATTGGTTGCTAACTTGTATCAAGGCCGCATAACCAGTTTTTTAGATTGGCAAAATGTCAACTATTTCTTCAGCTATAGGTAAATAGTAGGGCAGACTGGGCAAACTGAATTCAAACCTGCTAAACTCCGCTTAAAAAATTGACCTTGTGTTACATCCTACTCGTGTTGAGGGGTTGGTAAATATACGAAGTATGTCAGAAAAGTTCCAAGACTGGTGTCACAAAAAATTATTTAAAATCCAAACTAAAAACTATAAGTTATCCACTTCGAAGTAATCCGCGTGGAGTTTAATGCACTTTCCCACCCTTATCTGTCACGATTGAATGCACTCATGGAAGGATTCTTCCGGGATTCTCCGTAGCTCTGTCATCATGGCTTTTTTTAATGTTGTGGACATCCTCAAAACAGGCTCTTTGATGACCCCATTGAGCTTGGGGAAGAGGAAAAAATCACATGGAGCCAGGTCGGGCGAGTAGGGAGGTTGCTCCAGCACAGTGATGTTCTTTTGGACCAAGAACTCTCGGATACTCAGGGCAGTGTGAAGGACCCACGAATCGTCCTGCCACATCTGTCGCCTCTTCTCGCGCACTGAACGAAGCAAACACCGCAGTATCTCTTTGTAGACATGCTGGTTGATTGTCTGGCCCTGTGGCAAGAACTCGCAGTGGACGATGCCCCTCACATCTTTTGTGACACCAGTCTTGGAACTTTTCTTACATACCTCGTACATAAAGATTATGGCATTTAGTCTTATAATCTGAACTAGAAGTGGCTACCCGGTGTCGCCTGGGTAAAGAAGGATTTTTTTAGTCTTGCACATCCATTATTACTGAATCATGAATTGGATCCTCGTAGGATGGACCATTAAAATCCGTACACAAAAAAGATTTTGCATTCATCCAGATACCCTGAAAAGAAACGTTGAAGTGGGTTAGTGTACTGTTTGTTTGAGCAACAAACTAAGACAACTGAACCAGTGCCAAGACAATTGGTACTTATGGGAATCCAGAATAGTCCACTCATGCATTTGGGTGGTTCCATTCATTGAGTTCTGATTGGCTGCTTGGTTTCTATGATGTTACGAAGCTTCATAAATAACCTGCATTTTGCAGTAGTATTTTCAGCAAGACAGATTTGTATTAAGTTACGACTTCTTGCTGCCTTGTCTTACCAATTTGACGGTAATTGGAACTTGTATGATTATTCTACAGTTTACTATTGGAAATATTAAATGCAAAAAATATTCCATGCTGTTATCACTTACATTTTATTTTTTAATTATCTTCACGAATATAAATCAAATCTTCATTATTTTTGCTCAAAAAACAAGCCCTGGTGATATTTAATATGTATTTATATATACTTTGTCGTTAATTGTTTTGTTTTCGGAGTTTCCTCCGGACTTACACATACACACAACTGCCCTTTATATATAGGGTGTCGATTCTTCCGCTAATCCAGTAACAGCCCCTCCCCCGTGTTTTCCAGGCTTTGGGGACCGTTCCAAGGACACGTTTTTATACTGCTTTTGAAGCTCACATATCTTGTGAGGGGACAGATGGATTCATGCCTTTCCAAAGGAAACACAAACAATCTCATCCAGAATTTGAACTCGAGTTACCTTTCTTTTTTCTGTGACAATAATCGTTACACACAGTGTGCCTCCATTTTCTGTATATGTTTTTGTTGAAATTTTTCGGTATATAAGGTGTGTGCTAGACGCCCACTCTTATTTATAGAATGGGCGATAGTCATGTGACCATATTCTTGTCCAATCACTGGCAGTGCTCTGCTGCTGATATTGTTATTTATACCGGCTGTTCTAATATTAGCTACTCACAACTACTTGAATCTTCGTGGACGACGGAACATAGGATTATATCACAGGACTTATTCACTTACCAAAGGATTCTATAACTCAGGACTTACTTACTTATTTACTTTAAGTTCTTACAACTGGCCAAGATGGCGGCCAGATACTTAACAGTTTTTTTTGTCTTTTTCTTTTTACTACCTTTATTCATAAGTCGGCAAATGGTTTATTGTGATATCATCCAAACAGCAAGGGAGTCTATCCCCTTTTAACTAGTGCTATACCAGGGAGATGGTATCATCGGATGGATGATGGACGAATCCCAAAAGACATCCTCTATAAAGAGATTTCGTCTGGTAAGAGACAGATTGGTCGCCCCCAGCTTCGATTCAAGGATGTCTGTAAGAAGGATCTCAGATGCTTTCGCATTGTCCATTCCAGCTGGAAAAAATTGGTTCAGGACCGCCCTCGGTGGCGGCAGACGCTCCGTAGAGGATTGCTCATGTCAGAAGTCACCCTGACGCAACACCATGAAGCTAAGAGGCCCAGAAGAAAGCAGCGGCAAGAAAGCACCGGCACATCAACATCTTCAGGGGCAGCTTTTAAATGCGACATCTGTGGTCGAGAATGTTTTTCAAACATCGGACTTCACAGTCACAGGAGGCGCTGTAAATTCAGGGGCACAGAAACTTTATAGTCTTCCGAGACTGAAATGCCAATAAAAAATAGCAGGGAGATTGTTTTGTGTCTGGGGTGGTGCGCCACTCTTACCATCAGCTCCCTACTTTACCGCACATATACAAGATGTGCTACTCATGCGCTAAGTTGGCGAGGGACGGTATTCTGTATATGCTTGTTATTGTTTTTTATCTATCCGTACTCATAAAAGTAAGTAAAGTCATCGGGGTGGCATAAAGTCGGTATAAGCCAGACAGCGAGGGGGTCTATCCCCTTTTCAATAGCTAAACCAAGGAGATTGTTTTTTAGCATCTGGGTCGGAGCGCCACACCTACCATTAGTTTGTCACTTGACCGCACAGATCCCTGTGCTACTAATACAGCTGAGTTGGCGAGGGTCGGTATCGAGCCAGGAATCTTGAGGTTCTCAGCCAAACACTCTACCGACTGAGCTAAACCGGCCCGTACTCATAATTGCATAATACATAGAGATTTTACATTTAGTTTTCGTAAAAGTCTACTATACCATTTTGTGAGTCAAATCAATTTTGCATCTAACAGGAAAAAAATGGCGGTGCCTAACTTTTCAGTAAATGTATATTACAAAAAAATACTTTATTTTTTTATTATTAAAAACTTTTTAGTTTTCGTTATGATTTTCTTTTTCTTTTCTTTTTTAACTTGGATAATAAATCGTGATATCTTACATCAGTTTTTGTCTGTTTTCTTGTTCTTTGGTACAGAGAGGAGGGGGGAGACAGAACCAACTGATTTTTACCAGAATGTGTTCATTATTTTGTAAAAAGAAAATATTTCTTGTCATAGTGGATAACCAAAGACCCCCATCATAATTCAAAAAACACAAATTTATATTATTGCAACAACAAAAAAATAAAATAAAACCAAAAATATATATATCTAGTTCTCAGAACCAGAAATCTTTTTAAAAAAAATAAATAAATAAATAAATACAAAGTCAAAACTGGTCAAAACAAAAACTAAAGCTTTTCTTGTTTGTTTTTTTTTTTGTTTTTTGTTTTGTTTTTTGTTATTTATTTCATTTTGTTTGGGGTTTTTTTGTTTTGTTTTTTTGTTTATTTTATTTTCGTTTTTTTTTCGTTTTTTTTTTTTTTTTTGGGGGGGGTTAGTCTATGTTAAGTGAGCAACAACGTTTTTGCATTAGTCTCCCACTCTGTCTTCATAATGTTGCAGTCGTTGCCTGTTTTAAAGATTCAATCATGTATACTTGTTTTCCTTTCTTTACTTACCTAACAATATTTTCCTTTTTCCTTAGTATTATACAGAAATTATTAAAGAACAAGCAGGACCTGTGGATATACCACAATAATATAATTTAATTATTACAACGTTTGATATACTATTTGTCTAAATCTTTGAGGTGAGACTTGATAATTAGTATTATTTGGATAATAAATAAAAATGAATAAAATTTTGTCGAGATAAACTAGATATAATCATTATTAAAGAACAAGCAGGACCTGTGGATATACCACAATATTATAATTTAATTATTACAACGTTTGATATACTGTTTGTCTAAATCTTTGAGGTGAGACTTGATAATTAGTATTATTTGGATAATAAATAAAAATGAATAAAATTTAGTCGAGATAAACTGCATATAATTATTATTAAAGAACGAGCAGGACCTGTGGATATACCACAATAATATAATTTAATTATTACAACGTTTGATATACTATTTGTCTAAATCTTTGAGGTGAGACTTGATAATTAGTATTATTTGGATAATAAATAAAAATGAATAAAATTTAGTCGACATAAACTACATGTATACAGAAATTATTAAAGAACAAACAGGACCTGTGGATATACCACAATATCATAATTTAATTATTACAACGTTTGATATACTATTTGTCTGAATCTTTGAGGTGAGACTTGATAATTAGTATTATTTGGATAATAAATAAAAATGAATAAAATCTAGTCGAGATAAACTACATATAATCATTATTAAAGAACAAGCAGGACCTGTGGATATACCACAATAATATAATTTAATTATTACAACGTTTGATATACTATTTGTCTAAATCTTTGAGGTGAGACTTGATAATTAGTATTATTTGGATAATAAATAAAAATGAATAAAATTTAGTCGACATAAACTACATGTATACAGAAATTATTAAAGAACAAACAGGACCTGTGGATATACCACAATATCATAATTTAATTATTACAACGTTTGATATACTATTTGTCTGAATCTTTGAGGTGAGACTTGATAATTAGTATTATTTGGATAATAAAAAAAATGAATAAAATTTAGTCGAGATAAACTACATATAATCATTATTAAAGAACAAGCAGGACCTGTGGATATACCACAATAATATAATTAATTATTATTACAACGTTTGATATACTATTTGTCTAAATCTTTGAGGTGAGACTTGATAATTAGTATTATTTGGATAATAAAAAAATGAATAAAATCTAGTCGAGATAAACTACATATAATGATTAAAACATGTGTTCGTTGTATAATGGTTACCGTCGTAGGAAATGGACATGGATATAAGAGTTCTCTGAATTTTTGAGAGAAGGCTTGATAATTAGTATTATTTGGATTATTCGGACTATTGTTCTCACCTTCATTGTTATCTGTACAACGTTTCGACCTATGTGCCCTCCGGCCTTCTTCGGGTATTTCTTCCGTAATGGCTCCCGATTATGACATGATGGTTCTCGATTGCGACAAGAAGGTTCCTGAGTCCGAGATGGTTCCCGAGTCCGACAAGAAATACCTGAAGAAGGCCGGAGTTCACATCGGCCGAAACGTTGTACAGATAACAATGAAGGTGAGGACAATAGTCCGAATAATACAAATAATACGGATACACGATATATATATATATATATATATATATATATATATATATATATATATATATATATAAATTAATATTTATATATAAATATTAATCTATATATATATAAATTGCTGTGGTTTACGCGCCACAAACTAACACATATCAAAATATTGCAGAACTTTTGACTCACTCTAGTAATTGATAATTCTTCATCAAAAAAATAAATAAAAATGAATAAAATCTAGTCGAGATAAACTACATATAATGATTAAAACGTGTGTTCGTTGTATAATGGTTACCGTCGTAGGAAATGGACATGGATATACGAGTACTCTGAATTTTTTAGATGAGGCTTCATAATTAGTATTATTTGGATTATTCGGACTATTGTCCTCATCTTTATTGTTATCTGCGCAATGTTTCGGCCGATGTGCCCTCGGGTCTTTTTCGGTTATTTCTTGTCGGACTCGGAGCCTACTCGAACTCGGGAACCTTCAAAGTACCGTGATGGCTCCCGATTACAAGGTTCCTGGGTTCGAAAAGAAGGCTCCAGAGTCCAGAAAGAAGACTCCCGAGTCCGACAAGAAAGACCTGAAGAAGGCTGGAGGGCACATCCGCCGAAACGTTGTCCGGATAACAATAAAGATGAGGACAATAGTCCGAATAATACAAATAATACTAACATTTTATATGTTTACTTAAGAGCTATTGCCACATAGTTCAATATATAAAAAGTATAATAATCTTAATTTGACTCTCTCTCTCTCTCTCTCTCTCTCTCTCTCTCTCTCTCTCTCTCTCTCTCTCTCTCTCTTTTCATTTCTTAATTATGTTTGATTGAAACAGAGTTATTGTTCTCTCTATCTTTCTCCTAGTCTCTTTCTTCCTTTCTTTCTTTCTTATTATATTTTCCTGAGTAGCATGCCCTTTCTTTCTTTACTATGAAATCGGAAAAGTCCACTCATAAGATATAAGAATTTGGTAGATAAGCGACACCAGATAATCAGTATTTACATTTTAGTATTTCATCTTGGATGATTCGGACGGTCTTATTTTTAACAAAAGGGTGTTGCAAGATGATAACTGACGGAAGATTACAGAACACCAGTATTATATATTATTGAAGAATATAATAGTATTCTAGTCGATCTTAACAATATTGTAGATATTAACCCAACCCATTTGGCCCCGGGTGGTATATGACACAATGTCGCAAGTATGATGCATCCAAAGAGGATTGCCATCCTGTCGACTGGGGCAGAGGTGCAAGACTCACCCAATGAGGCCACCTGTTGGCCGAGGGTGGTGACCCCTGATACTTAAGGATGGAAACCAGGTGGCTGAGCAGTCCATGACATGCAACACTCCATTTTGGACCTTAAATGACCCACTGTGGTTGATATACCGTAAAACAAAACAAACCACACCAGTCTACTTTAGTCCTTACTTAGACTAGACGGGTGGTCGGAGACGACCCCTCCGATTAAGCGGCTGGTCATGTCTAACCCTAGCTTTTATATGATTGCCCAGACCCTATTGCCTTTATGGCCAACTCCTAACCCTTTTTATCATATATGTGCTAGAAGGCGGTGGTTGAGGGTCTTAGTATCCTGGGTATGACGTTAATCTGCATTTTATGGTGAAGTCCCAATTTTGGAGCTTTGGGGAGTCTAGATTAGCCTTTCTTTGCCATTACTCGCATGTCTAGTCTGACCCGGAGTGGTAGTACCTGTTAGGGTCCCATCTACGGTTTGAATAGAAAGAAATGACTTTTGAAAAAATCTGTTAAAAAACTGAGTTTAAAAAAAATGTTTGAGTACCCATCAAGCACGACTAGAACAAAAAGTCTTCAGCATAAAGTATATTTATTTACCAACCCCTCTGCACGAGCAGGATGTGACACAAGGTCAATTTCTTAAACGGAGTTCAACAGGTTTGAATTCAGAGTTTTCCTTCACCGAGACCGGTTGCCTAACCAAGGTTAAAGAGCCCAGTCTGCCCTACTATTTATCCATAGCTGGAGGGAGAGTCGGAATCATACCTTCCTCAAGGGTATTAGCGCTAAGTGAAATGCAATTACCACATCTAGGATTTGAACTCGGGGCGACGAGTCCATTTACCAATGACTTTAACTATTACACCACGCGCTTTCAGAATAAAATATAAGATGCCGTAAATTTCAACAAACCAAACCAACGAGGATTGATACGGTCAAGTCCCGCTGAAAGCACCGGTTCCCACTAGATCACCGTAGATAATCAGCGATGAGCCTGTTTAATGCTTATTTAGGTGACCACTATAAGAAGCGCGTGGTGTAATGGTTAAAGTCATGGGAAATGGACTCGTCGCCCCGAGTTCAAATCCTGGATGTGGTAATTGCATTTCACTTTGCGCTAATACCCTTGGGAAATGTATGAATCCTACTCTCCCTCCAGCTATGGATAAATAGTCGGGCAGACTGGGCTCTTTAACCTTGGTTAGGTAACCGGTCTAGGAGAAGGAAAACTCTGAATTCAAACCTGTTGAACTCCGCTTAAGAAATTGACCTTGTGTCACATCCTGCTCGTGCGGAGGGGTTGGCATATATATATTTAGGTGACCACTTAAGCAACAGCAGGCACTGTAAGCAACCCGAGGCCTGTGTGCTATATCTTAGCAAATACTTCGCTTTCTTTTCTTTTGGAAGTCTGTCGCAGACAATGATGACGTCACTCCATATCTTCAGTTGGGAACCCTCATTAGTCCAATTCTGGACTTGCATATGCGGTCACACACATTGCAGGGGAAATTCCCATCTACATTTGATTGTTCGTGACGACAGAGACGTCGCCGCACTGCCGTCCTGTTTATCTCGTTATTGAGATGTTCAGCTCCTGTGCGGCAGGTGTCTCGCCAACCCTGTCTGTTGGGTGTCAGATCTTCCACGCTAGAAGGTCTGATGGTACATTTCTTCAGCGTTGTCTTGATATGATATTTGAACCGCTTTTGGGGGCTCCTGTCCTCTGCGTGCCATCCGTGAGTTCACTGCAATAATTATATTATTATTTGCAAATATACATGAGGATAAACAAATCATTTATCAAAATGGCTTGATTCAGTATTAAATGACCCGAAAAATGTTGATATGGAAGCCGAGTTCATCGTGGATGATTTGATTGGCAGAATCATGAATAATCTACAGAGAACAAGCTACCTCATCAATGATAATTCGCCGGTTCACCCCCACCATCACTCGAGCTTGCTAAATCCTCTCATCGGTGGTGGATTTTGACGGACGTCCTGTGCTCTCTTAGTGTGTCACGCTTGTCTGGCCAGTTTTAAACTTCTCTATCCACTCATACATACTTCTACATGGTAGTGCACTGCCCCTCTTTGCGCTAAAA
>CM042164.1:71766246-71793746 GCA_023376005.1 Doryteuthis pealeii | reverse complement strand
ATAGAGTAGAGATGTTAGATGGTCTTACTTTTTACACTTCTATTTACTGCTAACTGGTTCTTCGTCGAACTTCTTCTACTTCGTACGCCATCTTCTCTGGGCTGATCTAGGGGTTTTCAGCTGATTTTCTTTCTTGTTTTCTTTGAGCTGGGATGGGCTAGTTATTGTCTTAACATTTAATCAATAACAAGATTTGGTGTTTCTTACGGGAATAAAGCTTTATTTTCTTAGCCTATGATTACGCCGTGGGTGAGATGGACTCTAGGAGCTGACAACATCGTCTACGCCCCTTGAAACCCGGGTCGAATCTGTCTAACTAAACTTATTCTCACGCGTATGCAATGACGCGTTTTTTAAACCGGAAGGTGTATTTGGGATCATCTAAAATGTCAATCATAATCCCAAACGTGTATGGAAAATTACCCACTTTTAATTCTAACGAATTTTATTTAAAATTCTCACTACATGCACGGTCACAATTTATGACTGCTCATAAATTGTTACATGCAGAGAGATAAGACCTCCCCCAATGGGGTACCCATGATGCTTAAGGATGGAATCCAGATAGCCAATCTGTCCAAAACATGCAACACTCCACTTTAGCCCTTACTTAGGATAGACGGGCGGTCGAAGAGTCCCGCTGTGATCAATCAGATGGTCACGTCAAGCCCTAGCATCTATATGATTGTCCCAACCCTATTACCCTTATAGCAAGCCCCAACCCATTACTACTAGGTCCACTGTGACCAGAAGTGGTAGTAAGTTTTAGGGCCTCGTCTCATGGTTAAATAGAAAAAAATGAGTTTTAAAAAATTTGTTTAAAAAACTGAGTTTGAAAAAAAAATGAACACCCTTTAAGAATGAATAGTACAAAATGTCTTCAGCATAAAATATATCAACAAGGGTTGACATGCCGTAAAATCCAACCAGCCAACCCCACCCCCCACAAGCAGCATATGGCACAAAGCTCATTTTTTTAAAGTGGAGTAGAATTGGTTTTGAATTCAGTTTTCCTTTTAGTATTTCTATTTGTGTTCTATTTTTATTCTCCTCTGACGACAACAGAAACCAGCGGCCTTTACCTGAATAGACGTGGATTGTCTCTTCATTGAATTGGCAACGTACCCATGTCAGCCGTCTCAAGTCCCAACTGTTTAATATTAAGTCCCCATACTATCATTCACTCTTCCTTTAAAACTTTCCTCCCGTGCAATGCTATGCCGCACAACAGCTTTCCATCTAGGATTTTTTTTTTCGAACTCAGAAAAAAAGCAGCTAAAATAATATTATAAAGACCGGCTATTGTTTTTAGAAAATCAAAAATCAAAAGAAATTTTAAAAATTATATCATAGTTTCTACTGAATGAATTTCAACAGACTAAGCAAACGACGCTTCTGAGATAGACGTGGATTGTCTCTTCATTGAACAGCAACGTATCCCTCTATTATTTCGCCAAGCATTCAAGTCAGCCGTCTGAAATCCCAACAGCTTAACATTAAGTCCCTCTACCCTGAAATCTTTTTCCTGCCCAATGATATGCCACACAACAGCATTTCATCTCGGAAATGTTGATCAATTTAAAAACAATTCGTCTGTCTGGTCTTCTATCCTCACACAAGCGTCGTCGGTAAGACCTTCACGGACAGCCGGTTCTCCCAGCTTAGAGCAGTAATTCGATATTTACCTTAACCGACACAAGGCTTTTTTAAAGTAGGAAGCCACGTACAAACCAAAGCTCACGCGATGTCTAGTCAAGGAATGCGTAGATCCTGTCGGTATTCCCCTTTTGGGTCGCTTCAACCACTAGGCAATAAACTCAGCCCTGCCTCTTTAAATCGAGGGTACAGGTGTTGCTTGACGGGACGGACTCCTGGGATCACGCGGTTAATTTTTCCAGTGGGCGGAACCGGCTAAGAACAGTAATTTACACCCGCAAGAGAAACCGTCTTGAGTTTTATGCCTCCTCATCGGACCAAACCACTCCAACCAACACGGGTAACAGTACGCTTACCACAAGTCGCCATTCACAACCTGGAGGTAGCCTCGCAAGGTAATTTACTTTACCTCTTGCTACAATTTCGCCTAGCGCCCAAGTCATCCGTCTCAAGACCCAACTGTTTAACACTAAGTACTCCCCTCTGAAACCTTCCTTCCCGCGCCATGTTATGCTACACAACAGCTTTTTTACCACGGAAATTTTTATTAATTTTTCTTAACTCAGAAAAAACAGCAGCAATTGAAATAAAATGATAAAGACCGGATCTTGTTTTTAGAAAATCAAACTAAAATTATATCATAGTTTCCATAAAATAAATTTCAACAGAAGAAGCAAGCGGCCCTTCTGAGATAGACGAGGATTGTCTCTTCAGGGAACGTCAACGTTTCCTGATAATATCCTTCTTTTCCAAGCGCCCAATTCATCCATCTCAAGTCCCAACTGGTTAACACTAAGTCTCCCTACCCTTAAACCTTCCTTCCCGCTCAATGCTATGCCACACAACAGCTTTTTATCGTGGAAATTTTGATTAAATTCTTTTTTTAAACTCGAAAAAAAAATAACAGAAGCTGAAATAATATGATAAATACAGGCTCTTGCTTTTAGAAAACCAAACAAAAATTATTTCAAATTTTCCATGAATAAGTTTCAGCGGAAGAAGCAAGCAGGCCTCCTGAGATAGACGGGGATTGTCTCTTCAGGGAATATCAACGTTTCTTGATAGCATCCTTCTATTATTTCACCAAGCGCCCAAATCAGCCGTCTGAAGTTCTAATTGTTTAACATTAAGTCCCCTTATGCCACAAAACAGCGTTTCATCTCGGAAATTTTGATTAATTTTTTTTAAACTCGGAAAAAAATAACAGCAGCTAAAATAATATGATAAAGACCGGCTCTTGTTTTTAGAAAATCAAACAAAAAAATATTTACTATTTTCCATAAAATAAATTACCTTCTCCTTTCAAAGTACTTTTGAATATAAAATGTGACATTTTGTTTGTTTGCTTTTTGTAAAGAAAGAATGTTATCTATATCTTTCTTCTGCCTTGATATTTAATAGCTGCCAACTGTTCATATCTCACAAAATAATGAGTTCAGTGGCTCCAAGCAATAAATAATTACGGTAATTCTGTTCTTCCTAAAAGAGAAGTAAAAATAATTGGAGCCATTTATGTACGTATACGCACATGATATATATATATATATATATATATATATATATATATATATATATATATATATACACTACTATGTCGAAGTTTGTATGTATGTGGTTAGACTCGAAAATTATTCCAATACGAATTAATGGTAATTTCTTTTTCGATTTAGTTGCTGGTGTGTTATACATTATTTTGCTATCATTCAGCCAACTTCATCATTCCATCTTCTCTGGTTAAAAAAAATCATTTTAGATGAGAAATGAACGTGGGTACCTATTGCAGTCTCTCAAGTATTCAAATTATTTAATTAAAAGCTATGATAATCTAAAGATGTTTATATCTAATGTATACATTAAGTCTATATATTAATACTCGTGTTTCTTAATTGTACGACCGTTTTCATCTTACTCTCCTTTCTCAACTCTCTCACTTGTTTGCCCATTTTTTCCTTACTCTCCTTTTCTTAGACTCCTTTCGTATTTCACTCTCCTTTCTTCTTCTTTTACTCCCTTACTCTTTTTCTCAACTCTCTTTTCCTTGTTTGCTTAATTTTTTACTCCCTTCCCTCCTTACTCCCCTTTATATTTTCACTCTTCTTTCTTCCCTCTTTCTCCTTTCTCAACTCTCTTTTCCATTGCTCAATTTTACTCTCCTTCCCTTCTTACTCTCCTTTAATATTTCACTCTCATTTATTTCCACTTTACCCCCCTTACTCTCCTTTCTCAACTCTCTTTTCCTTCTTTACCCAATTTTACTCCCCCTCCCCTCCTTACTCTCCTTTAATATTTCACTTTCCTTTATTTCCACTTTACTCCCTTACTCTCCTTTCTCAACTCTCTTTTCCTTCTTTGCTCAATTTTACTCCCCTTCCCTCCTTACTCTCCTTTCATTTCACACTTCTTTCTTCCTCTTACTCCCTTACTCTTCTTTCTCAACTCTCTTTTCTTCTTTGCTCAATTTTACTCCCCTTCCCTCCTTACTCTCCTTTAATATTTCACTCTCCTTTATTTCTATTTTACTCCTTACTCTTCTTTCTCAACTCTCTTTTCCTTCTTTGCTCAATTTTACTCCCTTCCCTCCTTACTCTCCTTTAATATTTCACTCTTCCTTTATTCTATTTTACTCCTTACTCTCCTTTCTCAACTCTCTTTCCTTCTTTGCTCAATTTTACTCCCCTTCCCTCCTTGCTCTCCTTTAATATTTCACTCTCCTTTATTTCCACTTTACTCCCTTACTCTCCTTTCTCAACTCTCTTTTCCTTGTTTGCTAAATTTTACTCTCCTTTCCTCCTTACTCTCCTTTAATATTTCACTCTCCTTTCTTTCCACTTTACTCCCTTACTCTCCTTTCTCAACTCTCTTTTCCTTCTTTGCTCAATTTTACTCCTCTTCCCTCTTACTCTCCTTTCGTCTTTCACTCTCCTTTATTTCCACTTTACTCCCTTACTCTCCTTTCTCAACTCTCTTTTCCTTCTTTGCTCAATTTTACTCCCCTTCCCTCTTTACTCTCCTTTAATATTTCACTCTCCTTTATTTCCACTTTACTCCCTTACTCTCCTTTCTCAACTCTCTTTTCCTTGTTGCTAAATTTTACTCTCCTTTCCTCCTTACTCTCCTTTAATATTTCACTCTCCTTATTTCCACTTTACTCCCTTACTCTCCTTTCTCAACTCTCTTTCCTTGTTTGCTAAATTTTACTCTCCTTTCCTCCTTACTCTCCTTTAATATTTCACTCTCCTTTATTTCCACTTTACTCCCTTACTCTCCTTCTCAACTCTTTTTCCTTGTTTGCTAAATTTTACTCTCCTTTCCTCCTTACTCTCCTTTAATATTTCACTCTCCTTTATTTCCACTTTACTCCCTTACTCTCCTTTCTCAACTCTCTTTTCCTTCTTTGCTCAATTTACTCCCCTTCCCTCCTTACTCTCCTTTCGTCTTTCACTCTCCTTTATTTCCACTTTACTCCCTTACTCTCCTTTCTCAACTCTCTTTTCCTTCTTTGCTCAATTTTACTCCCTTCCCTCTTTACTCTCCTTTAATATTTCACTCTCCTTTATTTCCACTTTACTCCCTTACTCTCCTTTCTCAACTCTCTTTTCCTTGTTTGTCTTCTTGTTTGCTTACTCTCCTTTAATATTTCACTCTCCTTTCTTCCATTACTTACTCTCCTTTCTCACTCTCTTTTCCTTGTTTTTCAATTTTACTCCCCTTCCCTCTTACTCTCCTTTATATTTCACTCTCCTTTATTTCCACTTTACTCCTTACTCTCCTTTCTCAACTCTCTTTTCCTTGTTTGCTAAATTTTACTCCCTTTCCTCCTTACTCTCCTTTAATATTTCACTCTCCTTTCTTTCCACTTTACTCCCTTACTCTCCTCTCAACTCTCTTTTCCTTCTTTGCTCAATTTTACTCCCTTCCTCTTTACTCTCTTTAATATTCACTCTCCTTTATTTCCACTTTACTCCCTTACTCCTCCTTTCTCCAACTTTCTTTTTCTTGTTTGCTCTTACTCTCCTTCCCTCCTACTCTCTTTTTTCACACTTCTTCTTCCCTTTACTCCTTTACCCTCCTTCTACTCTTTTTCGTTGCAAATTTTACTCTCCTTACTCCTTACTCTCCTTTCGTCTCTTCACTCCCTTTCTTTCCACTTACTCCTTCCTCTGCTTTCCCTCTTCCTCTCCTTTCTACTTTCCTCCCTTTTCCTTTTCACCCTTTCGTTTTTACTCTTTCCTTTCTTTTCCTCTCTCCTTTTCCCTTATATTCTCCCTTTCCCTTACTTTTGTAAGCCTTTCAAATTGGATCGATACGGAAGGGTTTGCTAACAAGAAAACCATACTGCTGTGGGTTGGACATTTCAGAGAGACAAGTTCAGCTTTAAAAAGAAAATCGCCTCAAAGACCTCACAGCATTCAAACACCAAACAATATCCCAATTATGTGAAATATTCAATTGTATATTGTCTTGCACAAGACAACAATAATAAGGATGAGACGAGTGAGAAAATTACTGGGATACACGAGGATTGAAGCACATAGCAAAGTTTCTTCTTTATAACAAACTAGAAGCGGCTACCCGGCGTCGCCTAGGTAGAGGAGAGGTGTAAAAAAAGGGTAGTCTCACAGATCCATTATTGTTGAATCACGGGTTGGAACCTCGCAGGAGGCCCCATTAAAATCCCTATGTAAAAAGGACCTCGCCTTGAGCCAGCCACTCTGAAAAGAAAGATTAATGTCTCCTATTTAAAATACTAAATGCAAAAAAAAATCCATGCTGTTATCATTTAGATTTAATTTTTTAAATTATCTTCACGAATGTAAATCAAATCTCTATTATTTTTACTCAAAAACCAAGCCTTGGTGATATTTAATGTGTATATATATTTACTTCTGTCGTTAATTGTTTTATTTTCGAAGTTTACTCCAGACATACAGATTCACACAACTGCCCTTTATATATGTATAGATAGATGTCTAACAGGTACTACCGCTCCGGATCAGAGTATACCTGGGAGTAATGGCAATGAAGGGTTACTCCACAGTCCCCAGAGCTCCAAAATTGGAACTTCACCATTAGATCCAGTTTAACGTAAATAGCTACAAAAAATATTTATGGTAAATTCTTGAAGCTTTTTTCAAATGATTTAAGATAGTTTTTTACCGTTTTGAATTTAAAAATGTCATCCATTTCTCTTGATCAGGTTTTTATGCTGAGGTTACAAATTCTAATATATAAATCATTATATTAATTTACTAAAATGTACGAGGGTGAGTCAAAAATTAATGCCATTTAGTTTAGGACACGTATAATTACCAACACAGGAACATTTATCATACATCAAAATGAAACTGGTCCTCTGTGGATCACATTCCTACTTCTCCACATAGATGATTCAAAAAGTAATGCCATTTTGTTTAGGACACGTATAATTACCAACACAGGAACATTTATCATACATCAAAATGAAAATCGTTCTCTGGGGATCATATGCTTACTTCTCCACAGTCACCGTTTCTCTCAATAGCAATGTTCCACCTTCGAAAAAAAACCCCGTAAAATTCATTTCTTTGAGTCAATTCTTCCCTACAGATTTCACTTCATCATCACTGGAATAATGTTTGCCTCTCTTCGGCCCTATGAAAGAGGGTTTGAGAGGCAAACATTATTCCAGTGACAAGGAGGTGAAATCTGTAGTGAAGAAGTGGCTCAAAGAACAAAATTTTACGGAGGCAGGGATACATGCTCTCATTCGAAGGTGAAACATTGCTATTGAGAGAAACAGTGACTATGTAGAGAAGTAGGGATGTGATCCACAGAGGACCAGCTTCATTTTTTTATTCTGATTTTCTGACTAGATCAATTACATTTTTGTAATATTATCGGTTGATTTTTGTTAATATGTCTCATCTGAAATAGTTTTTTTTAAGAGAAAAATTGTTTTCTAACACAAACGCTCCAAACCATGGAATTTGGAAATTCAGAAAACTCTTCTTGTTTTTGGTCTACTGGCCGCTAGGGGGCGAATAACGATATTGGCGCCAGAATCAAACCCCGGCACTTGTCTACAGGCCGTCGACCTGGACGGAGGCGTTTTTTAACAGCATACTTTCTGAAGGCCGTTTACTTGAAGAGGGCCCCATCCACCGTTATTTAAAAGATCAGTTACCCAGGCGAGAAGCTTCTAAAATAGCATCCCCTACTTTTACTTAGCGGACGAGAACCGACAAAACGGACGTGTCTCTAGAGAACTCTACAACCAGCGACCAGAATACACCTGTTAGCGCCACTTCTCCACGAACAGTATTTAACCTCACAGATGAGTCTTGTAGCAAATGCCAATAAAATTTGCAACAAGTTCTTGTATTATTTGTCAATACATGTATTAAATTTCCATTGTGTGTCTGTCTTCTTTCGTCCGAACAATTTTCCTACAACTGGGAGATTTAAGAGCCCCCCCCCCTTAAACCTGTAATTCCTCTTATTCATACATACCTTGCATATCAACATTTATTCTGGTCACCAAGTTTAATACCAAAATAAATATGGTAATCATGGTTTATGAAACTTATGACTGAATTCCTATTAGAAACAATGGTGTATTCACTGAAGATATAGCAAAATACGTTGGACTTATTTTTGTAAGATCTTCTATTCGAATTCATTTCATTTATCTGTAAAATAATCTTCATTTTAAAGATAAAAGAAATGGCTTTTACCAATTAGTCATAGATTGGCGCATGCAAATTCATAAAAGTTCGTTTACAAGGGTTAGTCAAAAAGTAATGTCATTTTGTTTAGCACAGGTATAATTACCAACACTGGAACATGAATCAAACATCAAAATGAAGCTGGTCCTCTGTGGATCACATCACATGCTCTCATTCGAAGGTGGAACATTGCTATTAAAAGAAACGGTGACTATGTCGAAAAGTAGGGTTGTGATCCACAGAGGACCAGCTTCATTTTGATGTATGATACATGTTCCTGTGTCGGTAATTATACCTGTCCTAAACAAAATGGTAATTTGCACACAGTCATATTCCTAGCTAACACTAATAATTTGAATACAAGCATATGGTTTCATGATATTTGCACTTCTCGCAAATACACCTGCTGCATAGTCTAGAGAAGGCAACAAGAATTGTGTGAACTCAGATAAAACAGAATTTTTGTGTTTCAAACAAGATGAAAATATCTCTACACTGGGTGTTAAGCCTCTTAGATTTGTAGACTAGTTCACATACCTAGGTAGCAATATATCATCTACAGAAAGCGATGTCAATATACATAAGGAAAAGGTTGAATACTATAGACAGATTATCTATTATATGGAAATCTGATCTCTCTGATAAGACAGAGATAATTCTTCTCAGCTGTTACTGTCGACAGAGGGTTAAGGATACACCAACTGCACCTCTGAAGAGGGATAACCCCCCCCCCCAATGGGTCCACCTGTTGGCCATGGGAGGCAACCCGTGGTCCTTAAAAATAGAACCCAGGTGGCTGAACAGTCAATGACATGCAACCCCTGACTTTGTCCCTTACTTAGGCTAGACGGTCGGTCAGAAAGGAGCACTCCGACCAATCGGCTGGTCATGTCAACTCCTAGCTCATATGATTTCCCATTCTTATTTCTCTTATGGCAACCCCCAACCCTTCTTATCATATATGTGCTAGAAGGTAGTGGTTAAGGGTCTTAGTGTCTTGGGTATGACATTAAACTCTATCTGATAATGAAGTTCCAATTCTAGAGCTTTGGGGAATGTCAAGTACCCTTTCATCACCATTACTCCCAATTCCACTCTGAACCGGAGTTATAATAACTGTTAGGGCCTCATCTAGGGGTTCAATAGAAAAAATGAGTTTAAAAATGTATCTTAAAAATTGAGTTTTAAAAAATTTGTGTACCCATGAATAATAAATAAAACAAAATGTCCTCAGTATAAAATAATCCAACAAGGGTTGACATGCCGTAAAATCCAACCAAGAACCCAAGCAACTTTAAGCCCTTTTCAACTGGCCAAGGATGACATTTAAAAACTTTACAGCTAGACGGGTGGTCGGAGAGGCCCTCTACGATCAATCGGTTGATCACGTCAAGCTCATTAGCTGGGTATGACATTAAATTCTATCTGATGGTGAAGTTCCAATTCTTGAGCTTCTTGGTGAATGTGGAGTACCCCTTCATCGCCATTACTTCCAGGTCCAATCTGACCCGGAGTGGTAGTCAAGTCCTAGCGCCTATACGATTGTCCCAACCCTATTGCCCTTATGGCAACCCCATCCCTTTTTATCATAGAATTGCTAGAAGGTGGTAGCTTAGGGTCTTAGTTTCTTGGGTATGACGTTAAACTCTACCTAGTGGTAAAGTTCCAATTCTGTAGCTGTGAGGAAAGTGAAATACCATTTCATTACCATTACTCCCGGGTCCACTCTAACCTTGTTGGGTCATATCTATTGGTTGAATAGAAATAATGAGTTTTAAAAAATGGTTTAAAAAATTGAGTTTAAAAAATAATTTTCAATACTCATCAAGAATGAATAAAACAAAATGTTTTTGGCACAAAATCACCCAGAAAGGGGTAACATGCCGTAAAATCCAACCAACATCAGGCATTCATATATGAAAAACAGATAAATTCGATTCTCATTATTTATGAATAGAACCAAACCAATATTTACCTAGAAACTATTCGCTTAGAAATCATATATACAAATGAAAAAAGATAATTTGGCATAAAATAACCCACAAGGGTTGATATGCATATTGTAGGTATACCCAAAATGAGACTAAATTGCATTTTTGACAAAATGACTTTAGCCCCCACTAGGGTAAATAATTTACCAAAGATCAGGGAATTATCGGATTTTAATGAAATTTTCAGTGTTTATCAATGAATGATCTTTATAATGCATTATTTATTTTATTTCAAAACTTTCTCATTTTTTTCAGGTCACTTAATTTTGACCCCCCCCCCTATGTTGGGGGCGTAACATTTTTGCGAGTTGGTCATTTTTATACTAATTACAGTATAAATAATAAGATAAAAGACCGAAGTTATGAATAGAAACAAAAAAAATGTTTTACGGTGGCTTTTCTATGAGAAAATAAGTATAATGTAAAAAAATAATAAATAATTAATTTTTTGGAGATTTCTTTTTTACTCATTTCGATAATTATTTAATTGGCTATTATTTTATAAAAGAAAAAATATACATTTATATTTGTTCTGCTTAAAAAGGGGGGGTACATTTTCAATAGAGTTTTTCTTCAAAACGTATACTTTTTCGAAAAAAATAAGGTTTGCATTAAGTAGATATTTATTTCTAGAATCTAAAAATATAACATTTTAAATTAACATCAGGCTTTTCACATTTTAAATGAATTTTATATATTAATTTTTCATAGCAAAAATACTAAATTAAAGTTTTGAAATAAGATAACTGATGCATTATAAAATTCATTAATTGATAAATCAATACTGAAGATTTCATTAAAATCGGATAATTACCTGATTTTTGGTAATTTTTTTTCAATCACGAATGTTACATTCAATTTGTAAACAAGCGCTTTAAAACCCTTGAAAAAAAGCGTTAATGGCGGATCGCGTCGAAATTGACCAAAACAAATCGTTTTAAATCTATTAAAAACAAACTGCATATGTAATGATATTTTTCTTTTTTTTGATTGTCATTATGTTACTACTTATCATTTTAGACAAAAGATTGACCTTAAATAATAGATTTAATTAATTTCAATTAGTTTTTAAAAACGCTAGCAGCCGACAAATTTGGGTAACCCTAGCATATTGTAAATATTTTTAACCTTATGAATCTGGACATTACTAATGTTCTTCACTTTCATTGATTGGCATCAATAAGCTACTCCATGACGTACCAATACATGCGGAGCATGCAGTACTTCTTCATTGCCATTACTCCCAGGTCGACAAAGACCTAGAATGGTATATTACCTGTTCTATGGCTCAAAAAAAAAAAAAAAGAAAATTTAGCATAAAATAACCCACAAGCGTTGATATGAATCTAAAAAAAAATAACCAACTATATTTAATAACTGAAAACATTTCTAACCTTATGAATCCGCGTGTTATACTCTGTATAGTTAACTACTATGATTGCCAATGCTACAACGTGAGAGTGTCGGTTATTCTTTAGTATGATACACGGCTATATTTCATGTTGATTCTTGCAATCTGCCGCAATCATTCCCGTCAC
Organism: Doryteuthis pealeii; assembly: GCA_023376005.1. Taxonomy (NCBI): domain Eukaryota; kingdom Metazoa; phylum Mollusca; class Cephalopoda; order Myopsida; family Loliginidae; genus Doryteuthis; species Doryteuthis pealeii. The sequence continues at coordinate 71,781,857 of CM042164.1, read as the reverse complement.
ATAGCAATGTTCGCCATTGATTTTTCTTATTTTAATCAATAATTCTTGTGAGAAGTTAGTTTTATTTTATTTTATTTTATTTCATTCATTTATTTATTTTTAACAGCACTTTTTGCAATGCTGAATCTTTCTATTTCGTTTCTTTTTCTCTTCTTTATTCATTGATGCTCTTCTTCCTTCTTCTTCTTCTTCTCTTCTCTCTTCTTTCTTCTTCTTCTTCTTCCATTCTTCTTCTTCTTCTTCTTCTTCTTCTTCTTCTTCTTCTTCTTCATTCTTCTTCTTCTTCTTTCTTCTTCTTCTTCTCTTCCTCTCTTCTTCTTCTTCCTTCTTCTTCTTCTTCTTCTTCTTTCTTCTTCTTCTTCTTCTTCTTCTTTCTTCTTTCTTCTCTCTTCTTCTTCTTCTTCTTCTTCCATTCTTCTTTCTTCTTTTCTTCTTCTCTCTCTTCTCTTCTCTTCTTCTTCTTTCTCTTCATTTTCTTCCTTCTTCTTCTCTTCTTCTTCTTCTTCTTCTTCTCTTCTTCTCTCTTCCTTCTTCTTCTTCATCTCTCTTCATTCTTCTTTCTTCTCTCTTCTTCTTCTTCTTCTTCTTCTCTCTCTTCTCTTCTTCTTCTTCTTCTTCTTCTTCTTCTTCTTCTCTCCTTCTTCATTCTTCTCTCTTCTTCTTCTTCTTCTCTCTCTCCTCTTCTTTCATTCTTTTCTTTTCTTCTCTCTTCTTCTCTTCCTTCTTCTTCATCTTCTTCTTCTTCTTCTTCTTTTCTCTTCTTTTCTTCTTCTTCTTCTTCTTCTTCTTTCTCTCTTCTTCTTCTTCTTCTCTTCTTCTTCCATTCTTCTCTCTCTCTTCTTCTTCTCTTCATCTTCTCTTCCTCTTCTTTTCTTCTTCTTCTTCTTCTTCTTCTTCTTCTTCTTCTTCTTCTTCTTCTTCTTCTTCTTCTTTCTTCTTCTTCCTTCTTCTTCTTCTTCTTCTCTTTCTCTCTTCCATTTTCTCTTCATCTTCTTCTCTCTTCTTCCTTTCTTCTTCTTCTTTCTCTTCTTCTTCTTCTTCTTCTTCTTTTCTTCTCTTCTTCCTTCTTCTCTTCTTCTTTCTTCTTCTCTTTCTTCTTCCTTCTTCTTCTTCTCTTCATTCTTCTTCTTCTTCTATTCTTTCTTCTTCTTTTCTTCTTCTTCTCTCTATCAGTCTATCTTTATGTTTCACGGTCTGCTAGTTGATATGCCACTGCTTTTATTTGTATATCAGGTCTTTTTTTTTTTTCTGGATTTTCTTGGAGACTTGGTTCTCGTTATTACACACACACACACACACACACACACATATATATATATATACACATATATATAGTTGGTGTGTGTGTGTATTTGTGTGTATGTGTTGTATATATATATGTGTGTGTATATGTGTGTGTCTATATATGTATATGTATATGAGTGTGTATATGTGTGTATATATTTGTGTATGTGTGTGTCTGTTATATGCATATGTGTTTGAGTATATATATATGTATATATATATATATATTATATATTATATATATATATATATATATATGTGTTTATAAATATATTATATATGGGTGTGTGTATAATAATGTGTATATATTATATATATGTATATATATATGTGTGTGTGTATATATATGTGTATATATATGTCAGTATATATTTATTTTGTCTCCTTTCCTCGACTTTTCATTCTATTTTTTTGTGTGTGTTTCCTTTTTCCGTTTTAGTGGTTTATTATAATTTCTTTTCTCTTGTCTTGTTTTCAGATTATATACCTGCCTGATTCTGTATAAGCTATTCATTATCTGTTGTTGTCTATCTTAGTATTTTGTTCGAACTTTGAAAGAAAAAGTATCAGTGGTAGGAGATGAGGAGTAAGGAAAAAAAAACAAAGCACACAAGAATAAGACCAAAAAAAATAGAAAAAAGTATTATTATTATTATTATCAATTTATAAAGAATTCAACAATGAAGAATGAGGTCACCAAACTCAAAACTTTGACATCCATTCCCCCTACCCCACTCCTGACCCTGACCCAGACCCACGAAAAAGAAAAAAAAAGAACAAAATATAAATAAAAATGCGAACGCTGCCTCACTGTTTCGATATTGATTCGCTTTTGATAAGAATGAAAAAAATTATGGATGGATGGCTTACAAGGAAGTTACAGTGAAAGCATTCGCAAGGGTTAAGCATGTTGATTTCTAGGCATTGATAGATGGGTGACCACTGAGGAACAGAAGCAGTCTTAGTAAAAGATTTTAAATTATAAAAAAACTAGAAAAAAAAATCACCTTTCAATGCATTTTATAGTAAAAATGATTTGTAATGCATTTTATATTAAAACCCAATTCCAATGCATTTTTATAGTAAAAATCATTTCCATTTTTATAGATTTCTTTTTTTTAGTAAAAATCATTTCAATGCATTTTATAGTAAAAATCATTTCCAATGCATTTTTATAGTAAAAATCATTTCAAAGATTTTTTTAGTAAAAATCAATTCCAATGCATTTTTATTGTAAAAATCATTTCCAATGCATTTTTATAGTAAAAATCATTTCCAATGCATTTTTATTGTAAAAATCAGTTCCCATACATTTTTATAGTAAAAATCATTTACATTGTAAAGATCATTTCCAATGCATTTTATAGTAAAAATCATTTCTAATGCATTTTATAGTAAAAAAAATCATTTCTAATGCATTTTTATAGAAAAAAGTCATTTCTAATACATTTTTATAGTAAAAATCAATTCCAATGTAGTTTTATATTAAAAATCATTTCTAATGTATTTTTATAGTAAAAATCATTTCTAATGAAGTTTTATAGTAGAAATCATTTCTAATGCATTTTTATAGTAAAAATCATTTCCAATGCATTTTTATTGTAAAAATCATTTCCAATGCATTTTTATTGTAAAAATCATTTCCAATGCATTTTTATTGTAAAAAATAATAATGCTTGTCATACTCTTTCATAAAAAATGTAAGCAGATCTTTGAAATCTTATATTTTCTTTAATAATAAACATAAAATGGAGTTTTGGTGTCAAAATTCAAATAAATATGTTTTCTTTCTAATAAAACCCAGTTTCTAACAGTTAAGTTCAAATTGGTTCAAATATTTAAGTTTTTTTTGGGTGGAGTGGGGGGGCATCATTGATTATCGTATGTAGTTAAACAAAATTTTATGACAGACAATAATCCAAACACATTTTTTTACTGTATATTTATGTAAATTTAATGTAGAAGAAAATTATGTGACTATTTCTTATTTGTGAATAATTTTCTCATAAATCTCTATACATTAGATAACTTTAAATATATATTAAATAAAACAAACTATATATAAATCAATAATACTGGGCATCTTTTTATTAAAATTTGTTTTAACAAACAATGTGGACCAGTTAATGCTGCATACTTAATTTTGTGATATATATAATATACGGTTGTTCTTAATGCTATGTATTAATGATTTTGACTATAAATTAAATACTCATGGATAGACTTACATAATTCCTGAGGGTATTGTGATGTAAGCAGTTACACAAAAACAGACACCAAATCTCCATTATATATTGATATATGAACAGAAATATTTCTCAAATGATTAATAATATTTGGAAAAAAATGAGTCAAAAAGGAAAGCAAAATTTAGAAAACAGATAAGCAAATTTTTAAAAAACAGAAAATAGAGAAGCAAAAGTTTTTAAACTGGAAAGCAAAGTTTTTTTAAACCAAACAGAAAAAAAGCAAGATTTTAACAGCAAAGCAAAATTTTCAAAAAAACTGCAAAGCAAAAGTTTTTTAACTGAAAATAGAAAATAAAAAAAATTAAAAACAGAAAAGGAAAGCAAAATCTTTAAAAAGAAAACTGAAAACAGGAATGCCAAATTAAAAAAACAGAAAAGAGAAATGCAAATTTTAAAAAAACTTCAAGCTATTTTTAAAAAACAGAAAACAGAAATGCAAAATTTTAAAAAAGAACAGAAAAAAGCAAAATTTTAAAACAAAGAAGGGAAATCAAAATTTGAAAAACAGTAAACAAATAAAGCAAAATTTGATAAACAGAAAAAAAGGAAAAAAAAAAAAGATATATTTAACAAAAAACAAAAGCAAATTCTTTTTAAAAAAGAAAGCGAAATTATTAAAAAAGGGAAAATTAAAAAGAAGTAAGAAAAAGTAAATTGAAAATGTGAAAAAATAGAAAACAGATCTGGTTCAGGGATTTACATCTGGTCTGATCCTTTCATCTTGTTTGGGGATTTACATCTGGTCTTATTGTTTGATATTGTTTAGGGATTTTCATCTTTTCATCTGGTCTTACATCTGTCTTTTGATCTTTGATTTACATCTGTCTTGTACACTGGTCAGGATTTACATCTGGTCTTGTACTTTGATCTGGTTCAGGGATTTACATCTGGTTTATTCGTATTGTCAGATATTTACATTGGTCTTATGTTTGGGTTCAGGGATTTACATCTGTCTTATCTTTAATCTGGCAGGATTTACATCTGGTCTTATCCGGTGATTTTGTTCAGGGATTTACATCTGGTCTTGTACTTTGATCTGGTTCAGGGATTTACATCTGGTCTTATCCAATTATTTGGTTCAGGGATTTACCTCTTGTCTTGTACTTTGATCTGGTTCAGGGATTTACATCTAGTCTTATACTTTAAACTGGTTCAGGGATTTACATCTAGTCTTATTCTTTGATCTTGTTTAGGGATTTACATCTGGTCTTATGCTTTGATCTGGTTCAGGGATTTACATCTGGTCTTATCCTTTGATTTGGTTCAGGGATTCACATCTGGTCTTATCCTTTAATCTGGTTCAGGGATTTACATCTGGTCTTGTACTTTGATCTGGTTCAGAGATTTACATCTGGTCTTATTCTTTGATCTTGTTTAGGGATTTCCATCTGGTCTCAACTTTTGATCTGTTTCACAGATTTACATCTCGTCCTTTTATATTATTTAGGTTTTTTGTCTGGTATCATTTTTAATTCAGTGGTTCCAAACCTTTCTTATTCTCATGGCCCTCTTTGAACCCAGAATTTTTCTGAGCATCATGAAATTATTATTTACATGAACTTAATTTCATTGATAAAAGCACTAGTATTCAATAAAAGCTGTATGAACCATACAATAAGCTAGAGCACATGTATTAGCCTGGTTTGGCCAGAAAAAATTATAAGATTTTTGTGGACCACCTGAAATTTGCAATGGACCATTTTGGCCATAGGTTGGTAAACACAGCTTTAATCTTCTCTTCGACGACTTTACTTTACTTATATTTATATATATATATATATATATATATATATATGGGGAGTCCCTAAAGTCTCTTTACCTTGTTCTCCAGATATTGCTCTCCTGGGCTTTTTCTGTGGAGTTATGCTAAATAACTATGATACTAATTGAGAAATCATTTTTAATAGTTTGATAGTTGATCAAATCTATTCAAAAGGTGAAGTCATAGTTGTTTGGTTTTTTTTTGTTTTTTTGTTTTTTGCATGTCTATCAATCAAACATGTCTCTTGAGAATACAGCGGCCGAAATGCTGTGTTAATAACTATCACAATAAAGATGAGGATAATAGTACAAAGAATCAAGGTTATTCACATCAAGCCTCATCTCAAAAATACAGACAAATGATATTTTCCACTAACAGGCACTGTGGATATACCACAATATGATCATTTGATTATTACAAAATTTGTTATGTTCACTCAAGAGCTTTTCTTTCCTTCTTTACATCTTTTCATTATGTTCAATTGAAAAAGATTGTGTTATTGCTTCAGCACGCTCACCCTCTCTATCTATTTTTCCCCTGCTCTCTTTCTTTCTTACTTTCTTATATTTTTTTGTGTTGTGTGTTCTATTTCTTCCCTTTCTTTATAAGAAAAATTGAATGGTATTAATTGAATATTATTTAACTGAGGTGACGACACTCCTAAGAAATAAGAATTAGGTAAGTAAGTGACACCAGATAATCAGGATTTACATTTTTGCATTTCATCTTGGACGATTTGGAAGGTCTCATTTTTAATCAGAGAGTGTTGTGATAATGGTCAGAAGATTAAGGAACAAGAGTATCGATATATAGATAGCAAGACACCTTTTGATTTCATGCAATAGGATCTTTCTGTATATAATTCATTTGACAATGAAAAAAATGTTTTGAATATACCTGTGACCTACTTTTATTTTTTAATGAATTATGAATAGAAATGTTCTGAAAATTTTTCTCTTAATATAAAACATATCCCTGCCGTACTATATCTTTATGTTAAGTATCTGGCCGGCATCCTTAGTTCCAGATGTAGTAAGTAAGTAAGCAAGCCAATAAGAATCCGGTGTTATAGTATTCTTTGTAAGTCCAACGTCCAAGATAATCCAAATAGCAATGAGCCAAGGTTAAGAATCAGACCTCTATAAATACACCAACAGCAGCAGCAGCAGCACTGCCAGTGATTGGACAGTGGAAATCCTTCTTAGGTCACGTGGTAGTCAATGAGTCTATATTTAAGAGTAGGCATCTGTCACATGCCTTATATACAAAATATTCCAACACTTTACATACAAAGATATGAAAAAGGTGTCTATAAAATTGTTCAAAATTATTGATCTCAAAATAGATTTAAAAGTAGAGGCATGTGGTGTAATGGAATTGTTGACCCGAGTTCAAATCCTGAACAAGTCTGTTTGCATTTTACATAGTGCTAATACCCTTGGGAAAGGTTATGAATCCAACTATTTACCCTCCAGCTATGGGTAAATAGTAGGCCAGACTGGGTTTTTTTAACCTTTGTTCGGCAACCAGTCTAGAAGAAGGAAAACTTCTAATTCAAATCTGATAAACTTCACTTAATGAATTGACCTTGTGCCACATCCTTCTCATGCAGAAAGGTAGGTATATATAAATACATATTAAAAGCAGGAATCACTCTTCACAAAAGGGTATAAATAAATCATAGAAAAAATAATGATGACCCTTGTAGGCCATCAAATCCTGTCTTTCTTTTATATATGACTACAAGCAGCTACCCAGCACACCAAGTGTATCAACTTTTGTGGGTTATTTAATGCCCAAGCAATCCATTTAGAAGAATATTAGTGGTACTATTTAACCCATTGCTGAAGGTGTCCATATTAGATTATTGCAAAGGAATTAGTGTTGATTAGTGCAAAGGAATCAGTGTAGATTATTGCAAATGAATCAGTGTAGATTAGTGCAAATGAACTAGTGTAGATTAGTGCAAATGAATTAGTGTAGATTAGTGCAAATGAATCATTGTAGATTAGTGCAAAGAATGATTAGTGCAAAGGATCAGATTAGTGCAAAGGAATCAGGATAGATAGTTAGTGCAAATGAATCATGTAGATTAGTGCCAAATGAACTAGTGTAATTAGTGCAAAATTAGTGTAGATTAGTGCAAATGAATCAGTGTAGATTAGTGCAAAGGAATCAGGATAGATTAGTGCAAAGAATCAGTGTAGATTAGTGCAAAGGAATCAGGATAGATTAGTGTAAAAGGAATCATTGTAGATTAGTGCAAAAGAATCAGTGTAGATTATTCAGAAATCAGTGTAGATTAGTGCAAAGAATTAGTGTAGATTAGTGCAAAGGAATCAGTGTAGATTAGTGCAAATTAATCATTAGATTAGTGCACATTAATCAGTGCAAAGTAGATTAGTGCAAATGAATTTGTGTAGATTAGTGCAAAGGAAATCAGTGTAGATTAGTGCAAATGAATCAAGATTAGTGCCAAAGAATCATTAGATTAGTGCAAATGAATCAATGTAGATTAGTGCAAAGGAATCAGATTAGTGCAAATGAATCAGTATAGATTAGTGCAAATGAATCAGTATAGATTAGTGCAAAGGAATCAGTATAGATTAGTGCAAATGAATCAGTGTAATAGTGCAAATTATTGCAAATGATCAGTATAGATTAGTGCAATGAATCAGTGTAGATTAGTGCAAAAATCAGTGTAGATTAGTGCAAATGAATCAGTCTAGATTAGTGCAAATGATCATTGTTATTTGAACTTGGACTAAAAAAAACTCGGTTCAAAATAAAGAATTCAATTAAGATGAATCATCAATAAAATATTCCACTTACCGATTTTCGGTCATAAACATTGACAGCTGCAAAGATTTATGACTATCGATATGGTATAACGTTAGTTTGGTTGGCACCGATCAATACGTACTGAGGACCAGTCTTTTCTGTTATAGTCACTCCGGTTATAGCACCACCCCCCACAGTTATTCAGATAGGTTTTATACCCGGGCGTTCTCAATTTACAATGACTTTTATCCATTCTCTTGAAATTTGGAATTCCTCTCTTGGAGAAATTGCATCCAGTGGAAATGGCATAATTCAACTAAGAATGTCATTCTAAAAATAACAACCTCAATTCCTCGTGCACTGAAATGGCTAACAGACACGTGCGGAGGTTTCAAGCACTTTTAGTTTTTTTTTAAATTAGAAAAATTCAATATACAGCTGAATGCTGTTCTTTAACTATTAAGTCATCGGATGGCCTAAAGTCGGTATCAGCCAGACAGTGATGGAGTCTATCCCCTTTTCACTAGTGAAAGACCAAGTGTGTGTGAGTGTGAAACTTTAATTGTCATTAGTTCTTATATATATATATATATATATACATATATAATTCTAAATTACATTTACCTAGCTTAATAGAAATATTTAAAAGATATATTTAAAAAATAAACTGCCACTGTTGCTTAGTGTCACCTTGGTGATAAAAACCAAACAATAGTTCAGATATACACTACCTTGATTATAGTTTCTATAAGAACTGAATAATGGCTCTTTCGAAGAAATCAATCATATATTTCAAAATTGTAAGATCAAAAGAATTATCAGGAAGCTTGAAAGAAAAAAGAAAAAACTTGAAAATTATAAGGATTCTGTTTGTTTAATCAAATTTGTTTGAATATATATACATATATGTGTGTGTGTGTGTGTCTGTGTGTGTGGTGTGTCTGTGTGTGTGTTGTGTTGTTGAGATTTTTGACATATAAGGTGTGTGCTAAATGCCTGCTCCTACTTATAGACTGGGCCGGAATTATGTGATCTAACTCTTGGCCAATCATTGGCAGTACTCTGAGTTTGATACAATACTTAATCGACCCTACTGGTCATAATTACTGTGACATTCATTGACGACGGACATAGAATTAAATCACTGGACTTTTACCAATACGCAGGATAAGACTTATACGCTTACCAAAGGATTCCATAACATAGGACTTTCTTTAAGCCCTTTTCAACTGGCCAAGGATGGCATTTAAAAACTTTACATGTGTTAGTTTTAGTTATAGAGGAAAAGAGTTAAGGGTCTACGATAATAAAAACAGACAGCTGTAATAAGTAATTGAGAGTTATCTCCCTTGTTTTATTATTACCTCCCCTTTGGAGAACTGTTTGGTGTTTACAAGAGTATTTAAGCTCTCAGTAAAACTGTACCATTATTCTAAATAGAATAAAACTTTCTTAATCCTATCCGTGTTACCGTTCATCATTACAACCGTTTTGACGCCCCCCCCCCAAAAAAAAAAAGAAAAAGGAAAACCTTAAATATTTAAATTAATTTAAGTATGACTGTAAGAAACTTGGTTTTATTACAAAGGAAAGATATTTATTTGAATTTTGACAGCAAAAATATTTTTTATGTCTACTATTGAAATAGATACAAGATTTCAAAATGCGTTAACATTTTTTTGCAAAAGAGCATGGTAAAAATTAATTTTTGCACAGCCCAGAAGGCATCTTTTTCAGTTGTACAAATATAGTGAGAATTTTGATTCTAGTGAAGTGGTCTTTAGATACATTCATGAAAATAAGTAATAAATGAGTAAAGGTCTGTAAGTCAGCAGGGTGTCCTATTGTTGGTATCAGCTGAACTACGAGGGAGTCTATCCCCTTTTCACTAGCACTAAATAAAGGGGGTTGTTTTTGCTGAGGTTGAGCGCCACACCTGTTGTCAGCTTCCACTTTACTGCACAGATCAGATTACTCAAGGTGTGTTACTCATGAGTTGGCGAGGAGTGGCCTATTGTTGATAGCAGCCAGATAGTGATGGAGTCTATCCCCTTTTTGCTTGCACTAGACCAAGGATATTGTTTTTGCTGGCTTGGAGCATCATACCTACCATTAGCTTCGCACTTCACCAAACAGATCAGATTACCCAAGCAGTACTACTCATGCACTGAGTTGTCAAGGAGTGGCCTATGATTGGTATCAGCCAGACAGTGATGGAGTCTATCCCTTTTTCAATATCACTAGACCCTGGGGATTGCTTTTGCTAAGGTGGGGCGCCACACCTACTCTCTCTCTCTCTCTATCACTTTTAATTCTCTCTCTCTCTCTCTCTATCCCTTTTATTTCTCTCTCTCTCTCTCTCTCTCTCTCTCTCTCTCTCTCTCTCTTCTCTCTCTCTCTCTCTTTATTTTTCTTCCCTCTTTTATCTCCCCATTTTCTTTTTCTTTCCCCTTCTCTCTCCCTTTTATTTCTCTTTCACCCCTCCCTTTATCTCTCTCTCCCTTTTTCTCTTCTCCCTCTCTCTCCCCCTTCTATTTCTCCCCCTTGATTTCTCTCCCCCTCTCTCTCCCTTTGATTTCTCTTCCCACTTTATCTCACAGATAAAATTACTCAAGCAGTACTACTCATGCACTGAGTTGTCGAGGAGTGGCCTATGAATGGTATCAGCCAGACAGTGATGGAGTCTATCCCCTTTTCAATATCACAAGACCCAGGAGATTGTTTTAGCTAAGGTGGATCGCCACACCTACAGTCAACATCCCACTTTATTTCACAGATAAGATTACTCAAGCTGTGCTACTCATGCAATGAGTTGACAAGAACGCGTATCAAACTTGGAACCTTTCAATTCCTACCGACTGAGTTAAAATGAGAATAATTTTTGAAGCACCCTAATATTCTTTCTTTATATTTCTAATTACTTTTTGTCCTGATTCTCAAAGACTGGAATGTGAATGAATTCTTGTATAATTAAAGCTAAAATAGATTTTTATAACAATAACAAAGTAGCGTCGAAAAATTGATTTCTTGTATTAAAATACTGAATCATTTTTTTTGTTCACGTGATTCGATTATTTTAGTAAAATTATACAAATGACTCTTTGCTAAATTATCTTAATTGTTTCCAATAAATTGTTGTCTTAATTTGGTTGTATTGTTCTTTGTTTTGAAAAAGAAAAAATGAAAATGTTTTTTTTTTTGTCTTATTTCCAGGGCTAATTTTAATTTTAATCAAACTCTTGACCTAAAAACACTCTTTTGCTAAAATAACTTTTTTTTTTTGGGTATGTGTGAGTGTGAAACTTTAATTGTCACTTGTTCTTTTCTTATTGTCATAATTATTATTATTTTATTATTATTATTATTATTATTATTATCATCATCATAATTATTATTATTATTATTATCATCATCATCATCATCATCATCATCATCATAATTATTATTATTATTATTATTATTATCATCATCATCATTATTATTATTATTATTATTATTATTATTACTATTATCATTATTATTATTATTTACTCCTTTTGAGTTTTCACATCAGTGTTAGCTGATGGTCTTTCACTGGAGTCTGAGTGACAGCAAGTCTCCTCAGGTCTCCAGGACTCTTCTGAGTATTCTGGCAGATTGCAGCAGTGCAGTGTTCTGAATGGTTTCAATCCTTCCTCTGATATCCAAACTTTCCAAACCCTTTTCTAATGCGTTTGGGACTGTTCCAAGTGCACCAACTACAATTGGTATAACTTTCACTTTCATATTCCATAACTTTTTCAGTTCTCTGGCAAGGTCCAGATATTTGTCAATTTTTTCATTTTCCTTTAGCTTCACCCTGTGATCCGCTGGCACTGCAAAATCCACCAGTTGACAAGTTTTTTTTTTGTTAATCAACACTAGGTCTGGTCTTCTTGCTGGGATAAGGTGATCCGTTTTAATTTCAAAGTCCCAGAGAATTTTGTGCGTTTCGTTCTCAAGAACAGATTCTGGTTTATGCATATACCATTTTGTTGTGTGGTCAAAATTTAATTTCTTGCATAATTCCCAGTGGATCACCTTCCCAACCCAGTCGTGTCTAGTTTTGTATTCTCGTTGTGCTAGTTTGCTACATTCGCAGAGTATATGGTTAACAGTCTCATCTCTATTACCGCAAAGTCTACATTTACTATTTTGTTGGGTCTTATCAATTTTCGCTTTGATGTAGTTTGTCCAAAAGTTACTTTCCCAATTATTATTATTATTATTATTATTATTTCATTATTGTTATTATCATTACTATTATTATTGTTGTTGTCATTATTATTAATTTTATTATTATTATTATTATTATTATTATTATTATTATTATTTCATTATTGTTATTATCATTACTATTATTATTGTTGTTGTCATTATTATTGATTTTATTATTATTATTATTATTATTATTATTATTATTATTATTATTATCATTATTATTATATTATTATTATTATTATCATTAATATTGTTGTAGTCATTATTATTGATTTTATTATTATTATTATTATTATTATTGTTATTATTATTATTATCAATATTGATATCGTTATTATTTTGTTGTTGTTGTTGTTGTTGTTGTTGTGTCACTCCCTGTGACTTTTTACACCAGCATTAGCTGATGGTCTTTCACTGGAGTCTATGTGACAACAAGTCTCATCAGGTCTCCGACACTATTCTGGGTATTTTAGCCAATATTAACAATAATGTTGTCTGGATGGTCTCAATTCTTACTCTGATTTCCAATTCCTCTAGTCTCTTTTCTAAACTTTTTGGGAGTGTACCAAGTACCCCAAGTACTCTTGGTATCACTTTAACATTCATATTCCACAGCTTTTTCAATTCTCTAGCTAGGTATTATTATTATTATTATTATTATTATTATTATTATTATTATTATGTGGGAGTTTTTAATACCATTTTTAACTGGTGGTTTTGCACTGGATCCTGAGTGACAACAAGTCTCTCTAGATAGTTGTGTAATGGTTATTCTTGCAGGAAATGAATATATATATATATATATATATATATATATATATATATATATATATATATATATGTGTGTGTGTGTGTGTGTGTGTGTGTGTGTGTGCTAATGATGAAACGATCCCATGACTTGCACACTTTTTGGAACATCATTGTTTCGTTCTGAATTTAAATTATTTTCTGCTTCTCTCTCGATGAGTCCAGATTAAAAACAAGCTCTGATGATGATTTTTATAAATCGAAATATTGTTCAATATTAGCTATGAATATGATATAAAATATTTCATTTTAACAGCATTGTGGGTTTTCATATCCTTTTATCTATACTTATATATATATATATATATATATATATATATATATATATATATATATATATATATACATATATATATATATATATTATATATATAAATATATATATATATATGTATATATATATATATGCATAGCTTGCTATGTCTAGCCACACTGAGGAGACATGATATATCAAAACATGATGTCTGTGGATGACTGAATATATATGTATATATGCGATTTTGCATGTATGAAACCTAAGGTTGGACTGTTCTATTGCCATCAAATAGATAGATATGTAATACCTTTATATATTTATTTTATTATATTATATATGTATATATGTATATATATACCTAGGCTAAGGTTAAAGAGTCCAATCAGTCCTACTATTTACCCATAGCTGTAGGGAAGATACTTGGATTCATACCACTTTCACAAGAGTATTAACTCTAAGTATCATTGGAATTATATCAAAAAGTCTTTATAGCATTTTAGCATTTGTACAGTAACAATACTTCATTATTTCTTTTTAGTCAAAGTCCTGCTACTAAAAAAAGAAAAAAATTAAATAATAAAAAATAAAAAATTAACCAAATAACTTTGAAACGAACCACTTTGAGTTTAAAGAAATGTTTTTCTTTGTGCCTTATTGATAGTTTTTTTTTTTTTCTTTTTTTTTTTTTTCTATGAAATTCTAAAACCATGATCCGTAGGCAATAAGTGAAATTTCAAAACATCTTCATTGATAAATTGTGATAAAACACTTCTATGACACAAGCCCAATTCTGGACTTGAATAACATTCTTTTCTTTTCATTTTTTTTTCTCTTTTGTTATCGAATTAGAATATTTTCCAAATGAATTCTCAATATAATACAAAACTTGTTCAAAAATGGCGACTGCGGAACAAAAATAAAAATAAAAAATAATGAAAATAAGATGAGAAATAGAACTGCTCTTTTAGAATTTGAATTATTGAAAAAGATTTCTTTAAAGACACCTTTAGTTTCAGTACTTGTACACAAGAGTTGAAAATATTTGCACAAAATTATGGTCAAATCACATTGTAAGCACCAGATCCCGCTAGTTCACCAAAGTTAAGTAACGAGAAACCAGTGCTTAATTAGGGGACCACTTAAGCAACAGCATGTACAAAATACCTAAAATCTTATTATAATGGAGATTATGTATCTGTCTGTAACTGAAACTTCATCACCATCAACGTCACAATTTCCTTACTTATTTATGTCATATTCTCAATGGCTTTTAAATAATCATTATTAATCAAAATGGAGACTGTGGGAAAAAAAAAAAATGAATGAGATGGGAAATAGAACTGATCTTTTAGAATTGAAACTATTGAAAAAGATTTCTTTAAAGACGCCTTTAGTTTCAGTACTTGTACACAGGAGTCGAAAATATTTGCACAAAATTACAGTTAAGTAAAAGAAAATCCCTCTCTTTTAAATAAATAATTGGATAAAATTAAAATTAATAAAGAGGGGGGAAGGAAAAAAAAGAGAAAACAATCTTACCACAGCTTCTTCTTGCTGGTAGTGAGACCAAACTCGATTAATGCATTTAAGGAATCACATATAAGAAGAACTCCATTGCCATGGGTTGGGGGTCACATGACCAGTAATATAAAGCGATGGTCAACATAAGACGAGGTTACTGAAAGCCCATTGCTGAGAGGGGAGGGGCGGGATTTGATCAACCCCGATTGGTCTCCTGGGGGAGGATATCCGATGTTGAAAGACCAGAAATTTCCAGTGATCACAGGGATACAACATCACTGACGACTTCCCCCTCAATCATCTAATTTTTGTGAAAGTTACTCTGTAAGCACCGGCATATTAACAACCTAACTCTGCCAATTTTCGAATTGAAAGCTCAAATTTTGGGGATTGTCTAACTTTAACATAGTCCACACCTGTACAAAGTTTCAGAAAAATTGAAGGGGGTGGGTGACAATTTCACCTTTTTCTGGATGATTTGACATGGAATTACCAATATATTCCATAGTTTAATTAGTAGATACAAAATATAAACTGGAAATAGGTACATTCAATGGTTTATTTAATCAGTATCAAATTCTGTTGATATCATGGATTCCCTTGATTCTTTCTTACCATACATCCCTATCGGTAAGTACTCTAAGCAGCACCCTGTGTCCATACAGAGCTTGTAAATCTAAGTTTTTGCTGATCAGCAAGCACTTGTTTGTCC
>CM042164.1:71756246-71763746 GCA_023376005.1 Doryteuthis pealeii | reverse complement strand
AGAAATTCTTTGAACAGTACAGACGTTGTCTCTTGCCTTGCTATTTGAGGAATAAATTTTTGAAATCTGAACAGACCAAACTATCTCTTTCATTTTTTTTTTAAACATATTTTTCTCAAATACTTTACTCTTACGTTTTTTTCTTGACTTTTTTTTATTTCGTGAAGTTTTTATTTTGTTATCAATTCATATATCGTTGTAGACAATCTGATTCCTTCAAAGGTAAATTTGTTCAAATATACATTTCATTTGTATATTTTATTTGAATATTCCACTATTACGAATTTCCAGGGTGTGGCAGAAATACCTCACACATTTCAAATTTTATTGTCATTACTTTCGGGTCAATACTGACACAGAGGGGTAGTATTTGTTAGACTCCCATGAAGGGTCAAATATATCTGTTTAAAAATATTCATATTCGATTCTTAAGCACCGCCCCAGCTACTTGTCTGTTGTGGTAGGACTTTGAAAACAGGCCCTCTTTGTCTTCCTCTTTGTCTTCCTCTTTCTTTTCTTATTTTCTTTATTGAAATCTATCCATTCTTCAATTCTGACAGTGTTTTGTCACTTCAAATGTGAACCCTTATAAATGTAAAGGCAAAAACAAAACAGATACATGGAGAGAGAAAGAGAGAGAAAGAGAAAAAAATACATATTTGAGACAGAAATTCTTTGAACCGTAGAGACGTTGTCTCTTGCCCTGCCATTTGAGACAGAAATTCTTGACACCTGAACAGATCAAACTATATCTTTCATTTTTTTTTCAACCATATTCTTTCCAAAATATTCTACTCATGCAGTTTTTTTAATAAGAAAAGTTTTTTATTTGGTTATATTCGTTATCACAAGAGTTTGCTTTTTATGAAAAAATAATGAAGATTTTATTTATATCTGGGACGATATTTAAAAATTAGGATTTAAAATAAGAGAAAGTAAAGTCATTGGTGGTGCTTGTGATTGAAACATAAACAAATCAATTATGTAAGACCAAACAATCAATGGGTCTACAAGACCAAACTTTTTATTTCCGCCCCTCTACCCAGGCAACGCCGGGTAGCCACTTGTAATATATATAGTATATTATATATATATATACTTTGGTGGCGCGTTAGAGTCGTAGGAAATGGACTCGTCGTCCGAATTCAATTCCTGGACGAAGCTGCTTGCATTTCACATGGCACTAATTCCCTTTGGAAAGGTATGAATCAAATTCTCCCTCCAGCTATGGGTAAATAGCAGGGTAAACTGGGCTCTTTAACCATGGATTGGTAACCAGTCTATGAGAAGGAAAACTTTGAATTCACACCTGTCAAACTCCGCTTAAGAAATTGACCTTGTGTTGTATCCTACTCTGGCGGAGGGGTTGGTATAATAATATATATATATATATATATATATATATATATATATATATATATATATATATATGAGAGTTTTATAATTTGCTTGAAGCATTGTGTATATATTGGTTTGGAGGTTGATTTTGAAGGCTATCACAATGCAGGTGTAAAGAAAAAAGAAAAAGGTAACAATGGTGTTGTGTGTTAACCTGTAATTTATTCTTGAATTTTCGAGATAAAATCTCTTTTTCAGAAGATCACTGGAACTGAAGTCGTCTTGTTATGGCATTTCTAGCAATTTCTAGAACTTGATTGTTTCGTTGTTTGTTTTGTTTTGTTTTACGGCATATCAACCTCAGTGGGTCATTTAATGCCGATAAAGTTTTGAAATAAATCAATTCTTAATGGATAATACAATTTTTTTAAAAATACATTTTTCTATTTAACCCATAGATGGGACCCTAACAGGTACTACCACTCCGGGTCAGAGTGAACCAGGGAGCAATGGTGACGAAGGGGTGCTCCACATTCCCCAAACCTCCAAAACTGGAACCTCACCATCAGATAGAGTTTAACGTCATTCCCAGGACATGTAGACCAGCAGCCACTGCCTTCTAGCATCCATATGATAAAAAGGGGTTGGGGCTTGCCATAAGGGCAATAGGGTTGGGAAAATCATATAGGTGCTAGGGCTTGACGTGACCAGCCGATTGATCGGAGAGGGCCTCTCCGACCGTCCGTCTAGCCCAAGATAGGGCCAAAGTGGAGTATTGCATTTCATGAACTGCTCATCCACCTGGGCTCTATCCTTAAGCATCACGGGTCGCCACCCACGGCCAACCGGTGGCCCCATTGGGGGAGTCTTATCCCTCTGCAGAGGTGCAGTCGGTACATTCTAACGCCCCAGGTGGCAGGGTGGTCTAGAACTTGAAATGTCATAACAAGACGACTTCAGTTCCAGTGATCTTCTGAAAAAGAGATTTTATCTCGAAAATTCAAGAATAAAATACAGGTTAACACACAACACCATTGTTACCTTTTTATTTTTTCTTTACACCTGCATTGTGATAGGTTCTGTCTTAGCTGGGCCTCATGTGCACACGCGCGTTGTGTTTAGTTAGAGAAATGTGTTTAGTTAAGTAAATAAAAGTTTACATAAATAATATGGTTTTGTGGTTGATGAATGTCTTGGCAACAAGACTGACCTAGAAGAAGAAATGAATCATGGATGACCAACCAGCAAGAACTGAGAAATAGAAGTCCAGACGCTAGAAGAAGAACGTAAGATACCAAAGATGAGCAGAAGAATAATAGAAGTAAAGAAAGGGTATACAACATATATACCCACACACTATATATGTTGATGCTTTTATGATTAGTGTCTGTGCGTGTACTAGGGTGAGTCAAAATATTTGCAATATTTTAATAATATGAGGCACAATTCGGCAGCCCTGGATACTTTTCTACTGTGAGATGCTGAGCTCACCTGATACTCTCCAAGTGCAAATTTGCCTTTAGTCTATGGCTTTGGAATCCATGTGTTTTAGGCCTACCTGATCATTAGAGCATAAGTTCTTGAATTAGACTATATTTCACATTCATCTTTGCGGCTTTCAAATCACACATAGAGTGAAGTAATGCACAAGGATCAGCGCACCAGCTGTTGCATACCTCTTCATTACTTCTTTCTTTACTCTATTCTTCTGGCCGTCTTTGGAATCTTATAACATCTTGTCTTGGTCTGGAATCTTCTAAGGTCTGGACTTTCGGGGACTTCGAGTCTGGTCTTCTATTGGGGATTTCTCTTTATCAGAAGCCTTGTGTCATTGTTAGTTTTTAGATAATAAACCACAAGACTTCGATTTACTTGATCTTATCTTATTTTTAAATCCCCGACCAGACAATCTGCGCAGATGAGAACGGCGGTGCGTAATACGCCACTTACAACCTACGAGCTCGGCTCCTACCTTCTAAACTGACTGAAACTTACTTACTATCTAACCGGAAGAGAGGGTCCTCTCTACCGGTTCTCACGGCTATCCCGGAAGAATAGGGTAAGGACTGAGGTCAAGCTTGTCACTCAATCTTCAAGGCCGTCAGCTACACTTAAAACGCCATCTTGTTTTCTTCACTATTGCACATAATATTAGGTATCTAATAATTATGTAACACAGCTACTATGATACTACACCACAAAGGGTACTTGGTCACGTATTATATATGACTCAAACTAGCGCACTTATTTTTACCCACAAAATATTTTGCAATTGCGACGAACCTGGTAGCATTGTAGTTTGAATTGTCGACCGTGTTCTATGAGAAAATGACACCAGGGAAAGAACTGCAATATTAAGCCAACGGTTCTTTATAGATGGAGAGCAATTGAGAACGCCGGTAGAAATTTCAAATCTCACTTCCCCATTTGTAATTGGCTGAGAAGATATCGTTCGAGAAATTTTCTTTGTTTTCGATTGGCTGTGCAAGATATTTTTGCTAATGTAATGAGACATACCGATAGGCACTCTAACGACTTATGTGTCTTGAAAAATAATGCAATTTTATCTTTGCACCTTGGTTGCAAATTCTAGTTCTACATAGTATCATAAGAAAAAAATATCTAAAAAAAAGTACTGAATGAACAATAGTTCTGTTTAATAACAGTCATTTGTTTGCACACAATTATATGGTATGTGGAGGCACGTGGTGTAATGGTTAGGGTCGTAGGAAAGGAAACGAATCCAAATCCTGGACGAGGTTGTTTGAATTTTACATAGTGCTAATAACTGTGGGAAAGGTATGCATCCAAATACCCTCCCTCCAGCTATGGGTAAATAGTAGGTCAGACTGGGTACTTTAACCTTGGTTAGGCAACCAGAGAAAGAACTCTGGATTCAAACCTGTTAAACTCCGCTTAACAAATTGACCTTGTGTCAGATCCTGCTAGAGCAGAGGGGTTGGTATATATATATATATATATATATGTGTGTGTGTGTGTGTGTGTGTGTGTGTGTGTCTGTGTCTGTGTATATATATATATATATATGGTATCAAGAATACCTGTCTAATATCGAAGTTAAAAGCGATGAACCTTAATTGGGTGATTACTTTGGTAATGGAAATGACTTGATTCAGCATTAAATGACCCGAAAAGTGTTGATATGCCGAAAAATAAAACAACCAATCAAACCTGTTTAATCTATTAATAATGGAGATTAGGTCTCTATTAGTCAGTAACACAAACTACGTCACTGCTTACGTCAGAATTACCAAAGTCGTCAATACATAGAATAAAGAACAATTATCTATCTATCTATCTATCTATATATATATATATATATATATATATATATATTATATATATATGGTGGACTCACCCGTCGATCGACGTATGAGTGTTCATACAATGAACATCCACACAGTGATTTGTTTATAGAGGTGAAGGCTTGTGTTGGACCATCCACACTTTTTGGCACAGTCGATAGGAAAGAATTGGTGCATCAAGGGTTGCCACAAACCCAATCAACGACTGACCTCAGGAATTTGGAATTCAGAGTTATCCCTCTCCTAGACTGGTTACCTATCCATGGCTGATTCATACCTTTTCCAAGGGTATTAGCGCTATGTGAAATGCCAACAGCTTCGCCTAGGAATTGAACTCGAATCACACACACACACCCTATATATATATATATATATATATATATATATATATATATATATATATATATTCAAACCCATTCGCACGAGCAGGATGTGACACAAGGTCAATTTCTTAAGCGGAGTTTTTGCAGGTTTGAATTCAGAGTTTTCCTTCTCCTAGACTCCTAGCCATTGTTATAAGAGCCCAGTCCGCCCTGCTATTTACCCATAGCTGGAGGGAGAATTGGATTCATACCTTTCCAAAGGGTATTAGTACCATGTGAAATGCTAGCAGCTTCGTCCAGGTATTAAACTCTAGTCGATGTGTCTCCCCGTGCAGTGATATTGGCATAAAGATAAAAGCTTGATCAAACAACAAAAAAGTCTTGTAGTTCATTTAATTAAACACAAGCAGAGCCCAACAGAAGCCCTTAGAAGAACTCAACTAGACATGAACATGGCAACTGGAAGCGTAAAGATGACAACAAGTAATAAAGTAAGGCCAACTTAAGCTGTGTTCATAATTATTCTATGTTACTGTCACCCTTGACCAGGATGGAACCTGCAGCCTAGAGATAACTGTCACTTAGAATGGTAATAACTCAACACCTGTATCCGCTACGCCATGTGTCCAATTGTAAATAGTCCGAATAATACAAATAATACAAATTATCAAGGTACATCTAAAAAGTTCAGAGAAATAGAATTTAAACCTGTTAAACTCCGCTTAAGAAATTGACTTTGTGTCACATTCTAGGGTAGGTAATAGAACATAGCAACTGGAAGAGTAAAGATGTAATAAAGTAAGGCCAACTCTTAAGCAAGTAAGTCTCTAGTCTGTCTGTCTGTCTGTCTCTCTTTCTCTCTCTATCACTGAAGAACTCTCTTATCTAAGATCTCTCACTCTCACACACCAATTGTATGCCCGATGTCAATGTGGGTGTATAATAGTACCACATTTGGTCCCGTGACCAGGAGAGTACCACACGAGTCTAACCATTACACCACGCGCCTCCCCACTGTTCTACCCTCTATATGAATGGAGGCGCGTGGTCTAATGGTTAGAGTCGTAGGAAATGGGCTCGTCAACGCGAGTTCAATTCTTGGACGAAGCCGTTGGCATTTCACATGGCGCTAATACCCTTGGGAAAGGTATGAATCCAATTCTCCCTCCAGCTATGGATAAATAGCAGGGCAGACTGGACTCTTTAACCATGGCTAGGTAACCAGTCTAGGAGAAGGAAACTCTGTATTCAAACCTGTTAAACTCCGCGTAAGAAATTGACCTTGTGTCGCATCCTGTCGTGTGGAGGGGTTGGTAAATATATATGAATCCCGGTTTCTCACCCGGGGAGACATTCGGGATAGTTTTTTATGTGGTTAGGCTTTGGTTATTAGGTGCTGCTGTGTATAACCGCTTGACTGGACTTCAATAAAACCACAGACACGTATATATAAAAAATAGGACCCGTCTTATTTTTCTTCGGGTGTGTGGTGGTGAGAGGTGCGACGAGTGTTTCACAATGAAAATTGCCGGGTGGCTGGCGGAAGAGCGCAGTGTTCACAATGAACACCCCGAGGGTGGTTGATACGGGAGACGAGGTTAACTTCTCAGCTCTCGCTGGGGACTGAATTGACCTTCATCCGCTGGCCTTTTTATACAATAAAAATGCCCACGCATTTATCGTTTGATCTGATAACGGAACATATATATTTCTTTATCTTTCTCTTCACCGGAAGACTCTGCTTTCCGTTTTCCTTTTTCTTCTATCTATTTCTCATCTTCTCCCTGCTTTCTTGACCAGAAGACCCTCTTCTTCCGTTCTCCCTTTTTTTTAGATATATATTTTTATCTTTCTCTTGTCTGTTTTGACCGGAAGAGGAAACTTTCCGTTGCAAGGTATGCAACACTGCTAGTTTCTTTTCTTAATCCCCATTTTATGTGGTTCTTCCTTCGCTTGGTTGTCGAGTTGAAAAGGAATTTAATGAAGGGAAAATAAGGGAAACAAAGTCAAAGATTACTTTTAATTCTGACTTTATTTCTAGGTTCATAGTTATTTCTTGGAGAGGAAATTCCTTCCTGTACCAGTCATAGCGTCTGTTCCATTAACCGTCAGCGTTGGAATTTTACGAGGGTTCTTTTTGGCACCAGGAAGGTGCCTTTTTCTCAGCGCATGCCCGTAGGGTTCTTCCTGTCTAAGGGCTCCTGGAAGATTGTTATTTTTATTTTTTATCTAATCTAATTTTTAATCTTATTTAATCCCACAGACAACATATCACTTTACCACGTTTGTATTTTGGCGTTTCTTGGGGTAGTGTGTTGTTTTCTAACACTCACTCACTAGTTTTCAATAGTCTCTCTCTCTCTCTCTTCTCTCTCTCTCTCTCTCTCTCTCTCTTCTCTCTCTCTCTCTTCTTCTTCTTCTTCTTCTTCTTCTTTCTTCTTCTTGTTTTCACCCACTTACTAATTTTTCTAATAGTCTTCTGTCTGTCTGTCTGTTGTCTGTCTGTCTGTCTG
>CM042164.1:71695612-71756146 GCA_023376005.1 Doryteuthis pealeii | reverse complement strand
TTGACTTTATGTTTCTATATTTCCCTCCAATTTAATCCTTTTTCGCAACTCGACAAACCAACAGAAGGAAAGAAACCAACCCATTATTAAAAGGGATAAAAAGAAAAGGAAGGAACTATTCAAGTTTGCATACCTTGCAACGGGAAAGTTTCCTCTTCCGGTCAAAAACAGAAAAGAGAAAGATTAAAAAAATATATCTAAAAAAAAAGGGAGACGGGAAGAGAGGTCTTCTGGTCAAGAAGCGGGAGAAGAATGAAGAAAATAGATAGAAGAAAAAAAAATGGAAAAACGGAAGCAGAGTCTTCCGGTGAAGAGAAAGATAAAGAATATAATGTTCCGTTATCAGATCAAACGATAAATGCTGGGCATATTTTATTGTATTTAAAAAAGGGCCAGCGGCATAAGGGTTCAATTCAGTCCCCAGTGGAGCAGCCGAGAAAGTTAACCTTACGTCTCCCGTATTTCAAACCACCCTCGGGTGTTCATTGTGAACACTGCGCTCTTCGCCAGCCATCCGGCATTTTCATTGTGAACACTCGTCGCACCTCACCACCCAACACACCGAAGGAAAATAAAGACGGCGTCCTATTTTTATATATAACCGTGTCTGTGGTTTTATGAAGTTCCAGTCAAGCGGTTTATACAACAGCAGCACCTAATAACCAAAGCCTTAACCACATAAAAAAAACTATTCCGGAAGTCTCCTCGGGTTGAGAAACGGGGATTTCATATCATATATTTTCACCCCAACCCCTCCACACGAAGCAGGATGCGACACAAAGGTCAATTTCTTACCGCGGGAGTTTAACAGGTTTGGATACAGAGTTTCCTTCTCCTGGGATGGTACCTAGCCATTGTTAAAGAGTTCAGTTCTGCCCTGTATTTATCCATGCTGGAGGAGGAGGAGAGGAATTGGATTCATACCATCCCAAGGTATTAGCGCCATTGTGAAATGCCAACGACTTCGCCAGAATTGAACTCGCGTTGACGAGTCCCATTTCCTACGGACTCTAACCATTAGACCCACGCGCCTCCATTATATAGAGGGTAGAACAGCGGAGGTAACGGCTGGTTTGTACATGGTTAGACCGTGTGGGGTACTTATCCTGGTCAACGGACCAAATTGTGGTACTATTTATATACCCACATTGTATCGGGCATACAATTGGTGTGTTGAGAGTGAGGAGATCTTTAGATAAGAGAGTTCTTCAGTGATAGAGAGAGAGAGAGAGACAGACAGGACCAGGACAGACTTAGCGAACTTACATTGCTTAAGAGTGGGCCTTACTTTATTACATCTTTATCTTTCCAGTTGCTATGTTCTATTTACCTACCCCTAGAATGTTGACACAAAGTCAATTTCTTAAGCGAGTTTAACAGGTTTAAATTTATTTTCTCTGAACTTTTTAGATGTACCTGATAATTTGTATTATTTGTATTATTCGGACTATTTACAATTGGGAACAACATGGCGTAGCGGATACAGGTGTTGAGTTTTACCATTCTAAGTGACAGTTATCTCTAGGCTGCAGGTTCCGTCCTGGTCAGGTGACAGTAACATAGAATAATTATTGAATACAGCTTAAGTTGGCCTTACTTTATCACTTGTTGACATCTTTTACTCTTTCCAGTTCCCATGTTCCTGTCTAGTTGAAGTTCTTTAAGGGCTTTGTTGGGCTTTGCTTGTGTTAATTAAATGGAACTATCAAGACATTTGTTTGCTTGCATCAAGCTTTTTATCTTTATGCCAATAATCACTGCACGGGGAAGACACACTCGACTAGAGGTTTTAATACCTGACGAAGCTGCTAGCATTTCACATCGGTACTAATACCCTTTGCGAAAGGTATGAACAAATTCTCCCTTCAGCTATTGGGTAAATAGCAGGGCGGGACTGGGCTCTTATAACAATGGCTAGGAGTCTAGGGAGAAGGAAAATCTGAATCAAAACCTGCCAAAAACTCCGCCTTAAGGAAATTGACCTTGTGTTTCAACATCCTGCCTCGTGCGAATGGGTTTGAATATATATATATATAATATATATATATATATATAATATGTGTGTGTGTGTGTGTGTGTGTGTGTGTGGTTGATTCGAGTTCAAATCCTAGGCGAAGCTGTTGGCATTTCACATAGCGTTAATTTACCTTGGAAAAGGTATGAATTCAAGCCTTGGGATAGGTAACAGTCTAGGAGAGGGATAAACTCTGAATTCCAAATTCCTGAGATCATCGTTGATTGGTTTGTGGCAACCCTTGATTGCACCAATTCTTTCCTATCGACTGTGCCAAAAAGTGTGGATGGTCAACACAAGGCCTTCACCTCTAAAAACAAATCACTGTGTGGATGTTCATTGTATGAACACTCATACGTCGATCGACGGGAGAGTCCACCATATATATATAATATATATATTATATATATATATATATATATATATATATATTAGATAGACTAGATAGATAGAATAGATAGATTAATTGTTCTTGATTCTATGTATTGACGACTTTTTAGTTTAATTCTGACGTAAGCAGTTGACGTAGTTTGTGTTATCCTGACTAATAGAGGACCTAATCTCACATATATTAATAGATTAAAACGGTTGAATTGGTTTGTTTTATTTTCCGCATTATCAACACTTTCGGTAATTTAATGCTGATCAAGTCATTCCATTACCCAAAGTAATCACCCAATAAGGATTCATCGCCTTTTAACTTCGATATTAGACAGTATTCTGATACCATTATAATATATATGTAATATATATAAATATATAATACACACACACACACACACACACACAATAATATATAAATATATATATATATATATATATATATATTATATATTATACCAACCCCTCTGCTCTAGCCAGGATCTGACACAAGGTAATTTGTTAAGCGGATTTTAACAGGTTTGAATCCAGAGTTCTTTTCTCTGGTTGCCTAAACACAGGTAAAGTACCAGTCTGACCTTACTATTTACCATATCCTGGAGGGAGGGTATTTGGATGCATACTTTCCCACCAGTTATTAGCGCTATGTAAAATGCCAAACAATCTCGTTCAGGATGAATTCGGGTCATTTCTTACGACTAACCATTACACCACGTGCCTCCACATACCCATGTAAATTGGTGCAAAACAAAATTGACTGTTATTAACAGAAACCAATGTTATTTCAGTACTTTTTTTAGATATTTTATTCTTATGATACTATTGTAGAACTTAGAATTTGCAACCAAGGTAAGCAAAAGAATTAAAATTGCATTTATTTTTCAGACCATAAGATCAGATTGAGATGACTAACGGAATGTCTCATTACATTAGCAAAAAAATATCTTGCACAGCGCAATCGAAAACAAAGAAATTTCTCCGAACGATATCTTCTCAGCCAATTACAAATGGGAAGTGAGATTTGAAATTCTACCGGCCGTTCTCAATTGGCTCTCCATCTATAAAAACGTTGCTTTAATATTGCCAGTTCTCCCTGTGTCATTTTCTCATTAGACACGGTCCGACAATTCAAACTACAATGCTACCAGGTTCGTCGCATTGCAAAATATTGTGCGGTAAAATAAGTGCCTAGTTTGAGTCATTATAATACTGACCAAATATACCCTTTGTGGTGGTAGTAATCCATTAGTAGGCCTGTGTTACATAATTATTAGATACCTAATATTATGTGCAATAGGTAGAAAACAAGATGGCGTTTTAAGTGTAGCTGACGGCCTTGAAGATTGAGTGACAAGCTTGACCTCAGTCCTAACCCTTATTCTTCGGGGATAGCCGTGAGAACCGTAGACGAGGACCCTCTCTTCCGGTTTTAGATAGGTAAGTAAGATTCGTCAGTTAGAAGGTAGGAGCCGAGGCTCGGTAGGTTGTAAGTACGCGTATTACGCGCCGCCGTTCTTCATCTGCGCAGATTGTCTGGTTTGGATTTGAAAATAAAATTAAGTTTCAAGTAAATCGAAGTCTTTTGTTTATTGATCTAAAACTAACAATGACACAATGGCTTCTGAATAAAGAGAATCCCCAAATAAGAAGACAGACCGAAGTCCCCAACGGAAAGTCCAGACCTTAGAAGATTCCAGACCAAGACAAGATGTTTTTAAGATTCCAAAGACGGCCCAGGAAGAATAGAGTAGAAAGAAGTAATGAGCAGGGTATGCAACAGGCTGTGCGCTATCCTTTGTGCATTACTTCACTCTATGTGTGATTTGAAAGCCGCAAAGATGAATGTGAAAAGAGTCTTAATTCAAGAAACTTATGCTCTAGATGATCAGGTTAGGCCTAAAACACATGCGATTCCAAAGCCATAGGATAAAGGCAAATTTACACTTGCGAGAGTTATCAGTGAAGCCAGCATCTCACAGTAGAAAAGTATCCAGGGCTGCCAAATGTTATCAAAATATTTGCAAATATTTTGACTCACCCTTAGTACACACACAGACACTAATCATAAAGCATCAAAATATAAGTGTGTGGCGTATATATTTGTATTACCCTTTCTTTACTCTATTATTCTTCTGCCTCACTTTGGTATCTTACGTTCTTCTTCTAGCGGTCTGGACTTCTATTCTCAGTTCTTGCTGGTTTTGGTCATCCATGATTTCATTTCTTCTTCTAGGGTCAAGTCTGTTGCCAAGACATTCATCAACACAAAACCATATTATTTATGTAAACTTTTATTTACTTAACTAAAACACATTTCTCTAAACTAACACAACACGCGTGTGCACATGAGGCCCAGCTAAGACAGATAGGCCTTATCTGCCTGACGTCCAAGCTGAAACTGAGAGCCACCAGTCCCACGCTGACTTCACGTATTTCGCGGCTTTCTGTAATATTCCATGGAAAGGCCCGCCCGTATATGAAAAGGGGCCATCCCTTCAGAAATACAGGGGTTGACAATAATCTATGCATAGATTATGTAACACAACACACACACCACACACACACACACACACACAGCACCTATACACACACACACACACACACACACACATATATATATATATATATATATATATTTTACAAGTGTGCTTGTGAGAGTATAACTAAATTTGTACATGGATGATCAATAAAGCCTGTAGTCTAACACAGACATAAAGTCGATTTATCTGATTTATAGAAAAGGATTAAGTTGGTTAGTTCGTTGGGATTTTATGGCATGTCAACTCTGGGGTTATTTATTGCGAAGACATTTTTTTTCATTCATTCTGATGGGTATTATGCTTTTTAAACTCAATTTTTTTTAACCAATTTTTTTTAAAAACACAATTTCTTTCAAATTTATTTTTTCTTAATAGATATACAACACCGGGTCAAGAGTAGATCTGAGTAATGGCAATGAAGAGCTACTCCACACTGCTCAGAGCTGCAGGAATTTGAAATTCATTAGATACAGTTTAACGTCATACCCAGGACGCTAAGACCACAGCTACCATCTTCTACTACATATATAATAAAAAGGATGAGGGCAATTGGGTCGGGACAATGGTATACGTGCTAGGGCTTGACGTGACCAGCCTATTGATCGGAGGTCCGTCTAGCCTAAGTAATGATCAAAGTGAATGCTGCAATTAAGGACAGCACAATCAGTAGGCCCCGTCCTCACGCATTCACGTGTCACCACCCACGAGCAACCGGTGAATCCATTGGTGAGGGTCTTACCCCTCTACAGAGTCGTGGTTGGCGAATTCTATAGCTCAGCTGTCAGGGTGAACTATAATTTGGAAAAGAAGCACGAATGTTATCATTACTAAAATTATTTAGTCTGGCACAAGGGCGGGCAAAATCTGGGTCACATATTGACAATTAAACTTACATGTTGTTTAAAGTAATTACCCCTTTTAAAATTATTTAGATTATTCCTTTATTAATTAAATTCATATGGTTCTACATTGAAATACCTTTATTTTCAACTGACCTTCCTTTATCTTGAACTAGAAGCTGCTATCCGGCGTTGCCTGGGTAGAGGGGATAATAGAAAATTAGTCTGCCAGTTCCATTAATTTTTGTCTTACATAATGATTCACGTTTTAATAACGAACGCAACCAATGACTTTTCTCTTCTCCTTACTATATTAAATCCTAATTTTTAAATATCTCCTAGATATAAATGAAATATTCATTATTTTTCACAAAACGCAAGCTCTGGTGATAGTGAATGTGTATATATATTCCCTGTTGTGGGGTTTAAGGGAAAAAAAAGACAAACGACTGGTACCAATGGATACAAATGTATTGAACAAAAAGGAGTAGAAATCACAGCAAGAAAGTGGAGATTGCGTCCGACCATACAGTTTACGAAGCTGACTCGCATTGCTTCGTCTCAGCCACAATTGTTCCTGCTACTTTATAGTAATCGTCGGCGCATTCCATTTAGTCCATAGTTATATCACTATAACATTGACTTCTGTCATTAATTGTTTTATTTTCATAGTTTCCCCCCCCCCCGGACATACATACATTATTTTTAATGAACTGTTACATAGCGTATCTGAAGCTCGTCATACCTCAAATTTGAGCTGTCACCACAAATAGTAAATTGGGACACTCATAAGTCAAAGGTACTCAAAGCACACACATATATATATATACATATATATATATAATATATATATTATATAATTGGTTTGGAGGTGATTTTGAACCTATCACAATGCAGGTGTAAAGAAAAAATAAAAAGGTAACAATGGTGTTGTGTGTTAACCTGTATTTATTCTTGAATTTTCGAGATAAAATCTTCTTTTTCAGAAGATCACTGGAACTGAAATCGTCTTGTTATGACATTTCAAGTTTCTAGACCACCCTGCACCTGGGGTGTTAGAATGTACCGACTGCACCTCTGCAGAGGGGTAAGACTCCCCCAATGGGGCCACCGGTTGGCCGTGGGTGGCGACCCGTGATGCTTAAGGATAGAGCCCAGGTGGATGAGCAGTTCATGAATGCAAATACTCCACTTTGGCCCTATCTTGGCTAGACGGACGGTCGGAGAGGCCCTCTCGATCAATCGGCTGGTCACGTTTCAAAACCTAGCACCTAATATGATTTTCCCAACCCTATTGCCCTTATGGCAAGCCCCAACCCTTATCATATGGATGCTAGGAAGGCAGTGGCTGCTGGTCTACATGTCCTGGGGAATGACGTTAAACTCATACTGATGGTGAGGTTCCAGTTTTGGAGGTTTGGGGAATGTGGAGCACCCCTTCATCACATTGCTCCCTGGTTCCACTCTGACCCGGAGTGTAGTACCTGTTAGGGTCCCATGCTATGGGTTAATAGAAAAAATGTATTTTTTTAAAAAATGTATAAATTTTTTTTCCATTTAAGAATTGATTTTATTTCAAAACTTTATGCATTAAATGACCCATGAGGTTGATATGCCGTAAAACAAAACAAAACAAACAACGAAACAATCAAGTTCTAGAAATTTGCTAGAAATGCCATAACAAGCGACTCCAGTTCCAGTATCTTCTGAAAAAGAGATTTTTTATCTCGAAAATTCAAGAATAAATTACAGGTTAACACACAACACTTGTACCTTTTTCTTTTTTCTTTACACCTGCCATTGTGATAGCCTTCAAAAATCAACCTCCAAACCAATAATACACAATGCTTTCAAGCAAATTATAAAACTCTCTCTTATATTATATAATATTATATATATATATATATATATATATATATATATATATAACCAACCCCTCCGCAGAGTAGGATACAACACAGGTCAAATTCTGAAAGCGGATTGACAGGTGTGAATTCAAAGTTTTCCTTCATAGACTGGTTACCAATCCATGGTTAAAGAGCCCCAGTACCCTGCTATATTACCATAGCTGGAGGGAATTGTTCATACCTTTCCAAAAGGGGAATTAGTGCCATGTGAAATGCAAGCAAGCTTCGTCCAGGATTGAATTCGGGACGACGGAAGTCCATTTCCTACGACTTAACCGCGCCACCAAAAGTATATATATATATACAATAATATATTTACAAGGGCCTACCCGCGTTGCCTGGGTATAGGGGCGGATTATAAAAAGTTTGGTCTTGTAGAACCCATTGATTGTTTTGGTCTTACATAATTGATTTGTTTTATTTCAATCACAAAGGCACCACCAATGACTTACTTTCTCTTATTTTTCAAATTCCTTATTTTTAAAATATCGTCCCAGTATAAAAAAATCTTATTATTTTTTCATAAAAAGCAAACTCTTGTGATAACGAATATAACCAAATAAAAAACTTTTCTTATTAAAAAAAACTGCATGAGGATTAGGAATATTTTTGGAAAAAAAGAATATGGTGAAAAAAAAAAATGAAAGATATAGTTTGATCTGTTCAGGTTGTCAAGAATTTCTGTCTCAATATGGCAGGGCAAGAGACAACGTCTCTACGGTTCAGAGAATTTCTGTCTCAAATATTGTATTTTTTTCTCTTTCCTCTCTCTTTCTCTCTCCATGCCTATCTGTTTGTTTTATGCCTTTACATTTATAAGGGTTCACATTTGAAGCTGACAAAACACTGTCAGATGAAGGATGATAGATTTCAATAAAGAAGAATAAGAAAAGAAAGAGAAGACAAAGAGGAAGACAGAGGCCTGTTTTTCAAAGTCCTGCCACCAACGACAAGCAACTGGAGCGATGCTTAAGAACAAAAAATATGAATATTTTTAACAGATATATTTGACCCTTCATGGGGTCTAAACAAATACTACCCCTCTGTGTCAGTATTGACCCGAAAGTAATTGACAATAAAATTTGAAATGTGTGAGGTATTTCTGCCACACCCCTGGAAATTCTTAATAGTGGGGAATATTCAAATAAAATATACAAAATGAATGTATATTTTGAACAAACTTACCTTTGAAGAATCAGATTTGTCTACAACAAATATAGAATTGAATAACAAATAAAACTTCAAAAAAGTCAAAGAAAAAAACGTAAGAGTAAAGATTTGACGAAAAATATATTTAAAAAAAAAAAAATAAAGAGATAGTTTTGGTCTGTTCAGATTTCTAAATGTAAAGGCCAAAAAACAAAACAGATACATGGAGAGAGAGAAAGAGAAAAAATACATATTGAGAACAGAAATTCTTTGAAACAGTACAGACGTTGTCTCTTGCCTTGCTATTTGAGGAATAAATTTTTGAAATCTGAACAGACCCAAACTATCTCTTTCATTTTTTTTTTAAATATATTTTTCTCAAATACTTTACTCTTACGTTTTTTTCTTTTGACTTTTTTTGAAGTTTTTATTTTGTTATCAATTCATATATTGTTGTAGACAATCTGATTCCTTCAAGGTAAGTTTGTTCAAATATACATTTCATTTGTATATTTATTTGAATTATTCCACTGATTACGAATTTCCGGGTGGTGTGGCAGAAATACCTCACACATTTCAAATTTTATTGTCATTACTTTCGGGTCAATACTGACACAGAGGGGTAGTATTTGTTAGACTCCCATGAAGGGTCAAATATATCTGTTTAAAAATATTCATATTTGATTCTTAAGCATCGCTCCAGTTGCTTGTCTGTTGTGGCAGGACTTTGAAAACAGGCCCTCTTTGTCTTCCTCTTGTTCCTCTTTCTTTTCTTATTTTCTTTATTGAAATCTATCCATCCTTCAATTCTGACAGTGTTTTGTCACTTCAAATGTGAACCCTTATAAATGTAAAGGCAAAAACAAAACAGATACATGGAGAGAGAAAGAGAGAGAAAGAGAAAAAAATACATATTTGAGACAGAAATTCTCTGAACCGTAGAGACGTTGTCTCTTGCCTGCCATTGAGACAGAATTCTTTGACACCTGAACAGATCAAACTATATTTCATTTTTTTTTTTCAACCATATTCTTTCCAAAATATTCTACTCATGCAGTTTAATAAGAAAAGTTTTTTATTTGGTTATATTCGTTATCACAAGAGTTTGCTTTTTATGAAAAAATAATGAAGATTTTATTTATATCTGGGACGATATTTAAAAATAAGGATTTGAAAATAAGAGAAAGTAAAGTCATTGGTGGTGCTTGTGATTGAAACATAAACAAATCAATTATGTAAGACCAAAACAATCAATGGGTCTACAAGACCAACTTTTTATTATCCGCCCCTCTACCCAGGCAACGCCGGGTAGCCACTTGTAATATATATAGTATATATATATATACTTTGGTGGCGCGTTAGAGTCGTAGGAAATGGACTCGTCGTCCCGAATTCAATTCCTGGACGAAGCTGCTTGCATTTCACATGGCACTAATTCCCTTTGGAAAGGTATGAATCAAATTCTCCCTCCAGCTATGGGTAAATAGCAGGGTAAACTGGGCTCTTTAACCATGGATTGGTAACCAGTCTATGAGAAGGAAAACTTTGAATTCACACCTGTCAAACTCCGCTTAAGAAATTGACCTTGTGTTGTATCCTACTCTGGCGGAAGGTTGTATATATATATATATATATATATATATATATATATATATATATATATAAGAGAGAGTTTTATAATTTGCTTGAAGCATTGTGTATATATTGGTTTGGAGGTTGATTTTGAAGGCTATCACAATGCAGGTGTAAAGAAAAAAGAAAAAGGTAACAATGGTGTTGTGTGTTAACCTGTAATTTATTCTTGAATTTTCGAGATAAAATCTCTTTTTCAGAAGATCACTGGAACTGGAGTCGTCTTGTTATGGCATTTCTAGCAATTTCTAGAACTTGATTGTTTCGTTGTTTGTTTTGTTTTGTTTTACGGCATATCAACCTCAGTGGGTCATTTAATGCCGATAAAGTTTTGAAATAAATCAATTCTTAATGGATAATACAATTTTTAAAAAAATACATTTTTCTATTTAACCCATAGATGGGACCCTAACAGGTACTACCACTCCGGGTCAGAGTGAACCAGGGAGCAATGGTGATGAAGGGGTGCTCCACATTCCCCAAACCTCCAAAACTGGAACCTCACCATCAGATAGAGTTTAACGTCATTCCCAGGACATGTAGACCAGCAGCCACTGCCTTCTAGCATCCATATGATAAAAAGGGGTTGGGGCTTGCCATAAGGGCAATAGGGTTGGGAAAATCATATAGGTGCTAGGGTTTGACGTGACCAGCCGATTGATCGGAGAGGGCCTCTCCGACCGTCCGTCTAGCCCAAGATAGGGCCAAAGTGGAGTATTGCATGTCATGAACTGCTCATCCACCTGGGCTCTATCCTTAAGCATCACGGGTCGCCACCCACGGCCAACCGGTGGCCCCATTGGGGGAGTCTTACCCCTCTGCAGAGGTGCAGTCGGTACATTCTAACACCCCAGGTGGCAGGGTGGTCTAGAACTTGAAATGTCATAACAAGACGATTTCAGTTCCAGTGATCTTCTGAAAAAGAGATTTTATCTCGAAAATTCAAGAATAAAATACAGGTTAACACACAACACCATTGTTACCTTTTTATTTTTTCTTTACACCTGCATTGTGATAGGTTCAAAATCAACCTCCAAACCATATATATTATATATATATATATATATATATATATGTATATATATATATGTGTGTGCTTTAGTACCTTGACTTATGAGTGTCCCAATTTACTATTGTGGTGACAGCTCAAATTTGAGGTATGAGCGAGCTTCAGATACGCTATGTTAACAAGTTCATTAAAAATATGTATGTATGTCCGGGGGGGGGGGAAAACTATGAAAATAAAACAATTAATGACAGAGTCAATGTTATATGTGATATAACCTATGGACATAAATGGAATGCGCCGACGATTACTATAAGTAGCAGGAACAATTGTGGCTTGAGACGAAGCAATGCGAGTCAGCTCGTAACTGTATGGTCGGACGCAATCTCCACTTTCTTTGCTGTGATTTCTACTCCTTTTTGTTCAATACATTTGTATCCATTGGTACCAGTCGTTTGTCTTATTTTTTACCCTTAAAACCCCCACAACAGGGAATATATATACACATTCACTATCACCAGAGCTTGCGTTTTTGTGAAAAATAATGAATATTTCATTTATATCTAGGAAGATATTTAAAAATTAGGATTTAAATAGTAAGAGAAGAGAAAAGTCATTGGTTGCGTTCGTTATTAAAACGTGAATCAATTATGTAAGACCAAAACAATTAATGGAACTGGCAGACTAACTTTTCTATTATCCCCCCTCTACCCAGGCAACGCCGGATAGCAGCTTCTAGTTCAAGATAAAGGAAGGTCAGTTGAAAATAAGGTAATTTCAATGTAGAACCATATGAATTTAATTAATAAAGGAATAATCTAAATAATTTTAAAAGGGGTAATTTACTTTAAAACAACATGTAAGTTTAATTGTCAATATGTGACCCCAGATTTGTGGCCTTGTGCCAGACTAAATTAATTTTAGTAAATGATAACATTCGTGTCTTCTTTTCCAAATTATAGTTCACCCTGACAGCTGAGGCTATAGAATTCGCCAACCACGACTCTGTAGAGGGGTAAGACCCTCACCAATGGATTCACCGGTTGCTCGTGGGTGGTGACACGTGATGCGTGAGGACGGGGCCTACTGATTGTGCTGTCCGTAACTTGCAGCATTCCACTTTGATCATTACTTAGGCTAGACGGACCCCTCCGATCAATAGGCTGGTCACGTCAAGCCCTAGCACGTATACCATTGTCCCGACCCAATTGCCCTCATCCTTTTTATTATATATGTAGTAGAAGATGGTAGCTGTGGGTCTTAGCGTCCTGGGTATGACGTTAAACTGTATCTAATGAATTTCAAATTCTGCAGCTCTGAGCAGTGTGGAGTAGCTCTTCATTGCCATTACTCCCAGATCTACTCTGACCCGGTGTTGTAGTATCTATTAGAAAAAATAAATTTGAAAGAAATTGTGTTTTTTAAAAATTGGGTTAAAAAAATTGAGTTTAAAAAGCATAATACCCATCAAGAATGAATGAAAAAAAATGTCTTCGGCATAAAATAACCCAACAAGAGTTGACATGCCATAAAATCCAACCAACTAAACCACTTAATCCTTTTCTATTAATCAGATAAATCGGACTTTATGTCTGTGTTAGACTACAGGCTTATTGATCCATCCATGTACAAATTTAGTTATACTCTCACAAGCACACTTGTATATATATATATATATATATATATATATGTGTGTGTGTGTGTGTGTGTGTGTATAGGTGTGTGTGTGTGTGTGTGTGTGGTGTGTGTGTGTGTTACATAATCTATGCATAGATTATTGTCAACCCCCTGTATTTCTGAAGGGATGGCCCCTTTTCATATCACGGGCGGGACTTTCCATGGAATATTACAGAAAGCCCGCGAAATACGTGAAGTCACGTGGGACCTGGTTGGCTCTCAGTTTCAGCTTGGACGTCAGGCAGATAAGGCCTATCTGTCTTAGCTGGGCCTCATGTGCACACGCGTGTTGTGTTTAGTTAGAGAAATGTGTTTAGTTAAGTAAATAAAAGTTTACATAAATAATATGGTTTTGTGGTTGATGAATGTCTTGGCAACAAGACTGACCTAGAAGAAGAAATGAATCATGGATGACCAACCAGCAAGAACTGAGAAATAGAAGTCCAGACGCTAGAAGAAGAACGTAAGATACCAAAGATGAGCAGAAGAATAATAGAAGTAAAGAAAGGGTATACAACATATATACCCACACACTATATATTTTGATGCTTTTATGATTAGTGTCTGTGTGTGTACTAGGGTGAGTCAAAATATTTGCAATATTTTGATAACATTTGGCAGCCCTGGATACTTTTCTACTGTGAGATGCTGAGCTCACCTGATACTCTCCAAGTGTAAATTTGCCTTTAGTCTATGGCTTTGGAATCCATGTGTTTTAGGCCTACCTGATCATTAGAGCATAAGTTCTTGAATTAGACTCTATTTCACATTCATCTTTGCGGCTTTCAAATCACACATAGAGTGAAGTAATGCACAAAGGATCAGCGCACCAGCTGTTGCATACCCTCTTCATTACTTCTTTCTTACTCTATTCTTCTGGCCGTCTTTGGAATCTTATAACATCTTGTCTTGGTCTGGAATCTTCTAAGGTCTGGACTTTCGTGGGGACTTCGGGTCTGGTCTTCTATTGGGGATTTCTCTTTATCAGAAGCCTTGTGTCATTGTTAGTTTTTAGATAATAAACACAAGACTTCGATTTACTTGATCTTATTTTATTTTCAAATCCCCAACCAGACAATCTGCGCAGATGAGAACGGCGGCGCGTAATACGCGACTTACAACCTACGAGCTCGGCTCCTACCTTCTAACTGACTGAATCTTACTTACTATCTAAACCGGAAGAGAGGGTCCTCTCTACCGGTTCTCACGGCTATCCCCGGAAGATAGGGTTAGGACTGAGGTCAAGCTTGTCACTCAATCTTCAAGGCCGTCAGCTACACTTAAAACGCCATCTTGTTTTCTACACTATTGCACATAATATTAGGTATCTAATAATTATGTAACACAGCTACTATGATACTACCAACCACAAAGGGTACTTTGGTCACGTATTATATATGACTCAAACTAGCGCACTTATTTTTACCCACAAAATATTTTGCAATTGCGACGAACCTGGTAGCATTGTAGTTTGAATTGTCGACCGTGTTCTATGAGAAAATGACACCAGGGAAGAACTGCAATATTAAAGCCAACGGTTCTTTTATAGATGGAGAGCCAATTGAGAACGCCGGTAGAAATTTCAAATCTCACTTCCCCATTTGTAATTGGCTGAGAAGATATCGTTCGAGAAATTTCTTTGTTTTCGATTGGCTGTGCAAGATATTTTTGCTAATGTAATGAGACATACCGATAGGCACTCTAACGACTTATGTGTCTTGAAAAATAATGCAATTTTATCTTTGCACCTTGGTTGCAAATTCTAGTTCTACATAGTATCATAAGAAAAAAATATCTAAAAAAAAGTACTGAATAAACATTGGTTCTGTTTAATAACAGTCATTTGTTTGCACACAATTACATGGTATGTGGAGGCACGTGGTGTAATGGTTAGAGTCGTAGGAAATGACCCGAATTCAAATCCTGGACGAGATTGTTTGCATTTTACATAGCGCTAATAACTGTGGGAAAGGTATGCATCCAAATACCCTCCCTCCAGCTATGGGTAAATAGTAGGTCAGACTGGGTACTTTAACCTTGGTTAGGCAACCAGAGAAAGAACTCTGGATTCAAACCTGTTAAACTCCGCTTAACAAATTGACCTTGTGTCAGATCCTGCTAGAGCAGAGGGGTTGGTATATATATATATATATATATATATATATATATATATATATATATATATATGTGTGTGTGTGTGTGTGTGTGTGTGTATATATATATATATATATATACATATATATATATGGTATCAAGAATACCTGTCTAATATCGAAGTTAAAAGCGATGAACCTTAATTGGGTGATTACTTTGGTAATGGAAATGACTTGATTCAGCATTAAATGACCCGAAAAGTGTTGATATGCCGAAAAATAAAACAACCAATCAAACCTGTTTAATCTATTAATAATGGAGATTAGGTCTCTATTAGTCAGTAACACAAACTACGTCACTGCTTACGTCAGAATTACCAAAGTCGTCAATACATAGAATAAAGAACAATTATCTATCTATCTATCTATCTATCTATCTATATATATATATATATATATATATATATATATATATATATATATATATATGGTGGACTCTCCCGTCGATCGACGTATGAGTGTTCATACAATGAACATCCACACAGTGATTTGTTTATAGAGGTGAAGGCTTGTGTTGGACCATCCACACTTTTTGGCACAGTCGATAGGAAAGAATTGGTGCATCAAGGGTTGCCACAAACCCAATCAACGACTGATCTCAGGAATTTGGAATTCAGAGTTATCCCTCTCCTAGACTGGTTACCTATCCAAGGCTGATTCATACCTTTTCCAAGGGTATTAGCGCTATGTGAAATGCCAACAGCTTCGCCTAGGAATTGAACTCGAATCACACACACACACCACACCACACACACACACACATATATATAATATATATATATATATATATATATATATATATTCAAACCCATTCGCACGAGCAGGATGTGACACAAGGTCAATTTCTTAAGCGGAGTTTTTGCAGGTTTGAATTCAGAGTTTTCCTTCTCCTAGACTCCTAGCCATTGTTATAAGAGCCCAGTCCGCCCTGCTATTTACCCATAGCTGAAGGGAGAATTTGATTCATACCTTTCCAAAGGGTATTAGTACCATGTGAAATGCTAGCAGCTTCGTCCAGGTATTAAACTCTAGTCGATGTGTCTCCCCGTGCAGTGATATTGGCATAAAGATAAAAGCTTGATCAAGCAACAAAAATGTCTTGTAGTTCATTTAATTAAACACAAGCAAAGCCCAACAGAAGCCCTTAGAAGAACTCAACTAGACAGGAACATGGCAACTGGAAGAGTAAAGATGTCAACAAGTGATAAAGTAAGGCCAACTTAAGCTGTATTCATAATTATTCTATGTTACTGTCACCCTTGACCAGGATGGAACCTGCAGCCTAGAGATAACTGTCACTTAGAATGGTAATAACTCAACACCTGTATCCGCTACGCCATGTGTCCAATTGTAAATAGTCCGAATAATACAAATAATACAAATTATCAAGGTACATCTAAAAAGTTCAGAGAAATAGAATTTAAACCTGTTAAACTCCGCTTAAGAAATTGACTTTGTGTCACATTCTAGGGGTAGGTAAATAGAACATAGCAACTGGAAGAGTAAAGATGTAATAAAGTAAGGCCAACTCTTAAGCAAGTAAGTCTCTAGTCTGTCTGTCTGTCTGTCTCTCTCTCTCTCTCTATCACTGAAGAACTCTCTTATCTAAGATCTCTCACTCTCACACACCAATTGTATGCCCGATATCAATGTGGGTATATAATAGTACCACATTTGGTCCCGTGACCAGGATAGTACCACACGAGTCTAACCATTACACCACGCGTCTCCCCGCTGTTCTACCCTCTATATGAATGGAGGCGCGTGGTCTAATGGTTAGAGTCGTAGGAAATGGACTCGTCAACGCGAGTTCAATTCTTGGACGAAGTCGTTGGCATTTCACATGGCGCTAATACCCTTGGGAATGGTATGAATCCAATTCTCCCTCCAGCTATGGATAAATAGCAGGGCAGACTGAACTCTTTAACAATGGCTAGGTAACCAGTCTAGGAGAAGGAAAACTCTGTATTCAAACCTGTTAAACTCCGCGTAAGAAATTGACCTTGTGTCGCATCCTGCTCGTGTGGAGGGGTTGGTAAATATATATATGAATCCCCGGTTTCTCACCCGAGGAGACATTCGGAATAGTTTTTTATGTGGTTAGGCTTTGGTTATTAGGTGCTGCTGTTGTATAACCGCTTGACTGGACTTCAATAAAACCACAGACACGTATATATAAAAAATAGGACCCGTCTTTATTTTCTTCGGTGTGTGGGTGGTGAGGTGCGACGAGTGTTCACAATGAAAATGCCGGGTGGCTGGCGAAGAGCGCAGTGTTCACAATGAACATCCCGAGGGTGGTTGATACGGGAGACGAGGTTAACTTCTCGGCTGCTCACTGGGGACTGAATTGACCCTTCATCCGCTGGCCTTTTTTATACAATAAATATGCCCACGCATTTATCGTTTGATCTGATAACGGACATATATATTTCTTTATCTTTCTCTTCACCGGAAGACTCTGCTTCCGTTTTCCTTTTTTCTTCTATCTATTTCTTCATCTTCTCCCTGCTTCTTGACCAGAAGACCTCTCTTCCGTTCTCCCTTTTTTTTTAGATATATATTTTTATCTTTCTCTTTGTCTGTTTTGACCGGAAGAGGAAACTTCCGTTGCAAGGTATGCAACACTGCTAGTTTCTTTTCTTAATCCCCATTTTATGTGGTTCTTCCTTCTGTTGGTTGTCGAGTTGAAAAGGAATTAATGAAGGGAAAATAAGAAACAAAGTCAAAAGATTACTTTTAAGGTTCTGACTTTATTTCTAGGTTCATAGTTATTTCTTGGAGAGGAAATTCCTTCCTGTACCAGTCATAGCGTCTGTTCCCTTAACCGTCAGCGTTGGAATTTTACGAGGGTTCTTTTTGGCACCAGGAAGGTGCCTTTTCTCAGCGCATGCCCGTAGGGTTCTTCCTGTCTAAGGGCTCCTGGAAGATTGTTATTTTTATTTTTTATCTAATCTAATTTTAATCTTATTTTAATCCCCACAGACAACATATCACTTTACACGTTTTGTATTTTGGCGTTTTCTTGGGGGGTAGTGTTGTTGTTTTCTAACACTCACTCACTAGTTTTTCAAATAGTCTCTCTCTCTCTCTCTCTCTCTCTCTCCTCTCTCTCTCTCTCTCTCTCTCTCTCTTCTTCTTCTTCTTCTTCTTCTTCTTTATTATTATTCTTTTTGTTTGTCACCCACTTACTAATTTTTCTAATAGTCTTCTGTCTGTCTGTCTGTCTGTCTCTCTCTCTCTCTCTCTCTCTCTTTGTGTGTGTGTGTGTGTGTGTTTTCTTGTAGTTTTGAGGGGGTTTGTTTTTGTTGTTCTTGTTGTCACCCACTCATTAATTTTTCTAATAGACTCTCTCTCTCTCTCTCTCTCTCTCTCTCTCTCTCTCTCTCTCTCTCTCTCTCTCTCTCTCACACCACCTGCCTTTCCTACGATTCTATTCGGCATATTAATAACACGCAACTTAAAACCCGTCTCATAATTCGATCTTTTGCCTTTTACAGCAGTTTAGTCATTTTTATC
Source organism: Doryteuthis pealeii (assembly GCA_023376005.1). Lineage (NCBI taxonomy): Eukaryota > Metazoa > Mollusca > Cephalopoda > Myopsida > Loliginidae > Doryteuthis > Doryteuthis pealeii. The sequence goes on along the minus strand of CM042164.1, from coordinate 71,737,329 downwards.
ACCCTTTTTTTTTTTCTTTTCCTCTCAATCAGAAATAGAATGAATATTTTTAACTCTTCTGCTACAAAATCCGTTCATATGCAAATGAGAACTTTACACAGATATGCATCACTATGTATTAATAGCGTGCAAAAAATGAAATCAGCAATCCGAGTTCGAATTCCGGCCTAGACGTGGGTTGTTCACTAACGACCTTGGGGGAAAACACAAATCTATCTCATATATATATATATATATATATATATATATATATATATATATATATAATGAATAGAGAAGGAATGAGAAAAGTATTGGCATATAAAGGTGCTCAATGCTAAAATAGCAGAGCAGTCTTACAATCAATAATATATTATATTATGGATATTAATATATCGGTACTATTAGTTTCATGCTTATGCAATCCTCAGACGAGAGTCAAATGGTTGAGATTTTAAAAACCAGCAGTTATTTTTATCGTTTATATAAACGTGAAGCGTGTTCCCGCGATGGAATGTTATAACGCTAAAGTTTGTTTTTTTTAAACTGTGGCTCGTTTTTTTGGGTTTTTTTTTGTTTTAACCGTGGCTTGTTTAGCGTTTATATAATGTGAAGCGTGTTCACGCGATGGAATGTTATAACGCTAAAGTTGTATTAAAAAAAACAAAAACAAAACAAACTTGCTTTGGTCTTAATGCACGCGGTGTCCAGATGATTTTTTTAAATAAAAGGAGTGCGAAAATTAAGGGATTAATTAGGATCAGGTGGTAAGTGGCACAGTAAAAATGTGTTCGAATGCCAGCATTTCGAAACGAGTTCACTTCTCTTGTTCAATAAGTTTGTGTTCGTATTTTGTAAGATACACAATTTTTCTTCGATGCAGGGATCGCATTTACGCTGGCCGCCTTTGTACGATATATATATATATATATATATATATATATATATACAAGGTGTGAAAAAATATTGAGATTGAAGCAGTATTTACCGAGATAGGAATGAACAATAAATGTAAATTTTGTAATTTACTACTTCGTAATGTAGTTTTTCTATATATGAAGTGTAAGGTATCCTCCGAAAATAAACCCTAGAGTTATATTTCAAAGTGAAAATCAATTTAAGCCCTGACTTATTTTCGGGGAAACATGTATGTATGAGAAAAAAGAAAGAACAAAACTCTTTAATAAATATAAGAACAATTACGTACAATTAACAACAACTCATTTCATTGTGTGAACAAACTCAATAATGGAGATTCGCTTCCGGTTTTTGTCTGTAACAAAAATTACGTCACTGCTTACGTCACATTACCCAAACATAGAATAAATACACTCAAAATTTGAACATGCAACATCAGACAGTCCTCATTGTTTTTTTTAAATAAGTTTTAATAAATATATGACTGGTATTATATATCTATATATAGTTTGTTTTATTTTAATACATATTTAAAGTTTACATTTCAAATTGTTTTATTTTTTTAATCCTTTAATGAATTTGATGATTTTACTTACCTAGGGTACAAACTCGCTGACATTGAATTTTTTACTCCGACCCTTCAGGTAATATGTTTCAAAAATCTATTTTTACACCGCCCGGAGGGTGTTTTTTTTATTTGTACTAGTAGAAATAATACAAAAGGAGTGAGTAGATAGTGTAAACAGGAATTTCCGTATTGATATATAACAAGAAAGCTTATGGTAGTTCGGATTGAGTATACCAGGCTCGGTACCTTGGCGAGATTCCAACAGAATTAATGAGATACATAAATAAAATTATAAGGCCAAGGTACACACACACACACACACACACACATACTCACACACACGCATATAACGTAAGTGAGCGTCTGTGTCTGTTTACATTTTACAACCGTTGTTTCAGCGTTCGTTGTATTTTTCAAACATCCAAGAATGCTCGTCTTTCATTCAACAAGTTTTAAATAGACTGACCGACAAAGCAAAAGACTCTCACAGTTTTCACTCTCTGTGATAAATTTATTTTTCCTCAAATTAAAAAGCCCTGATGAAGATCTATTGAAACATCGAAACACTGCAGCGTAGGCGAAATAAATATCACGCGTTTTTTTTTGTTTTGTTTTTTTTTTTTCAATTTTTCATTATATTACGTACAAGTTACCAGGTTTATTACATGTAACATATTTAAAAAATGCTGTACAAAAATACCAAATTGTACTCAGTTCTAATTCTCCCTCACTGAGGGGTGTCTTCTCTGAAATTTCTAAGAGGTTTATGTTCCCTAACTGAGGGGGTTTGGTCTGTAGTCCCTTAACGGGTGGCATCAGGAGCCTTAAGCTAAGAGGTCCTATCGATAGCCTAACCCAGGCTGGAATCACCGAATCCTTCTAACCCGTTAATGGGTTTAATCCTTCAACTTCCTGTTCCCTGACACAGGAGCGTTCCACTAAACCCAATCGTAGCAAAAAGAAAACGAACGAGAGAATTTGATTAATTTCGTTTATTTCAAATAAACAAAAGTCGGAAAAATTTTAAAATTTTCTTTAACTCGGTGAGGTGTGAGTAGGTGAGTGGGTGAAAATCTGTTTCTTGGCCAGGTGACTTGGTTGTGTGTGGCGTGTTGATGTGGAGTGGGTCGGTAGGTTCAGCTGTCTTTGATCTTGTCCGAAAATGAGACGCTGTGAACCAGTGCTGGAATCAACTCTGCCATTGTGACTTCTAGTCGATCCTTTTATACATATGTTTCGGATGGAAATTCGCTTTGAAAAGTTTTGGGGATAGAGTTTGTGATTGGTTGAAAATAAGGGCTTTCTAATTGTCTGTAAATTTAGTTTTCCGCCTGGAAGCTTGCGTGGGGCCTCATGCGCAAAGAAATATTTTGTTCGTTGTGTTTGAAGCTACTGTCGGGTCAACATCCGTTTGATGTTACATTTCTTCAACTAATTATGTAGGCGTTATATTCTGATTTGCCTGGGGAGTTGTCTGCCCGTTTAGTTTCGCTGGTTCCCGCTAGGGGCCTTTGATATTCAAACGGCTGATTTGTACGTCTCTTTCTCTTTCCCTGCTGCTCGACCTACGAGACACAATGAGGTAGTCTTATGACCACCCTCTTCTCGTTGGGGCTTCGGTCCTTAACACTGGCCACTCACTGCTAGTAAGTCTCTTGTACGATATATGACTATTCTTTAGTCATGTATCCGTAACTACGTTTTTATGTACATTTAGGTATCTCTTTGATACCTAAATATCTTGTATTTTACCATTCATGAATGTGTCATTATCTCTACTCTTGTATATGTATGTATGTATTATGTACCCTGTTTATTCTGTGCTGTATATAAAATGTTTTGTCAATCAACCTTTGTCGGAGTTTTATCTTCAAGTATTATCACTTTGGATTTTACAATTATATCCTTGTTAGATTCTTATTTTCATTGTTATCTGTACAACGTTTAGGCCGATGTGAGGTATTTCTTGTCGGACTCGGGAACCTTCTGGGACTCGGGAACCTTCTTGTCGTAATTGTCCAATTGGACACATAGCCTAGTGGATAAAGGTGTTAGGTTAAGACAGTTCTTAGAGACAGTTATCTCTAGACTGCAGGTCCAGTCCTGGTCAGGGGCAGCAGTAACATAGCATAATAATTAACACAGCTTAACACCTGTACCCCAGCTATGGTTAGTGGAATGAGAACAGGATACCCCCGTGGACTGAATAAAAGGCTAGGTTCAAAGTTCCGTGATGGCTCCCGATTACGACAAGAAGGCTCCGAGTCCGAGAAGGTTATCGAATCCGACAATAAATACCTGAGTAAGGCCGGAGGGCACATCGTACGAAACGTTATACTGATAACAATGAAGATGAGGACAATAGTCCGAATAATACAAATAATAATAATTATCAAAAATTCAGAGAAATTGTTAGATTCTGTTCCGAGGTTTTTTAATTGTTTTGTTGGTGAGTGGGTGTATTGAGATATTTAATTTGTGAATCAAGAGAGATATCTATTTCTGTTGTATAAACAGTATCTTGCGTACGTATGTGAGAAATAAAGAATCTTAAATATTTAAGAATAATTCTGTTGTTGATTGTGTGAAATTATCAAATGTGTCCGGGTGTGAGGACGGCAAGTAAGCTTAAGGCATTGTCTGTTGTGTACTATTCTATGGTATCGTGTTCAACGAGACATGGGGTTCTGTGGGAACAAAACCGTCTCTCAGAGAGGGGAACAAAACACGTCTTGTTTCTAAGGCATCCTGTGAGTAAAGAGAATGAGATTATCGTGCCTTTATTTCTTAAATACAGCTTTGATAATGACATCTAGCGGTTATTAGCTGACATTCTTAGACAGACAAGGGGGTAATCCCATAAATAATTTAACTTCTACTTGAAAGAAGAAGAAGAAGAAGAAGAAGAAAGAAGAAGAAGAAGAAGAAGAAGAAGAAGAAGAAAAGAAGAATCAATTTGAATTTGAATTTGAATTTGAATTTGAATTTGAAGAAGAAGAAGAAGAAGAAGAAGAAGAAGAAGAAGAAGAAGAAGAAGAAGAAGAAGTAGAAGAAGAAGAAGGTCCTTAGCTTGGATATTCATAACACCAGCTAATTTTTCAATTATCAAACATTTTAGACAACTGTTTAGATAATTTTGATTTTCGGACTATTGTCCTCATCTTTATTGTGCATAAACACAACGTTCAGACCGCTGTATCCTCGGTATTAATTCGGTGGCCTAAATGCTGTGTTTATACATACCACCATAAAGATAAGGTCAACAGTCCGAAACATAAATTATTCGCATTAAACCTCATCTCAAAAATATAGACAAATAAACCTGAATACATATTTATCTAGCCCTCCACTCGAGTAGGTTGTGACCCAGGTCAATTTCTTAAACGGGTTTGAATTCTCCTAGACTGGCGGCCATATCAAGAATAGGAACCCAATCTATCCTACTATTTACCTATAGCTGAAGGGATAATAATTAAACCTGTTAAACTCCTCTTAATAATTGACATTGTGTCTCATCCTGCTCATGAGGAGGGTCTGGTAATTACATACAAAATATTTGCTTATTAACTCAACCCTTCTATCTGTTGCGCCATGTGTCTAACTGGACGAATAACCTATAAATAATATAAATTATCAATCCTAATCTCAAATAATTCAGACAAAACACATATTTGATAAGAATATTCTTCGGTTCGAGTCATTACAGCCTCAATAAATGATCGAGTACTGAATTCGAAAATAAAATAAAATATTGAAGCTTTTCGGTTCATTTGCCTGAATTTTATAAATGACGTTTGATAATTTGTATTATTTTATTATTTGGACTATTGTACTCATCTTTATTGTTAGATACACAACGTTTCGGCCGATATGCCCTCCGGCCTCCTTCAGGTGCTTCTTGTTAGTTTTTTTTAGATGAGGCTTGATAATTTGTATTATTTGTATTATTTGGACTATTCTTCTCATCTTTATTGTTATATACACAACGTTTCAGTCGATGTGTACTCCGGCCTCTTCTGGTGTTTCTTGTTATTTTTTAGATGAGGCTTTGATAATTTGTATTATTTATATTTTTCGGACTATTGTACTTATCTTTATTGTATTTACACAACGTTTCGGTCGATGTAACCTCTAGCCTTCTTCAGGTGCTTCTTGTCGAACTCGGTAACCTTTTCTTCGAAGTCGGGAACCTTCTTGTTGAATTCAGGAGCCTTTATGTCGTAATTGGGAAAAGGTCCCTGAGTTTGACAAAAAAAACACTTGAAAAAGGCCGGAGAGTACATGAACCGGAACTTTGTCTATATAACAATAAAGTAGAAGACAATATTCCGAATAATCCTTTTCGATCTATTTTTGATATTTTTTACTAAATCTCACAAGAACCCAAATAGAAAATAAACATTTAAAACCTTTAAATCTAAAGCAAAACTCTTTTTTTCTTATTTTTATTTTCTTATTTTTTTAAATTTTCTTTTTCATTTTTTTGTTCAGACGAAATTAATGCGCTTACTGGTAAACATGGACATAAGTTGATATGTTCAGTTTTTCAGTTTTGGATATACACCAGTATTATCCTCCAAACTTTTATTTTCTTCATAACAACAATCTCTCTCTCTCTCTCTCTCTCTCTCTCTCTCCTCATCTCATAATACGAAAAAGAAACATAAAGAAGAGAAGAATCTTTCCGATGTAAATTTTAAGTAAACAAAATCTTGAAATAACCTGGGTTATTGTTCCTGATATAACGAAGCAAACAGTCTTTAGTTTTCATTTTAAAATGGTCATTTGGAGGCGCTATTCGTGTAATGGTTATCGTTGTAGGAAATGGACCCGGTGAACAGAGTTCAAATCCTGGATGAGGTTGTTTGCATGTTTGTTACAGTAGTACATGTGACAAAGAAACAGTATACCTGCTGTTGCCTCTTAGTTTCCGAGATCGAATGGTATTAATTCCATTTATGATTGATTTATAAATGGGTTGTCTCCGTGGCCTAGTGGTTAACGTGCTGGACGGCAACATAGTAGTAAGCATTCGAATTCCACTCGGGCTATTACTTTTGGACTAATACCTAATAATCAGTTAATAATAATAATAATAATAATAATAATAATAATAAAATAACGGATCACCTTATCCCAGCAAGAAGACCATATCTAGTGTTGATTAACAAAAAAGAAAGAACTTGTCAACTGGTGGATTTTGCAGTGCCAGCAGATCACAGGGTGAAGCTAAATGAAAATGAAAAAATGAACAAATATCTGGACCTTGCCAGAGAACTGAAAAAGTTATGGAATATGAAAGTCAAAGTGATACCAATTGTGGTTGGTGCACTGGGAACGGTCCCAAAAGGATTGGAAAAGGGTTTGGAAAGTCTGGAAATCAGAGGAAGGATTGAAACCATTCAGAACACTGCACTGCTGTAATCTGCCAGAATATTCAGAAGAGTCCTGGAGACCTGAGGAGACTTGCTGTCACTCAGACTCCAGTGAAAGACCATCAGCTAATGCTGATGTGAAAACTCAAAAGGAGTATAATAATAATAATAATAATAATAATAATAATAATAATAATAATAACAAGGATTTCTTTGGCATTAAATAACCCATGAAGGATATGCCATTAAAACAAAGAAACAAAACCAAACTTTTTTTCTTGAGATGGTGATTAATTTTGATCAGAAAATTTAAATCTGCTTTGACCGGAAATGTTAGTAAGAATTGTCCCAGACGTTTTCTGGATTTAGGAAGTCCGTTCCATTTTTGGTATTGCCACGGCTAGGTTTGTCTGAATGATGTTTACCAAGATTTGTCTTGGAGAAGATAACAGCTTGTATCTGGTGCCATCAACTGTAGGAATCAAAACAAAATTCCCGAGATGTATTTGCTTGTCTTGTCTTGATACAATCTCAAACTATATCACCAGTATAAGCCAAATTGCTTCGGACGCTTTCTGAGACAAGGTTCATTTTAGCAATTCTAGATATTTTTCATCCAGGCATTTGCAAATTCCACTATCTACATATAAATAAAATTCTACATATGAAAAATGAGTCGTGTCTGTTTTAGTATGTACGTGTCGACTTATAACTCAGAAAAGGCGCATGGTGTAATGGTTAGAGTCATAGGAAATGGACTCGTCGACCCGAGTTCAAATCCTGGACAGGGCTGTTTGTATCTCACGCTAATACGATTGAGAAAGGTGTGCATCCAACTACTCTCCCTCCAGATATGGGTAAATGGTAGGGCAGATTGGGCTCTTTAACCGTGGCTAGGTAGCCAGTCTAAGAGAAGAAAAACTCTGAATCCAAACCTGTTAGACCCCCCTTAAGAAATTGACCTTGTACACATCAAATTGGGAAAAAGAAAAAGTCACGAATTATCCCGCGCACTTCCCAAGTTGAAGGGTCTCATCAAGGGGTCCGTTTTGAATGCGTTGAGGCTATCAAGATGTCCGTAACAACGGAGCTGAGAGACATACCAGAAAAATCCTTCCAGCAGGGCAGAGAAGCGTGACAGAGAAGGATGGGAAAGTGCATTAGATTCAAGAGGGGACTACTTTGGAGGAGAATACATTTAGTTGTTGTTAGGATTTTAAACGAGTTGTTTGTGACAACAGTCTCATTACTTTTCAGACACACCTCATATCTATTTGATACATAAATAGGAGCCTAACAAGGCCAACCAATTATCCCAGATGGGTCTTTTGTAATACCCAGGACATCCCTTTTTTTTGGGGGGGGGGGTCTTACCTTCTTACTGCATGGGGCACAGTCAGCGTATTCACTGCTACGCCGACAGGGGGCATTGTTATTAGTTTAAATTGTTAGAGAAACGAAACTATTTTTAACATCCGAATGATATTTTTATAAAGATTTCATGAAAATTAAATAAAGACGCGCTTGATTGAATTAAAAATTCTCTCCACAAATTCTTGCCACAAAATACACGGAAAATTTAATTAAAATCAAATTATTGTAGCAATCTTATTAAATTGTGAATGCTTCTTGGTGAATAAATCAATAGACGACAACATGATAAGAAAAATGAAAATTCTGATTTAAAAATTCCGCGGGGAGGCGCGCGTTGTGTAACGGTTAGAGTCGTAGGAAAACTGACTCACCGACCCGAGTTCAAACTCTGGGTGAGCCTCTTTGCATTTCACATAGCGCTGATACCATTGGTGAAAGGTATGAATCCGACTACTATCACTCCAGCTATGGGTAAATAGTAGGGCAGACTGGGCTCTTTAATCTTGTCTAGGTAATCAATCAAGATGAAGGAAAACATCGAATTAAAACCTATTAAACTCCGCTTAAGAAATTCTCGTTGATGTCGCATCCTGCTCGTACGGAAGGGGTTGGTACATATATATATATATTATAATAAAGATTGTATGTTTGTCTGTCGGTAACTGAAACTATATTACTACTCAAGTCACAATTCCCTTAATTATTTACGTCACATTCTCCATAATTTTATTTTTATTTAAACCTCAATTTTTAATAAAATTGTTTTACTTTATTAATATTCTTAGCCTTATCTATATACAGAAACCATGCAATTATACTCATATATACAACAAGATAGCGGTTTACATTGTTAAAGGGAAAGCTAATTTGCATATTGATGTTAAAAATTTGATTTTAATAAATATGTGCTTAGTATTGTTGATTTCTAATTGTTGGTTTTTTATCTTAATGAATATGAGCAAAAATCTCGGGGATAAATCTTAAAAGAAATCCATTAACAAGAAGAAATAACTGACTTTTTATTCTTTACTTCCTATTTTTACTAAATAGTTAAATTTAGGAAAATTTGACAATGAAAGACGGGAGTGATGGAAGAATAAGTTCAGTTGTTCTATTTTTCGATTATAACCCCCTTTGTTTCATATCTTTTTTAATCAGCATTCTTATTTAGTTTCATTAGCCTTTCTAATTTAATATAATATTTTATTACATTAAAACGTAAATACTTGTACTCGGAAGGCGCATATACTTGCTAGTGTATATTATATATGATTTTTCTTGGCATAAGTTGGGGTTTTGGTGTGTGTTTTGTCGTCTGGGTTATTGTAGCGGGTTTATTTTCCAGGTCTCTCACATGGGCGGATACCAACCTGTTGACTGGGGTAGTAGAAAACGCCGATTGCACCTCTGCAAAGGGGTAAAATCCCCCCAGTGATCGTAGATCGTAGGTTGCGACCCATGATGCTTAAAGACGGAATCCTGGCAGTTGAGCAGTCTATGACCTGCAACATGCTAGACGGGCGGTCGGAGAGGCCCCTCCGATTATTTGGCTGGTCCCGTCAAATCTTACCACCTATATGATTGTCCTCACATTATTACCCTCAGGGGAAACCCCTAAACCTTTTTATCATATGTGCTAGAAGGCGTTGGCTAATTATTCTTAGTGTCCTGGGCATGATGTTAAATTGTAGATAGTGGTGGTTCCAATTCTCGAGCACCGGGGAGTGTGGAGAACCCCTTCATCGCAATCACAGTCAGGTGCACACTGATCAGGAGTGGTTGTAAAGTTTTTTAATTGTTTAAAAAAATGAACACCCAATAATATTGAATAAAACAAAACGTCTTCAGCATAAAATAACCCAATAAGGGTTGAAATCCCGTGAAATCCAATCAACCAATCCACCAACAGCCGGGTTAATATGAAGTTTTTTAATAGCTATGTTCGTGTTTGCTTTGAGCTACCACGTATGTAATTTCTCTCGCTACAACATGGTAACAGATTTAAATGAATAAAATTAAGATTAAATTATTATTAACAAAAAAATCCCACTCTGACCGAAGAGATTCGTATTTTCACTTGTTAAGGTAGTTTCAGTATTGACAGGCATTTGTGTTGGTGTGGATGTTATTATATGATTCAATTTTCCATTTATGATAATTTTGGGTATTTTGTAAGAATTTTTAATCTTGAAACCGAAAATACCAATGAAAAAAAATCAACCTCTCCCATCATGGTATTCAGTGAGACTAATAATAAAAATGTCGGTAATATATTAAAATATTTGGGTGTGAATGTAAATTAAATTTATTTACAAAAGGAGCATCAAGTAAAAGAAAATCTGAAGCCCTGGATTTGATATTTATAGATTGACTTAAGAAAAAACTTTCTACCAAACTATCGCTTATAATAAACTTGAATTTTACCCTTAAAACTGATTTCCAATCCACGGATTTTACCCTTAAACTGATTTCCAATCCACAGATTTTACCCTTAAACTTATTTCCAATCCACGGTTTACTCTTAAACTGATTTCCAATCCACGGATTTTACCCTTAAACTGATTTCCAATCCACGGATTTTATCCTTAAACTGATTTCCAATGATTTTACCCTTAAACTTATTTCCAATCCCACGGATTTTACTCTTAAACTGATTTCCACGGATTTTACCCTTAAACTGATTTCCAATCCACGGATTTTACCTTAAACTGATTTCCAATCCACGGATTTTACCCTTAAACTGATTTCCAATCACGGATTTTACTGATTTCCAATCCACACTCTTAGGATTTTACTCTTAAACTGATTTCCAATCCACGGATTTTACTCTTAAACTGATTTCCAATCCACGGATTTTACCCTTAAACTGATTTCCAATCCACGGATTTTACCCTTAAACTTTTTTCCAATCCACGGATTTTCTCTTAAACTGATTTCCAATCCACAGATTTTACCCTAAACTTATTTCCAATCCACGGATTTTACTCTTAAACTGATTTCCAATCCAAGGATTTTTTAAAATTGATTTTGACTAGGTTGTTTGCAGTTGTTTGTTGCTAAAACAAACAACTGCAAACAACTTAATCAAAATCAATTAAAAAATCCTTGAGAAAAAAGACATGATAAATTTGTCCACCCCTCACAAACTACCGCTTGGCATAAGATAACTTTGGACGGGTTGACATGCCATTAAAATCAATCAATCAAAATCATAGATTGACTCAAAGATATGTTGAAATTAAGTTTTCCACCAAAAACTATTCGATACCGATTATATGAATTTGGTTTTTCAAGAGTATTTCAAGTTTAAAAAAAGAACATTTATTCGTAAAAGAAAAAAAAAATAACTTGTCATAAATTACATCAATTATTATAATTATTTTTATGTCAAATGTCTATTTTTTATTCTGTTAAGGGGGGGGGGCTTGTTGTGGGTTTGTTCTGTAAATGCTAATCAAGACGTCGCCATGTTTAATATCAAAATGGCGTCTATATCTGAGTTGCTTCGGATCTACCGTGAATCTCTCGACTATAATCGGATTTACATTTAGTTTCTACGAATAAAATCAACATGGGGTAAGTATTTAAATATTTATTATTTTAGTTTTGTAGAATTGTTTTATCATTGTCAATTTTTATTCCACATTTTTAAGCGATTTATTTTTTTCCTTCGGTCAAATACCGACTTCAACAACAATTTGAAATAATGATTTCAAACTGCTCAGAGCTATTAACAAATTTCCACATTGATTTCTTTATTTCCACTACTGATGTTAATTGAATTATATTAAAATATAAACCCTTAACGACGCATATATTCATATTTTCTCAAAAGAAAATATTTAAAACAATTATATTTTTAACGAATTATTTTATACAAATATTGAATTTTAAAATATCCTTGTTTATAATAGGTTAGGAGATTTTTTTTTAAACCAAGATTATTCAATTATAAGAATAAAAATATAATTTATTTTTAAATAAAAGAAAAATAATGAAAAATTAAAATACCATGTCTGAAAATTTAAATTTTATCTATAGTAACAGATCTTTTCATGAATAGAATAAAAATTAAATTATTATAAATGAAAAATTCCACTATGACCGCAGATATCTAATTCTTCTCTTGGTAAGTCAGTTTCGACATTGCCAGGTATTTTGTTGGTGTAGGTGTTATTATAGGATTCGATATATTACATTTATTTATTTATTTCATTTATGATAACTTTTCTGTATTTTGTAAACAAAATTTAATCTTGAAACCGAAAATATCTACTAAAAAAATCAACCCCTCTCATCATGGCATCCAATGAGACAAATAAAAAATATCGGTAATATTTAATTAAATTATTGGGAAGGGGTGAATGGATGTTAACTTTGCTTAATAAGGGTGCATCATGTACAAAGTTGTAGATTCCCTGGGTTAGATACTCATAGATTAACTGGTGTGTTTTGGTGACTAAGTTTAAAAGATTTTCAGAATAAATACGACGTTATTGTGGAAGGAATAAAGGAATATATTGTTTGTTTTTGTTTTATGGCATATCAACCTCGGTGGGACATTTAATGCCGACAAATTTTGAAATAAAATTCTTAGTGGATACTTAATTGAACCCATAGATAGTACCTTAAGAGGTACTACCACTCCGGGTCAGAGTGAACCAGGGAACAATGGGGTGATCTACATTCATCAAACCTCCAGAACTGGAACCTCACCATCAGTTAGAGTTTAATGTCATACCCAGGACATGAAGACCCTCAACACGGAACTTTGAACCCAACCTTTAATTCAATCCACGGCTGTATCCTGTTCTCATTCAGCTAACCATAGCTGGGGTACAGGTGTTTTATTGCCACACATTTTAATGAATCTTCAATAGTTTAGACATACATAGGAAGTGATTATTTTCCTTGGTTATTTGTCTATCCGAGTTTAGTAACGATTCAAATTGGTAAATCATTTTTAACACCAATATCGTCCCCCATATAGACAATCCTGTTTTTCTCTATAAAAGTCGTAATTGGGAGCCATCACGGAACTTCAAACCGAACACTTTATTTAATCCATTGGGGTAGATTGTTCTCATTCCGTTAACCATGAATGGGTACAAGTGTTAAACTGTTAAGTATCATTTTTTATTATCACCCTTGGTCAGGATTGAACCTGCATCCTACAAATGACTTTCACTTTAGAACTGCATATATCCGTTGCGCTATGTGTCAATACATCAGACAAATAATGTCTGGGGTTTTTTTTGGGGGGGGGGACAATGCTGTAAATGCTAATCAAGACGCGGCCATGTTTATTATCCAAAATGGCGTCTATATGTGAGCTGCTTCGGATCTACCGTGAATCTCTCGACTATAATTGGATTTACATTTAGTTTCTATGAATAAAATCAACATGAGGTAAGTATTTAAATATTTATTATTTTAGTTTTGTAGAATTGTTTTTCATTGTCTATTTTATTCGACAACTTTAAGCAATTTTTTTCCTTCGGTAAAATACCGATTTCAACAATTTGAAATAATGATTACAAACTGCCCAGAGCTATCAACAAATTTCCACATTGATTCCTTTATTCACGCTAGTGAGGTTAATTGCAATATATTGAAATATAAACCCTTTATAAATATGACGCAAGGTATAATCGGCTAAACTTGCAAATCGTCGTCAAAATTAAAACGTAAAATTTTGACGACGATTTGCAACACATCAAACTAAATTTCGAAATTAAAATTGATTTTAAAAATCCGATTCGAAATACTTTACTTTTTTTTTTTTTTCTTTTTTTTTTGTTAAGTCAGGTTAGTAATTGTTTTATTTCATTTATTTCACGAATCTTGAAATATTTTCTAAACTAAAATATTTATGTGCAGTTTAGAAAATATTTCAAGATTCGTTAAATAAATGAAATAAAAGAATTATGGTTAAATAAATGAAATAAAACAATTACTAACCTGACTTACCTGACTTTAATTTGATGTGTTGCAAATCGTCTTCAAAATTTTCCGTTTTAATTTGGACGACGATTTGCAAGTTTAGCCGTATAATCTTATTTCAGACCTTTTTTTTTAAATTCCCAAAACAAAACCGATGTTCATAATTTCAAAGACTTTCTGGATAAATAAGATCACGAAAACTATTTCTCTTGATTAACTGACTAGAAGCGGCTACCCAGCGTCGCCTGAGTAGAAAAAGGGCGCAACAAAATTTAGTCTCGCAGATCCATTATTACTTAATCGTGAGTTGCATCCTCACAGGATGCCCCATTAAAATCCCTATGTAAAAAAGACCTTACGTTTATCTGATCTGATCTGGTGGGGCATCAGAGAAAACGTGCACAGACACTCTGAAAAGCTCATATTGAAAATATTGAATACAAAAAAATAAAATCATGCTGTTACTATTTAATTTTTTTTTAAATTATCTTCACGAATATAAGTCAAATCTTCATTATTTTTACTCAAAGGGCAAGATCTGGTGATAGTAAGTGTGTATATATTTACGTTAATTATTTTATTTTCGTAGTTTCATCCGGACATACACACACACATACATACATACATAAACACAACTGCCTTTTACATATGTATTGATAGATAGATTTAATATTTTTGTTACTGTATAAATTACCATGCACCGAGTCCTGTCGGTGAGGCTTTAGAATACACCAACTGCGCCTCTGAAAAGGGGTAACCCCCCTCCCAATGAGATCACCTGTTGATTCTGGGTGGCAACTCGTAATACTTAAATTTCGCCCTTACTTAGACTAGAAGGGCCGTCAGAGAGGACCTCTCCAATTAATCGGCTGGTCACGTCAAACCCTAGAACCTATATTATTGTCCCAACTCTATTGCCCTTATGGCAACCCTCTACCCTTTTTATCATATGTGTGACAATTCACATTATCAGAATGAGGTGTAAAACAGGCATGTCCAACATATGGATTACATATGTTTATCATGATGGCCATACGGATTACATATGTCTGTCATGAGGGCTGCACATGACAACTAAGTCTTTAAATTCTTCTTCTACATTAACAGAACAAAGTGATGATTGATATCATTAATTTCTTATCAACTAAAAGCCAATGAATACATATTTAAAAAAAAACATTTTTTGTTAAAAAGAAAGGAAAAAAGAATTTAAAACCCAGCCCTGCCCCTTTAAATCGAGGGGCAGGTGTTGCCTGGAGGGAAAATAAAAGCTAATATATGTGTGAGTTATGAATGAGTTGTTTGTTGAAGAAAAAAAAACATTTTTGTTAAAAAGAAAGGAAAAAAGACTATTGCTGACAGAGTTCAAATAAGGAAATAGACCAGAAGGGCTGTCATGATGGCCACACGGATTATATATGTCTGTGTGACGAAATTGAAAGGTAGACATATGAACAAGCGGATTCCCAGCCCCCACAAACAAAGCGCGTCAGGATATGTTTGGCCTGTGCGAAGGGGAAGAGTGTGGCGAGTGGCTACGGATATTCGAACTCGCTACCTCCTCGTAGCTGAAATGCTGTTGGCAGAAACCCGGATGAGGTGTCATCGGAATTTGCATAAGCGCAGCCAAACGAGCAGAAATAAAACGGACTGTCGCTGACACAGGGAGTGAGGAAGAAAGCAAGTGTTTGGACGGCAAGTGAAATCTGACGACTGCTATTTGGGGTGTCAGGAAGTGAGAGTAACGTGCTCAGTTGGTAGAGACTGTGCTGACGGCGAAAGAAATTACATTTCGTTTGCTAGAGAGAGTTGCAAAAGATTAATATCTTAAATCTTTTAGACCACCCAAAAGAGTCTGTCATGACAACCGCACATGACAACTAAGTCTTTAAATCTTTCTTCTACATTAACAGAACAAAGTGATGATTCTTATCATTGATTTCTTTATTATCAAGTAAAAACCAATGAATATATATATCTAAAAAAACAAATTTTTGTTAAAAAGAAAGGAAAAAAGACTATTGCTGACCGAGTTCAAATAATAAAATAGACCAGAAGGGCCGTCAGAGAGGATCTCTCCAATTAATCGGCTGGTCACGTCAAACCATAGAACCTATATTATTGTCCCAACTCTATTGCCCTTATGGCAACCCCCTACCCTTTTTATCATATGTGTGATAATTCACATTATCAGAATGAGGTGTAAAACAGGCATGTCCAACATATGGATTACATATGTATGTCATGATGGCCACACGGATTATATATGTCTGTCATGACAATCGCACATGACAACTGTCTTTAAATCTTTCTTCTACATTAACAGAACAAAGTGATGATTGTTATCATTAATTTCTTTATCAACTAAAAACCAATGAATATATATCTAAAAAGCATTTTTGTTAGAAAGGAAAAAAGAATATTACTGACCAAGTTCAAATAATAAAACCTGCAAGTGTATCTACATACTAATAATATGCAATTGTATTTATATATACAACAAAGTAGCAGTGTGAACGGGAAGGCTAATTTGTATATCGATGTTAAAAATTTGATTTTAATAAATATGTGCTCAGTATTATTGATTTCTAATTGTTTGGTTTTATCTTAATGAATATGAGCAAAAAACTCGGGGATAAATCTTAAAAGAAATCCATTAACAAGACCAAATAACTGTAATTTTATTCTTTACTTCCTAATTTAACTAAATAGTTAAATTAAGAAAAATTTGCAATGAAAGACGAGAGTGATGGAAAATGATGGAAGAGTTAATTTCAAAGTTGTTCTCTTTTTCGATTTTAACCCTTCTGTTTCAAATCATTTTATCTGCATTCTTATTTAGTTTCATTAGTCTTTATAATTTGATATATTTCATTACATTAACATTTAAACACTTGCGCACTATTGACTTATAAATATAGCACGTTATATACATATATATATATAATATATATATATATTATGTCTCACAATCTTATTGAACTATAGAATAAGAGTTACATTTATTTGTTATGATATTGTTATGTTATAAAAAAAGTCGACGGGGTGGCCTAAAGTCGGTGTCAGCGAGGGAGTCTATCCCCTTTTCAATAGCGCTAGACCAAGGAGATTGTTTTTTTTTAGCATCCGAGGTGGAGCGCCACACCTACCATCAGCTCCTTACCGCACAGATCCTTGTGCTACTCATGCGCTGAGTTGGTGAGGACCGGTATCGAACTAGGAACCTTGTGGTTTCTAGGCGAACGCTCTACCGACTGAGCTAACCCGGCCCCTTGTTATACTACACAATTATTAGGTGTTTGTTACCATTGGTTTCAAAGCAGTATATTAGCTGCTTATCCCAGGGTGCTTTGTCTTGGGGATAGGTGGCTAATACGCTGCTTTGAAACCAATAGTAACAAACGCCTAATAATTATATAGTATACTATGGCACACAGACACCCTCGGAGGGTGCATATTCTAGCTAGTAACCATAATACTTCATTGACACCTCCATTTAAAGAATGCTCAATATCTCTTCACAGGCGATATCCCAACTCTTGCTTCATTGACTACGCACATCTTTATATTATTGAAGTCACTCAGTCAGACAGTCAACAATTAGTTTGACTGGCCAAGCCTAACCATGAAGTTACTAGTTCTACAATGAACCCACTATAACAGCTTAAATAATTACTGCCACTGCTGCCAGAAAGAGTCCATTAAGCTGAGGAGGTGTTTGACTGTTCCACTGTCCAATAGTTAACAATCTGTAACAGTCATTTCCAGACTGCAGGTTCAATCCTGGCTAAGGGTGAAAGTAACTCAGAATAACAATTATCAGTATTCTACATATATTAATATTTTAGATCTGCACCTGTAAGAAATCTACTAATAGAATTATTATTTTTTCTTTTCTTTTTTTTATTTGCAAATTTCTCTTCAGTTATTGAAAGCAATTAAGAAAAATATTATTTGAACTTGGAGATAACGGGTTAGGCCAGACTTCTTCTTAATTTTAGCGTTGCCTTCTAATCTCTACGTTCAATCTTTAAAGTAAGTAGCGTAGCGTACCGTATTTTCATTATTAATTTTAGACGCGTCTTTCCTTCATCTCATTATTACTTTTTTTCTTTTTTTGTCACAAATTTTTAGATCAAATACCCTGTGACAAAAGTAACTAAACTATTTTCATTTTAGTAGAATAAACCTACTGAGTTCCAATTACCGTCGAATTGGTAAGACAATGCAACAAGAAAGCCGTAACTTAATACGGATCTAACCTTATTGCAAGCCTACTGCAAAATGCACGAGTATTTATGAAGCATCGTAACCAATCAGGACTCTAGGAATGGAATCACTTAAATACATTATTGAAGTCAGTAAGTCTACTGTTGGTTTGAACAGTAGTTAAGTACAACTGAAGCAGTGTCCAAGACAGTTGGTATATATAGAAATCAAGAATGACCCATTCATGAATTTGGGTGATTTGGGTCATTCTATTCCTTGAGTTCTGATTGGCTGCTTGACTGCTTGATTTGAATGACATTGTGGAGTCTTATAAATATCCTGTCATTCTGCAGTAGACTTAGTGACTATTCGGGTTTGTATTCAAGTTACAACCGTTTTTTGCCTTGTCTTCCCAGTTCGACGGTAATTGGAACTTTAATTATTCTTCATACATGAATGGAGTATTCCTGGGTTCCATAAATACCAGCTGTTTTGGGCACTAGTTCAGTTGTGCTTAGTTGCTGTTGTTCAAACCAACAGCATACTCAGCTTGCAACACAGTTGGATGCTAATAACCCAACAAATTTCTACAATTATTAATCTTAGGTTCGTATTTTCGTTATCTTATTAGTGTTTTTATTATAACTTTCTAGATGAAATACCCCAGACAATGTAACCTGAATAGTTTTATTATTAATCTCAGTGTAGTCTTTTCTTTATCTTATTGTTACTTTTTATCACAAATTTCTAGATGAAAATACCCTCAAACAAAGAAACTAGTTAAGTTACTTTGTTTGAGGGTATTTCATCTAGAAATTTCTATTATTAATCAACAAGAAGCGGCTACCCAGCGTCGACTGGGTAGAGGATGTATCTGATGTATTGATTTGTTTGCTTTTGTGTAATAATAGACATATAGGATAGCATTTAACATATATATATATATATATATATATATATATATTATTGAGGTCAGTTAGTCTACTGTTGGTTTGAATAACAGCAACTAACTAAGCACCACTGAAGCAGTGTCCAAGACAGTTGGTATTTATAGAAATCAAGAATATTCCATTCATGCATTTGGGTGATTCCATTCCCTGAGTTCTGATTGGCTGCTTGGTTTCTATGATATTGTGGAGTTTTATAAATAACCTGTCAGTCTGCAGTAGAATTGCGACGAGACGGGATTGTATTGAGTTACAACCGCTTGTTGTCGTGTCTTACCAATTCGATGGTAATTGGAACTTAGCTTGATCATTCTTCATATATGATAGCGTGCTTGGTAACTATCAGTTTCTTGGTGATCTGACAGTCATTAACTGAATTTCGATTTGAATTTTTAACTTTACAATGTTTGACAAGGAATGAGATCATTTGAATTATTCGGACTATTGTTTTTTGGGCATTTTTTGTTGGATTCGGGAACCTTCTGGAACTTGGGAACCTTCTCTTCGAACTCGGAAACCTTCTTGTTGTAATCGGGAGCCTTTACGGAACTTCGAACCTAATCCCTTAATCAATACACGGGGGTAGACTTTTCTCATTCCGTTAATCATGAGTGGGTACAAGTGTTAAGCTGTGTTAATTATTGTCACCCATGACCAGAATTGAACCTTCAGCCTAGAGATAACTGTCATTTAGAACTGTATTAACTCAACGCCTATATCCACTACGACATGTGTTCAATTAGAGGGCACATCGGCCGAAACGTTGTGCAGATAACCATAAAGATTTGTGTAGGCTGATCAGTATTCAACCGTGTTGCAAGTTGAAACTGCTTCAGTCTACACAGATCCCTACATGGAGCTGCGAACAGGATTTTGATTGGCTGGTGGTTTTAGTGTGTATATTTTTACTTATATATACTGAACACTTGACCATGTCCTGTCGGTTGATACAGAGTGTATTCAGTTACTCTGTCTTTTTCTTTTGTCTGGTGACTGGATACTAGTCACAACCTTCCTGTGAAGGTGAGTAGGATGTTCATTCTACAATGAGGACAATAGTCCTCAACTTTATGGTTATTAATGATACAAATTATCAAGCTTCATCTCAAACATTCAAAGAAATAGAACCTGAGAATGGGGCTCTGGTCTTAAAATACTTAGCAAGATGTTAAGAGTTAAAGTAATTATATTTTTAAAAAACATTTTTATAGGTAAATGTGGCCGTGGGAGTTGCAGTCCATTGTGAATCAGATGGTGAGGTTCCAGTTTTGGAGGTTTGGGGAATATGGACACCCCTTCATCACCATTGATCTCTGGTCCACTCTGATCCTGAATGGTAGTACCTGTTAGGGTCCTATCTATGGGTTAAATAGAAAAATGTATTTATAAAAAAATTGAGTATCCATTAAGAATGACTTTATTTCAAAACTTTATCGGCATTAATGATCCACTGAGGTGGATATGCCGTAAAACAAAACCAAACCAAACCAAACCTATCTATGGTTAAATAGAAAAAATGTATTTATAAAAAAAAATTGAGTATCCATTAAGAATGACTTTTTTCAAAACTTTATCGGCATTAAATGATCCGCTGAGGTGGATATGCCGTAAAACAAAACAAAACCAAACCAACCTATCTATGGGTTAAATAGAAAAATGTATTTATAAAAGAAAATTGAGTATCCATTAAGAATGACTTTATTGCAAAACTTTATCGGCATTAAATGATCCGCTGAGGTGGATATGCCGTAAACAAAACAAAACCAAACCAAACCTATCTATGGGTTAAATAGAAAAATGTATTTATAAAAAAAAATTGAGTATCCTTAAGAATGACTTTATTTCAAACTTTATCGGCATTAAATGATCCGCTGAGGTGGATATGCCGTAAAACAAACAAAACCAAACCAAACCTATCTATGGGTTAAATAGAAAAATGTATTTATAAAAAAAAATTGAGTATCCATAAGAATGACTTTATTTCAAAACTTTATCGGCATTAAATGATCCGCTGAGGTGGATATGCCGTAAAACAAACAAAACCAAACCAAACCTATCTATGGGTTAAATAGAAAAATGTATTTATAAAAAAAATTGAGTATCCATTAAGAATGACTTTATTTCAAAACTTTATCGGCATTAAATGATCCGCTGAGGTGGATATGCCGTAAAACAAAACAAAACCAAACCAAACCTATCTATGGGTTAAATAAAAATGTATTTATAAAAAAAAATTGAGTATCCATTAAGAATGACTTTATTTCAAAACTTTATCGGCATTAAATGATCCGCTGAGGTGGATATGCCGTAAAACAAAACAAAACCAAACCAAACCTATCTATGGGTTAAATAGAAAAATGTATTTATAAAAAAAAATTGAGTATCCATTAAGAATGACTTTATTTCAAAACTTTATCGGCATTAAATGATCCGCTGAGGTGGATATGCCGTAAAACAAAACAAAACCAAACCAAACCTATCTATGGGTTAAATAGAAAAATGTATTTATAAAAAAAATTGAGTATCCATTAAGAATGACTTTATTTCAAAACTTTATCGGCATTAAATGATCCGCTGAGGTGGATATGCCGTAAAACAAAACAAAACCAAACCAAACCTATCTATGGGTTAAATAGAAAATGTATTTATAAAAAAAAATTGAGTATCCATTAAGAATGACTTTATTTCAAAACTTTATCGGCATTAAATGATCCGCTGAGGTGGATATGCCGTAAAACAAAACAAAACCAAACCAAACCTATCTATGGGTTAAATAGAAAAATGTATTTATAAAAAAAAATTGAGTATCCATTAAGAATGACTTTATTTCAAAACTTTATCGGCATTAAATGATCCGCTGAGGTGGATATGCCGTAAAACAAAACAAAACCAAACCAAACCTATCTATGGGTTAAATAGAAAAATGTATTTATATAAAAAAAATTGAGTATCCATTAAGAATGACTTTATTTCAAAACTTTATCGGCATTAAATGATCCGCTGAGGTGGATATGCCGTAAAACAAAACAAAACAAAACCAAACCTATCTATGGGTTAAATAGAAAAATGTATTTATAAAAGAAAATTGAGTATCCATTAAGAATGACTTTATTGCAAAACTTTATCGGCATTAAATGATCCGCTGAGGTGGATATGCCGTAAAACAAAAAACAAAACCAAACCAAACCTATCTATGGGTTAAATAGAAAAATGTATTTATAAAAAAAAAATTGAGTATCCATTAAGAATGACTTTATTTCAAAACTTTATCGGCATTAAATGATCCGCTGAGGTGGATATGCCGTAAAACAAAACAAAACCAAACCAAACCTATCTATGGGTTAAATAGAAAAATGTATTTATAAAAAAATTGAGTATCCATTAAGAATGACTTTATTTCAAACTTTATCGGCATTAAATGATCCGCTGAGGTGGATATGCCGTAAAACAAAACAAAACCAAACCAAACCTATCTATGGGTTAAATAGAAAAATGTATTTATAAAAGAAAATTGAGTATCCATTAAGAATGACTTTATTGCAAAACTTTATCGGCATTAAATGATCCGCTGAGGTGGATATGCCGTAAAACAAAACAAAAAACCAAACCTATCTATGGGTTAAATAGAAAAATGTATTTATAAAAAAAAATTGAGTATCCATTAAGAATGACTTTATTTCAAAACTTTATCGGCATTAAATGATCCGCTGAGGTGGATATGCCGTAAAACAAAACAAAACCAAACCAAACCTATCTATGGGTTAAATAGAAAAATGTATTTATAAAAGAAAATTGAGTATCCATTAAGAATGACTTTATTGCAAAACTTTATCGGCATTAAATGATCCGCTGAGGTGGATATGCCGTAAAACAAAACAAAACCAAACCAAACCTATCTATGGGTTAAATAGAAAAATGTATTTATAAAAAAAAATTGAGTATCCATTAAGAATGACTTTATTTCAAAACTTTATCGGCATTAAATGATCCGCTGAGGTGGATATGCCGTAAAACAAAACAAAACCAAACCCAAACCTATCTATGGGTTAAATAGAAAATGTATTTATAAAAAGAAAATTGAGTATCCATTAAGAATGACTTTATTGCAAAACTTTATCGGCATTAAATGATCCGCTGAGGTGGATATGCCGTAAAACAAAACAAAACCAAACCAAACCTATCTATGGGTTAAATAGAAAAAATGTATTTATAAAAAAAATTGAGTATCCATTAAGAATGACTTTTATTCAAAACTTTATCGGCATTAAATGATCCACTGAGGTGGATATGCCGTAAAAACAAAACAAAACCAAACCTATCTATGGGTTAAATAGAAAAAATGTATTTATAAAAAAAATTGAGTATCCATTAAGAATGACTTTATTTCAAAACTTTATCGGCATTAAATGATCCACTGAGGTGGATATGCCGTAAAACAAAACAAAACCAAACCTATCTATGGGTTAAATAGAAAAATGTATTTATAAAGAAAATTGAGTATCCATTAAGAATGACTTTATTGCAAAACTTTATCGGCATTAAATGATCCACTGAGGTGGATATGCCGTAAAACAAAACAAAACCAAACCTATCTATGGGTTAAATAGAAAAATGTATTTATAAAAGAAAATTGAGTATCCATTAAGAATGACTTTATTGCAAAACTTTATCGGCATTAAATGATCCTCTGAGGTGGATATGCCGTAAAACAAAACAAAACCAAACCAAACCTATCTATGGGTTAAATAGAAAAATGTATTTATAAAAGAAAATTGAGTATCCATTAAGAATGACTTTATTGCAAAACTTTATCGGCATTAAATGATCCTCTGAGGTGGATATGCCGTAAAACAAAACAAAACCAAACCAAACCTATCTATGGGTTAAATAGAAAAATGTATTTATAAAAGAAAATTGAGTATCCATTAAGAATGACTTTATTGCAAAACTTTATCGGCATTAAATGATCCTCTGAGGTGGATATGCCGTAAAACAAAACCAAACCAAACCAAACCTATCTATGGGGTTAAATAGAAAAATGTATTTATAAAAAAAAATTGAGTATCCATTAAGAATGACTTTATTTCAAAACTCTATCGGCATTAAATGATCCTCTGAGGTTGATATGCCGTAAAACAAAAACAAACCAAAACCAAAGAAATAGAATGAGATTATGTTGAAAAAATGAGAATTTATAATGCAGAATTGATACTTCTTTTCTATCTAGTTGCATTACTACTTATTGTCGTAGGTATGTAAAGAACAAAAGAGCCAACAAATCTGACATTTGAGATAGATACGTCTGAGAAAAAGAGTAGCCGCAGCTTAGCAGTGAATTATTGTGTCTGTGATGTTTTGTAGAGATGGAGAGTGGGGGGTAGGAGGAGGAGGAGGAGGAGGAAAGAAAGAAAAATATTTTTCAGCTCAGAGACAAAGAACTGTTATGAATTCGATGTTTGGAAAGAAAGAAGAAATTTATATTTGATGTATTAATGTTTTGATACTTGATGTTTGTATGTTGGTTTTCTTTGAGAATTGGTCGTTCGTATTATCTGCTACTTTGCTCTGTCATATATCACAGTAAACACATGAAAAAAAGAAACGAGTGAAAGACATATATACGAGGGAGGCGCGTAAGTGTAATGGTTATTGCTGAAGTGAGTTAGTGTATGTGTTGGTTTGAACAACAGCAACTAGCTAAGCACAGCTGAACCAGTGCCCAAGACAGTTGTTATTTATGGAAATCAAGAATAGTCCATTCATATATTTGGGTGATTCCATTCCTTGATTCCTGATTGGCTGCTTGGTTTCTATGATGTTATGAGGCTTCGTTGATTTTTTACAAAATATATGTTGTATTCAAAATGTACGTAATGAAGGGGTACTCCACACTCCCCAGAGTTCCAAATTGGAACCTCACCATTAGATGCACTTTAACGTCATACCTAGGATAGTAAGATACCCAGTCACTGCCTTCTGATACATATATGATAAGAAGGGTTATATATATTTACCAACCCCTCCGCACGAAAATGACACAAGGTCAATTTCTTAAGCGGAGTTCAACAGGTTTGAATTCAGAGTTTTCCTTCTCCTAGACCGGTTGCCTAACCAAGGTTAAAGAGCCCAGTCTGTCCTACTATTTATCCATAGCTTGAAGGAGATTAAGATTTATACCTTTCCCAAGGGTATTAGCGCTAAGTGAAATTCAGTTACCATGTCCAGGATTTGAACTCGGGGAAACGAGTCCATTTCCCATGACTTTAACCATTACACCACGCGCTTCCTATTCCTTCTGATACATATATGATAAAAAGGGTAATAGGTTTGCCATAAGGGCAATGTTCGGGACAATCATATAGTTGCTATCACCTGTCGTAACCAACCGATTTGATCGGAGGGGCCTCTCCAACTGCGCGTCTTGCCCAAGAGCCAAAAGGGAGTGTTGTAAATCATGGACTGCTCAACTACCAGGATTCCGTCCTTAAGCATCACTCCATTCATAAACACTTCTACATGGTAGCGCATCGTCCCCGTATTGTGTTAAAAGACTCAGATAAATTTCAGCCGTCGACACTCCTTCCGACCAGAGAAATCTGGTCACTTCCTTGGTGCATACAACTAGTGGAGCGATCATGTTGACACTGTAAAGACAGCAAGCAAAATGGCGCGACCAGTCTCAAACTTCGATTAGGTGACCTCAACAGTGCCAACTATAACCACGCAAGCGCAAAATTCAGTGTGTCATTATTAAAGATATGTCATGGCGAAAGTGCGGATAATTTTTGACTCTCCCTCGTACTTTATTTATCATAGAACTGATAGAACCAAACTAAAAGGAATGAATGGAGATGTGTATGTTGAAATTTTTCATCGTTGTAAGTGTATGTGAAATTCATCGGAGATATTAAAGTTTGTGAAAGACTTGCATAGTTGAGAAGTAACCATTGGAAAATTGTGTGCGGTATACTGTTCATGGTGTCATGTTTAATGCGACATTTTGCTTTGCTTTTAGAAGTCCGTCGCAGGACAGACTCTCCCGTAAAATACTTTATGGGGAACTCGCAGATGGCACACAAAGGACAGGAGCCCCCCAAAAGCGGTTCAAAGACCATATTAAGACGACGCTGAAGAATGCACCATCAGACCTTCAAAGCGTGGAAGATCTGCCTCTAAACAATGGTTAGCGAGACGCGTGTCGCACAGGAGCTGAGCGGCTCAATATCGAGATTAACAGGGCTGCAGAATCGGTGACGTCTTCGTCGTCATGACACCAAATCCAGATGGGAATTTCCCTTTCTATGTATGTGACCGCATCTGCAAGTCCAGAATTGGACTAACTAGCCACCAGAGGGTCAGCAACTGTTAATGCGACATTAGGTTAGCTAGAAACGGAAAATCCATGTCCTAGAAGACAAGACAAGTTTTAGTAATTAGCAGGTAAAGAATGAGATTTAAGAGAATGGGCGTGTCCGTTGAGTGTCACATGACATTCTCCAAAACCCAGTCTTGACCTCTAGGCCTCTGTTTTTCAACTGAAGGAACGTGTCTCTGACCCTGCCAGGGAATAGTAAAGCCACACGGATATTTTACGTTCCCTTATTATTTACCTAACCTCTCCATACGAGCAGGGTGCAACGCAAGGTCATTTTTTTAGCGAAGTTTAACAGGTTTGAATTCGGAGTTTTCCTTCTTTTAGACCAGTTGCCAGACCAAGGTTAAAGAACCAAGTCTTTCGTACTATTTACCCATAGCTGGGGGGAGAATAGTTTAATTCCTTTATCATGTAAGCTTTTTTGTACCCCTTCCCTATACTGCTTGATCGTGAACCAATATGTGTATATTTCAATTATTTATTGTCGGCCTACAACAGCCTCAGCTGAAATTCAAACTCAGTTTGCTTATTACATTTTTCTACACAGCTAATGACACTCTCACTATCATTCCCCTCTCTCCCTCCCTCTTTCTTTCCCCTCTTTCTCTCCCTCTCTCATATTACACTCCTATTTTCTTCTTTTTCCCTTCTCTCTTCCTCCTCTCACTTCCATTATTTGTCACTCTCTTTCTCTCTCTCTCTCTGTCATCACAACTTTTCTTTGTCTTAGCATCTTTCTCCCCTCTCTATCTCTCCTCTCTCTCTCTCCTCTTTCTCTCTCTCTCTCTCTCTCTCTCTCTCTCTCTCTCTCTCTCTCTCTCTCTCTCTCTCTCTCACTTTCATTCCGCTCTCTCTCCTCTCATCACAATCCTATCTCCTCACTTTTCTTCCTCCTCTCACTTCATTACTTGTCACTCTCTCTCCCCCTCTCACTTTGTCACTCTCTCTCTCCCCCTCTCACTTTTGTCACTCTCTCTCTCCCCCTCTCACTTTTGTCACTCTCTCTCCCTCATCACACTCCTATTCTATTCTCTCTCTCTCTCTCTCTCTCTCTCTCTCTATCTCTCATCACACTCTTATTCTATTCTCTTCTCCTCTCTCTCTCTCTCATCACACTCCTATTCTATTCTCTCTCTCTCTCTCTCTCCTCTCTCTCTCTCTCTCTCTCTCCTATTCATCTCTCTCTCCCTCATCACACTCCTATTCTATTCTCTCTATCTCTCATCACCTCCTATTCTATTCTCTCTCTCTCTCTCCTCATCACACTCCTATTCTATTCTCTCTCCCTCTCTCTCTCTCCCTCTCCTCTCTCTCTCTCTCCTCATCACACTCCTATTCTATTCTCTCTCCTCTCTCTCTCTCTCTCACTCTCTCTGAATACACAGGAACCTTAAAGAAATAAAAACGTATACAACAGCAATGTCTAGACATTACTTTAATACGTATCAAGCAAATCACCAATAACTGAACAATTTTTGTTTTATTTCATTTCATTTTATTTCAAAAATATCTGCGATTCTATCCGGTTAATAAAAAATGAAAAAAGACATGTAAAGATGGCAGTGAACATTTCGAAAATTTAAGAATGACTCAAATTTAATAAAAACTCTGACATTACTTTTTGATGTGACCAAGAATTAAATTTCATATCTTTCGCCTAATGCTGTGAGTTAAGAATCTTATAAATTGGTGGATAAAAGTTCCAAATTAGATTCTCAAGAAATAAAATCATGTAAAACGGTAAATGAAATCAAAGAACTTTCCTGGTTTTTCTTGGAGAAAAAGAAATTAAGCTTCTTACTTATCTAATATTATATTTGCGATTTTTGGTTGTTTGTTGGTGTTTTCTATACATTTTTTAACGTTTTATTTTTGGCAAAAGCTTTTATATAGGAAACAGTCCCAATTACAGAGTTGGTTGTCCGACTAAAAGTACATGACACTGAAAGGGGGGAGTTGGAGGAGGAGGATATGGTTGAATTCACAAGCTGGGAATAGAAATGATCCGAGAGACAGATTAGTCAGGCATGAATGACTACTCAGTCTGAATTCAATATGAATGACTGAAAACTGCAGCAAGGTGACACTGCTTTGCCCGGGAGAAAATACCAACTTTTAAAGTAACTTTTCTTTTTCTTTTTTTTTTTTAACTGTCTTGATATTCAAAATGAGTAAAGAAAATATATTGGCTGAATGTGTTATGATAAAAAGATTTTTTTTTAAAAGAAAGAAAGATATTAAAGCTAATGTTGTAGGAGGGTGACTCTGTATTGCCCGGGAGAAAATATCATAATGATAATTTGAAAGGAACTTCTTAACCTTTTTTTTTTGTGATAGATTACATATTTATTGAACTTATTAAAATCTTGATATGATGTGATATTCTTCCGTGTTACAATAAGATAGATTTATGCAAAATTCAGATTATTATAATAACGCTTATTCTTTACTTCTCTTTCCTTTTTTCTTCTCTCTTTACTTCTCTTCCCCTTTTTTCCTTTTCTTTTTTCTCTTTTTTTCTCTTTTTCTTTTTCTTTTTTTCTTTTTTTCTTTTTCTCTTTTTCTCTTTTTCTTTTTCTTGTCTCTTTTTCTTTTGTGTCTTTTCTTTCTTTTCTCTCATTTTCTCTTTGTCTTTTTTTTTCTCTTTTTCCTCTTTTTTCTCTTTTTTCTTTTTCTCTTTCTCTTTTCTTTTTTTTTCTTATTGTATACATATGTGTGAATGTGTGTGTATATATATATATATACATATATATATAACCACACTGAGGAGAAGTGATACTTCGAAACACGTGTCTGTGGATTACTTACTTATTTATTATATATATATATATATATATATATATATATATATATATGCATATGTATGTGCATATATATATATATATATATATATATATATATAATCCAAAGAAAAAATCTTCCTTAATACATAGAATTTTGTTTTTAAGTGTCGTAGTTTGCAGAGCTCATTGTGTGCTCTTATTGTCAAAATCACAGAGCAAAATTATATAAGTAAAAAATATAAGAGAAGATTTAGATTTTTTGCTTTATAGCCAATTTCAGGAAGCCTGGACCAAATGTCTAGTGTTTCCAGTCATCAGATGCGAATGATGAATTCTTTTACTTTTAAGGCAGTTGAAAACGGATTTTTTAAAAATTGTAATGTGTTCCTCTGAAGTTGAAATCTGTAATAGATTGATTTAACAGTTACCCTTAATAAATGACCAGACAGCAAAATACAAACTGGGCAAGATGTTAATTTATTTCAATGGGGAAAATTGATTTGATATACGAGGAAATTGAGTTATGAACAGTACAAATTAAACTTGTGAGTCAAGGTACCACATATATATATATATAAATATTAGTTGTGGTATAGCCAATGTAACTCATCATTTTCTTTAATTATTGTCAGAGATGTATCTTCCCAATGGACATTTAAATTGATAAATAACATTGGTTTTTTCCACTGTCTTTTTGAAATGGAAATAATTATTATTAACGACTAAATTTACAAATTTATATAATCATATATCTATATGTAAATAGACACACACACACACACACACACACATATACATATATATATATATATATATATATATATATATATATATATATATAAATATTCTTTTTCGAACTTTTTGAAATTCTATTCTTGTCTCCAGCTCAAAAAATAAAAATACTACTCTGATAAAGGTCGGCAAAATCTGTGTACGGAACATTTTATGCATTTTTCCTATTATTATTATTATCATCATCATTTCAACTCCATCTGATTATTTTAATAATAATAATAACGTAAATCCGTATACATTTTGATAAACAGACCGAAACACATGTGTAAGTGATATCGATAAAATTCATTTTTATCTATCTACATTTCTTTTCTTTACTCATTTTTTCCATATAT
This sequence comes from Doryteuthis pealeii, assembly GCA_023376005.1. Taxonomy (NCBI): domain Eukaryota; kingdom Metazoa; phylum Mollusca; class Cephalopoda; order Myopsida; family Loliginidae; genus Doryteuthis; species Doryteuthis pealeii. The sequence continues at coordinate 71,706,728 of CM042164.1, read as the reverse complement.
ATATATATATATATATATATGATAATAAAGATTAACTTTTGATTAAGACTTTTTTGTCTAATTCTTTATCGATTCCTATGAACAGACTAAGATATATATGAACAGATAGTCTGTTCATATCTATCTATTGATCGATAGACAAGAAAATGTATTTTCTGATGTACTGATCTCCAGAATAATTGATCACTTTATTTTTTTAATATAAACACTTATGAAGATTATGACTTTAATACACAAAAATGCTGGTGGAGTAATACTACCCATGGAATTAACACTCTTAGAAGATATTCTCTTTGGTTTTTGACTAAGTAGTAAATGAACTATCAACACATAAGAGGCTAAACATTTTTTGGTTAAATCGAACTTAATGGACCTAAATTCCATCATTGTATGTCAACCCTGCCGAAAGCAAAAAAATGGAAAAATCAGGGAATAAACCGAATTTAATGAAATTTTCAGTGTTGATATATTAATAAATAAAAGATATAATGCACCTGCTATTTTATTTTTAAACTTTTTCATTTTTCAGGTCAGTTAAAATTTGAACCATGTATATTTGAGGCCTTACACAGATTCTCAAAGAATTTTTGGCATTATTTTTCTTTTGGCGGGGTGACATACAATGGTGGAATTTAGATATGTTAAGTTCGATTTAACCCATTTTTTTTATTTGAATACTCTAGCTTCTTAAAATATTCCCTAAATAAAACTAGATTAAATTATTCAAATTGATGGAATAATTTTTTCTGAGCCATGTAGAGGAAAATATTAAGGAATAACCCAGATTTGAGCAAAAAATTATAGAATGATCTTGTAAAACAATTCTTTATCCAAATTGTTGAAAACATTATGGAATGATCTTGTAAAACAATTATCAACATTTGATAAAGAAAAATTTATAGATTAGTGATTACCTTTTTCAAGTTATATGGCAAGCTACTCAAATTTATTTGATCCCTGTCAGCTGTGGGTGTATAATATGCTGACTGCACCTCTGCATAGGGATAAGACCCCCGCCTTTAATGAGGCCACCACTTGTCTGTGAGTGGCAGCCCATAATGCTTTATATAGTCTGTTACCTGGGTACTAAGTGACCATACTCTTCAAATTGCTCTTATGTCAAACACCCACCCTTTTTATTATATAAGTACTAGAAGGTGGTGGCTGAAGGTGAACCACCAGTATTTGTTAATATACATCTATTATTAATGGAGATTCGCTTCCGGTTTTTGTCTGTAACAAAAACTACGTCACTGCTTACGTCACACAACCAAATCTATTAATAATGGAGATTCGCTTCCGGTTTTTGTCTGTAACAAAAAACATGTCACTGCTTATGTCACACAACCAAAAATCGTCATAACAGAATAAATACACTCAAAATGTGAGCATGCAATGTTAAACAGTCCTCATTGGGTTTTTTAAACAAGTTTTAATAAATACATAGCTGGTATTAACTATCTATATATAATTTGTTTTATTTTAATATATATTTAAAGTTATCAGAACTAAGTTTCCATTTCAAATTTTTTATTTTTTACTCCTTTAATAAATTCATTTTATTTTTTACTCCTTTAATAAATTTGATGATTTTACTTTACTTATGATACAAACTCTCTGATATTAAATTTTCAACTCCCATCCCCTCAAGCAATATTTATTTTACGTCGCCCAGAGGGCGTTTTTTTATTTTACTAGTGAATTCAATGAAAATTATTTCTACCAGTTTATCAATACACAGGAAGTTAATGAAAACAATTTCTTAAACAAATCCTATAAATGAAAAACAAGATTTGGCATTTAATAACCCACAACAGTTGATATACCTTTATATTTAATTCAGGAAGAAATGGTTGTTTTTGCAGTGCAATATTATATAGAATCCCAAAAAGCTACCGCCCTGTCGGTGGGGCATTAGAATGCACCGACTGCACCTCTGCAGAGGGGTAAGACTCCCCCAATGGGGCCACCTGTTGGCCGTGGGTGTCGACCCGTGATGCTTAAGGATAGAGCCCAGGTGGATTAGCAGTTCTTGACTTGCAATACTCCACTTTGGCCCTATCTTGGGCTAGACAGGCAGTCGGAGAGGCCCCCTCCGATCAATCGGCTGGTCACGTCAAGCCCTAGCACCTATATGATTTTCCCAACCCTATTTCCCTTATGGCAAGCTCCAACCCCCTTTTATCATATGGGTGCTAGAAGGCAGTGGCTGAGGGTCTACATGTCCTGGGAATAACGTTAAACTCTATCTGATGGTGAGGTTCTAGTTTTGGAGGTTTGGGGAATGTGGAGCACCCCTTCATCACAATTGCTCCCTGGTCCACTCTGACCCGGAGTGGTAGTACCTGTTAGGGTCCCATCTATGGATTAAATAGAAAAATGTATTTATAAAAAAATTGTATTATCCATTAAGAATTGATTTATTTCAAAACTTTATCAGCATTAAATGACCCACTGAGGTTGATATGCCGTAAAACAAAACAAAACAAACCAACCCAAAAAGCTAGACAGACACCACAGCTTTATAACTCATAATAAACTGTTCCCTATAGACCACCATTTCTGCCTTATAGACCATGACTTTAACAGAGATGCTAAATTCACCAGAACAGGAAATTGAACAAAATTTATCTATTTCATCAATACGAGAAGAACCTATGAAGATAAATGTATATTATGTCTAGAAAACTGAATCCCATAAGAACCTAACAAGTTAAACTTCCCAAAAAAAAAAAAACATTTTTTTTAAACACTCGCATAATTCATTATCTTTTTTATATAAAAGATAATCTAATGTTAAAAGAATTCTTAGTTTTGAAATATTTCTCATTATATAACTTTCATAGTCTGATTCTATTATTTACAGTCTGCAACACCATTGAGGCCTATTTTGTATTTTACTCAGAAAGTTTTTATAGCTAGTTTAAACCCATTATATCATTGAATAGAGTGTGGTGAAATCTTTCTGTTGCACATATAATCTATTTTTCTCCCTCCCTCAAGGCATCATGGAATGTTAACTAAAAAGATTGGTTTCTAAAAAGGTAGACAAAAAATATCTCCTCAAATGAAGAGTTCTCTTTTTGCCTCTATTAAATAGTTATCAACTTTACCACGACTTTAAATTTGTTTAATGTGTGGTGATTTTAAGGCTTTAAGATTGCTAGAAATATTATGAGATCTTTATGGTCGATTAATAAAAAGGGTCCTCATGAATTTTTTTAATGTGTGGGGTGTTAAGGGCTTTAAGATTGCTAGAAATATTATGAGATCTTTATGGTCGATTAATAAAAATGGTCCTCATGAATTTGTTTAATGTGTGGTGATTTTAAGGGCTTTAAGATTGTTAGTAATATTATGAGATCCTTATGGTCTATTAATAAAAAGGGTCCTCAGGAATATGACATGTGGACATTAGATAAAACAAATATGTAAAAATGTCCCCACTCAATAGGTGCCACTTAAATTTGACTTGTATTTACATTCCCCAACACCATTGAGGCCTATTTTGTGTTTTATTCAAGAAGTTTTTACAGCTAGTTTAAACCCATTATATCATTGAATAAAAAAAAAGTAAAAAGTAAAGTCATCTTTACCGATTTTTAGATTATGAAATAAGTAGCCAAATTACCCATTTATCTAAATACCCATCTCGCTATATTGTAAGTCATTTTGTTGGGGGATGAGGAGTATTACCTTTCTGCAGCAGATACAATCAACATATTCTAAACCCCATTAATAGGGTTTATAGCAAATGAGTTATCTGCTCTTTACTGTGATTCTTCTCAATATTTGACTTTTAAATTATGAAGTAATTAGCTGAAGTACCCATCTATGGCAAGTTTTCCAAATTTTCATATATTTTAAGGGTCTTCCTTTTTTAGGTTGGGTATTACCTTTCTGCAGGGGATACAGTCAGTATTCTAAGCTTTACTGACAGGGCTTATAGCTATTGAAGTCAGTCAGTCTACTGTTGGTTTTAATAACAACAGCTTACTAAGTCCAACTCAAGCAGTGTCCAAGACAGCTGGTATAAATAGGAATCAAGAATGATCCATCCATGAATCTGGGTGATTTGGGTGATTCCACTCCTTGAGTTCTGATTGGCTGCTTGACTGCTTGATTTGAATGACATTGTGGAGTCTTATATATACTTTGCCATTTTGCTGTGGACCTTGTAGCATTCGAGTTTGTATTTGAGTTACAATCGTTTGTTGCCTTGTCTTCCCAGTTCGACGGTAATTGGAACCTTAATTATTCTTCAATAGCAAATGAGTTATCTGCTCTTTACTGTGATTCTTCTCAATATCTGACTTTTAAATTATGAAGTAATTAGCCGAAGTACCCATCTATGGCAAGTTATCCAAATTTTGATATATTTTAAGGGTCTTTCTTTTTTAGGTTGGGTATTATCTTTCTGCAGGGGATACAGTCAGTATATTCTAAGCTCTACTGACAGGGCTTATAGCAAACGAGTTATCTGCTCTTTACTGTGATTCTTCTCAATATCTGACTTTTTAGATTATGAAATAACTAATGGAATTACTCTATGCTAGATTTTCTAAATGTTCCTATATTTTAAGGCCTTTTATTTGGGGAAGGATATTACCCTTCTGCAGGGGATACAATCAGCATATTCTAAACTCCACCAACTACTGAAAATGATTGCAAAATAGAATGAAAAATTTTTTAAAAAAGAACCTTTTTTCAAATTCCTATTAGAACTAAATGTAGTATTTCTAACTCTCTTTGTTAAGAAAACAAAAAAATTATAATTTCAACCAGATGAGCCATGGGATATTATTGTGTCTAATCATTCCTTTTTTTAAAAATTGTTGATTAAATTATGATGTCATTATTCTAAAAATTGAAAATAAAAAACAGAAAAATAAAAAATAGATAAAAACACAAGATTTATTGAGTTATTTTATTTTTAGATTATTTTTATTTTAGATTTTGTTTTTAAATTTTTTAAATTTTTGAATTTTTTTATTTTAGAAATTTTTTTATTTTTAAATTTTTTTAAATTTTTATTTTTTATTTCCTTATTCTTTTTATTCTTTTAATTTTTTACTTTTTTACCTTTTTTCATTTTTTTGTTTTTGTTTTATTCTTTTTTTTTGTTTTTGTTTTATTCTTTTTTTGTTTTATTTTTTTTTTGTTTTATTCTTTTTTTTTGTTTTTTGTTTTCATCAAAGCTTAATTACATTTTAATTTCCCAAAGATTTCAAATTACTTCCCCTCAGCGCTATATTTGCAATTTGAACAAACCAAAACAACACTCCTTTTTTGAAAAGAAGTCCTGCCAATTGAATTTTCTCGTTGGCATCTCTCTTTACTTGCCGATCGATTTGATCCAATCAGGTCTCTGTTATTTTGATAAATCACAAGCGAACAAAGAAAACACACACAAAAGAAAGTACACAGTCTTGTTCAACACTGACGGCTAAAATTTAATATCCACTTTCTTAGCAATTCTTTTCATGTTAATTGTAGTATAATTACTATGAGTTTTATTCTCTAGTTAAATCATATTTAACAAATTTTTTTGAATAAGACACTAACTTGATTCTTCTGTATTGTGTTAGGGTAAACAACTTATACTTACATTCATAGGAAAGCCCTATCAACTATTGTTTACTGTTATCAAATAGATATTATAATAATGCATATGTGCTTTCAGCATCAAATCTTATTTTATTTTTTTTAAATAAAATACTTAGACCTTGCCAGAGAACTGAGAAAACTGGAATATGAAGGTGAATGTCGTACGAATTGTAATTGGTACCCTTGGAACGGTCTCAAAAGCTCTGGAAAAGAATTTGGGTGAATTCGAAATCAGAGAAAGAATCTCGAGACCATACAAACTACAGCAATGTTGGGATCAGTTAGAATATTCAGAAGAGTCCTGGAGACCTGAAGAGACTTGCTGTCAGTCAGTGAATCACTGGCTACATGTAGCAAGATTGAATTTGGCAAGGACTACTAATGGAAGGGGGAGGAAGAAAGAAATAAGTGAGAGAGTAAAGGTTTTAAAAAGAGTAATGAACACAAAACAGTTTGACCGAGGCGTGACCTCTGAAATGGAGAATTGAAAGGAACTGGAAGTTTCGGGTGTTGACCGGAACTGGAAGTCACGTGGTGATGTGGAATGACGAAGAAAAATACCAGCCTCTTTTTGCTTTGGGAGTCGTAGGGTACGGACCGGACTTTGGGTCCCGTGTGGGATCACAGTAATCTAGCAGTGTTCTCTCTCTCTTTCTCTCTGCCTTTCCTCCTCTCCGATACAGCCCACGAGACGAGCCTAACCTGGAAATAAAAGCTAGCAGCTTGTGACAATATATTTCTCGCGTTATACTTTTTTTTATCGACAAGATGACCGCCACGTGCCGAAGACATTTTTAGTACGGTGAATATATCGCTACAGCCACGTTACATATATCGCTTTGGGTACTGTGACAGTTACATACAACAGGTGTGATAAACTAATAATAATCTTATTATCATGGAGATTGTTTGTCTATCTGTAACTGAAACTAAGTTGTCGGTAGAGTGTTCGGCTTGGAACCAAAAGGTTGCGGGCACGATAACAGCCCTGGCCAACTTAGCATAGGAGTAGCTAATTCTATGAAGCTTTAGAATGCACCAACTGCACCTCTGCAGATGGGTAAGTACCCTCCCCAATGGGGCAACCTGTTAGCCATGAGTAGCAACCAATGATACTTAAGGATAGACCTCTGGTGGTTGAGCAGTCCATGACATGCAACACCCTGCTTTGGCCCTTAGGCTAGACAGGTGGTCGGAGAGGCCCCCTTTGATCAATCAGCTAATCACATTAAGCCCTAGCACCTATATGATTGTCCCAGCCCTATTGCCCTTATGGTAAGCCCCAACTCTTTTTATCATATATGTGCTAGAGGGTGGTGGCTGAAGGTATTAATGTTCTGGGTATGATGTTTGAAGAATAATTAAAGTTCCAATTACCGTCGAACTGGGAAGACAAGGCAACAAACGGTTGTAACTTAAATACAAACCTGAATAGTCACAAAGTCTACTGCAGAATGACAGGATATTTATAAGACTCCACAATGTCATTCAAATCAAGCAGTCAAGCAGCCAATCAGAACTCAAGGAATGGAATGACCCAAATCACCCAAATTCATGAATGGGTCATTCTTGATTTCTATATATACCACCTGTCTTGGACACTGCTTAAGTTGTACTTAGCTGTTGTTATTCAAACCAACAGTAGACTTACTGACTTCAATAATGTTAAACTTTATCTGATGGTGAAGTTCCATTTCTGGAGCTCTGGGGAATGGCAAATATGCCATCATCTCAAACCAGCATCCAATTATATAATGGTGCTGATGAATCTGTCCAGAATGCAATCAGTAACATCCACCCTCATTTCTTCATCACTGACCCAGACAGGCTGGTAGAGATGATAAAAGTAGATTCAACTTGCAACCAAGTTGAATACTGCTCAGTCTACACAAAAGCACCTATTCTCACCTGGGTTCTATACTTAAGCATCACGGGCCGCAACCCACGGCCAACAGGTGGCCCCATTGGGAGAGTCTTACCCCTCTGCAGAAATGCAGTTGGTGCATTCTAATGCCCCAGCCAACAGGGCAGCCAGCAACATGGCCACACAAGGAAGAGGCAAATAAAGTTATAATTTAATATATATATGTGTGTGTGTGTGTGTTTGTGTGTGTGTATGTGTGTTTATGAAGGATGGGGACTTAACGAAGATAAGATATTGTGTTAGTCGCAGTTAGTTGAACTTTGAAAAATAAATAGGGTACATATCCTATCGTAAATTGGGAGATTGTAAAGAAACACACTGATATAGATCAGGCAATAAATTCAGTCGTTTACGCTCAGAAGAAAGTTAAACATCGACGAGCATGTTCAGTACTTAGATGGGTGACCATTTATTCTTAATACAAATATTTGAAGAATAGTTATAATTGTCTATCAATAATAATTATCCTCAGTTACTTGAAACTGTATAATTGATTGGAAAACAAAACTTTAAATAAACCAACAAGGGTTTACATGCCATAAACAGTCTTGTCAGCTGGAGCCATGGATGGCTACCCATGATGCTTAAGGACGGAATCATGGTGGATGAACAATCCATAACATGCAACACTCCACTTAGACCCTTACTTAAGCTAAACGGTGGTCAGAGGCCTCCTTTGATCAATCACCTGGTCATATCAAGCCCTAGCACCTATATGATTGCCCCAATCCTATTGCCTTTATGACAAGTTCCAACCCTTTTTATTATATGTGCTAGAAGGCAGTGGCTGAGGGTATTCATATCCTGACATTGACGTTAAACTATCTGATGGTGAGGTTCCAGTTCTGGAGGTTTGGGGAATGTGGAGCACCCCTTCATCACTATTACTCCCTGGTCCACTCTGACCCGGAGTGGTAGTACCTGTTAGAGTCTCATCTATGGGTTAAATAGAAAAATGTATTTATAAAAAAAAATTGAGTATCCATTAAGAATCGATTTATTTCTAAACTTTGTCAGCATTAAATGACCCACTGAGGTTGATATGCCGTAAAACAAACCAAACCAAACATGCCATAAAACTAACACACTGTATCAATTTTTTCTTTCTTTTTTTATGTAAGTCGTCGTCATCGTCGGGGTGGACTAAAGTTGGTATCAGTCAATCAGAGAGGAAGTCTATCTCCTTTTCACCAGCGCTAGACCAAGGAGATTGTTTTTGCATCCGAGTTAGAGTGCCACACTTATCATCAGTTCCTTGCATTATCGCACAGTTCCCTGTGCTACTCATACACTGAGTTGGCGAGGGCCGGTATCGAACTAGGAACCTTGCAGTTTCTAGCCAAACGCTCTACCGACTGAGCTATATTTAAAAGATGAAAATGATGCACCAATGTATTATGCAGCATTATATAAAGAGAAAAAAATAGAGGCACTCGTGGTGTAATGGTTATCATCATAAGAAATGAACACAACAACCCAAATTCAAATCCTGGACAATGCTGTTTGCATTTCACATTTCATACGTTTGATCACAGACTTTCTTATGCCACAGAGTTTGGTAATAAATAATACCTAATGATAGTACTCGTGTTCCTTAATTCTATGACTGTTATCATCTTGCAACATCCTCTGGTTAAAAATGAGACCATCCAAGATTAAATGCTAAAATGCAAATCCGAATTATTTGGTGTTCTTATGAGTGTCGTCACCTCGGCTAAATAATGGACCATTCCATTTTTATTAGAAAGAAAGGAAGGGAAGAAAAAGGACAGAAAAAATATAATGATAAAGAAAGAGAAAAGGGCAAAGATAGAGGTGTGTTTGCCTCATACCCCACTTGTATGGGCTGGGCACAAGGCCTCGTTTTAACGTGGGCCACCCACAAGCCGAAGCTCATGGGTGGGAAAGAACAAAAATTGCGTCCACCCCTTCGGCATTCCCCCTCAAGGGGGGCGCCTCAGGTGCTGGGCAATAAACCCAGCCCTGCCCCTTTAAATCAAGGGGGCAGGTATTGCCTGGGGGGAAAGCCCCTTGGGATCGATGCTATTAATTGTACTTTACCGGTCCAGTGGCCGAAGCACACTGGACCCCCAGCCAAGGCCGGGTATGTAGGGTAAGGGTTACCTCCCCCTGCATTAGGTAAGTAGTAATAATAAAGAAAGAGAGAAGGGCAAAGATAGAGGGGATGAGCGCGTGGAAGTAATAATATTAATCTGTTTCAATTGAAAAGAAGGAAAGAAAGAAAAGAAAGGGTGGGAGAGATTATGATACTTTTTGTATATATTAAATTACTTCGCAATAGCTCTAAAACATAAAAATTAGATTATCATTCTGTAGTTTATCCACAAGTCCTGCTGGTACCTAATGATACCCGTTTTGATTCTTTAAAGTAATTAAAAATCAACCAAAGATGTATAAAAATACTAGTTAAGATTGATTACAGGGATGAGAACTTTCATGAATTTTGACATTGCTAAGGTCATTTTTCCAATTAGTTTGTAGACAAGTGGTCAGAAGATCTCACTCTGATCAATCAGCTAGTCACCAATATGATTGACCAAATCCTATTGCCCTTATGGCTAGCCCCAACCTTTTTATCATATATGTGCTAGAAGGTGGTGCTGTGTATCTTAATGTCCTTAGTATGACATAAAACTCTATCTGATGGTGAGGTTCCAATTCTGGAGCTCTGGGAATGTGGAATCCCCTTCATTACTATTACTCCCAAGTCTACTCTGACCCGGAGTGGTAGTACTTTTTAGGGTCCCATCTATGGATTAATAGAAAAAAAATGAGTTTGAAAAAAATTGTGTTTTTAAAAGTTGAGCACCCATCAAGAATGATTAAAACAAAATTTCTTCAGCATAAAATAAATCCAATGGGATATTCCCTTACAGGTTCATATCCTGTTTGCAGTGCCATGCAGTGGTTGTGTAAACTGAGCAGTATTCAACTGTTGCAAGTTGGGTCAGCTTCTCAGAATCCACACTTGGTGAGTGGTTTAAATAGCAGCTTGGGCTATTCTACTTTGTGGAATGGTCATGTCTATTTCCAGTATTTGATTGGCTGTGGTTTTAGTGGCGTATATTTCTATCGATATATACTGATACACCTCTCAGTTGCTATAGAGTGTATTCAGTTACTCTGTCTTTTTTTGTCTGTGACTGGATGCTAGTCACAGCCTTCCTTTGAAGTGAGTATGCGGGTTGATATTAGTAAAAATCCAACCAATAACAGGATGAGAACTTCCCTGAATTTGTTGTCTTTCATGAATTTTTGATATGCTAGGTCATTTTTCCAATTACTTTGAGTCTGAAGAAAGAAAGGAAAATTGGTTGGAGGAGAGGGGATAAGTCTGTGCTACTCTCAGACAAGCCAGACATTCTGGCTTGTCTTTGATCTGACCGAAACTTTTGTTTTGACCATAAAAGGAAAATGAATGCACATGTTTGAATAAAGACTCGATGCAGAATAATCCTCAACGAGAGTCTGACCATTTTACAAAACCACAAACAATATTTATCTGTATGTATTGCAAATACGACATAGTATCTTTTGACCCAGGCGTTATGAAGGGCCTGTCTC
>CM042164.1:71658422-71695512 GCA_023376005.1 Doryteuthis pealeii | reverse complement strand
TATAGTTATTAATTTTATTATTATTATTATTATTATTAAATCAAGTGACTTTACTTCTTTTACTAATGTAAAACTGAAATATTACTATTAACAATATAACAAGAAAATCACAAGCAATCAAATCAAGTGTCAAATCAAGAAAACGAATCCATTCCAACTTTATATAAATTGACTGACCCATGTACATCTTTTATAAAGAAGAAGAAGATATAATAACTTACCTTTTATCTACATTTCAATGTGTCTATATATTTGATTGGTTAAAAGTAAAAGGTAGAAATGGTTTTCACTTACCTAAAAAAAAAAAACAGAAAAAAAAAAATAAATAAATAAAAATAATTTTATTAATCTGAAAAGCATCAAACGTTGGAAAAAAGAAAATTAATAAATAAACTTTTTTCAATAAGAAAAAAGATTTATAAGAATGACAATTTCTTAAAAGTAGTTATTTCTTTTTAAAAAAATGCAAAAATTCAAAAGCAAAAGAAAAAAAAAGAGAAAAGAATAAAGTTTTTAATCAGAGAAAACTACAATCAAGTAATGTAGACATTTTTGAGGTGAGGACTAATCTCAGTCGGTAGAGTGTTCGGCTAGAAACCACAATGTTCCGAGTTCGATATCGGCCCTCGCCAACTCAGCGTATGAGTAGCACAGGGATCTGTGCGGTAAAGTGAGAAGTTGATGGTAGGTGTGGCACTCCACCTCAGATGCCAAAACAATCTCCTTGGTCTAGCGCTAGATGAAAGGGGATAAACTCCCTCGCTGCATGGCTGATACCGACAGTAGGCCGCCCCGACGACTTTACTTTTTTTTACTTAGAATAGAAATGAAAAATGAATGGACGTTAATTTTTTAGAATACAAGGTGTGTCAAAAAGTCCTGAAAATCTCGATACTTTTTTGACACCTTTATATATATATATATATAAACGGATATATGGATTCTTTTGGATATAAATTTATTTCGACATATTTTCTCGTCAAATAGATTTATTTATGATACTCTGTATATGTAAAAATGTATTCGCGGATCTTTATATGTACGTTTGAGTTCTTAATTTTGGTTGAATCCCATCAAGGAAGAACTTGATATCATCCACACACACACACACACACACACACATATATATATATATTCAATAAGAAACCGGGACATGGATTCAACGGCGCCTGGTTACTGACAGTTTCACTTGGTCTGAAGATCACATAGGCGAGAAACCTTCAGTAACCAGGTACTGTTGACTCAACGTCCACGTTACCTTAACGTAGATATAAATGCTCTATCAATGAGAGTGTGCACTGCTTACTTACTTTATATATACTAGCAAATATATGCACCCTACGGGTGCAAGTATTTAAGTTTAATGTAATAAAATATTATATTAAATTAGAAAGGCTAATGAAACTAAATGGGAAATGCAGATAACAAGATTTGAAACAGAGGGAGTATAATAAAAAATAGAACAACTGAAACTTACTCTTCCATCACTCTCGTCGTTCATTGTTATTTTTTCTAATTTAAGTATTTAGTTAAAAGAGGAAGTAAATAATAAATTGACAGTTCTTGTTTCTTGTTAATTTAAGATTCATTGAAGAGATTTTTTTATTATATCCATTAAAATAAAACCAAACAGTTAGAAATCAATAATACTAAGCACATATTTAATAAAATCACATTTTTAATATCAATATGCAAATTAACCTTCCCGTTCCCACAGTAAACCGCTATTTTGTTGTATATATAAATATAATTGCATGTTGCTAGAATGTAGATATGGTTAACAGTATTAATAATGTAAAACAATTTTATTAATAATTGAGGTTTAAATAAAAATAAAATCATTGGGAATGTGATATCAATAATTAAGGGAATAGTGATATGAGTAGTAATATAGTTTCGGTTACAGACAGAAAAGCACACAATCTCCATTATAATAAGATATATATATATATGGTGTTGTCTAAGATCCAAATACCACACACTAACATAAGAATCCAACCTCCACAATTCACATGCGACAGTGCAAATATCATATATTACATATATTGCACAAAATGCAAAAATAGTGGGTACGTAGGAGAAATATCAACACCTTTTAGACTATGTCTAAATAACCATAAGTCAACTATAAAACTCAAATCACCACACAGCAAAATCGCACATCACTTTAGCACCCCATTACACAATCTAGATAACCTTAAATGTGTCTTGATGGAGCATGGATTCCCATCCACTCAATCAAGAAAACTAGCAGAATTAAAATGGATAATTAGATTAAACACTCACACCAAACGTCTTAAGAGCGATACTGGAGCACTAAAAGCCTATAACTATTTCCAAAATACCCCCACCACCAACAACTCCATGACCCCCAGCAGACTACAAGGGACACAGAGTACAAACTCCTAAATTACCAACTGACCAATCAGCGCCTTGTACACCCACACACAAAGATGACAACTATACTACCACAACCAACAGCTACCCCCACTAGAAGAAACCAGAAGACAGCAACACTGCTGTTCTTACACAGTCTGAAGAAGGGAGCTATAATAATCCGGAAAATGTATTACTACTAAATAAATGAAACTATACTAAAAAAAACAAAAACAACCGAGTTTTTGATATTTATTTCTTGAATGCTTCACACATATGCCCAACCCTGATATATGTACCTCCCACAAACGGATACATATACCAAAATAATCTCATATATATATATATATATATATATATATATATATATATATATATATATATGTATATTTGCACAAATAGATTTTAGTTTCTTTTTAAAAATATATTAATGAGACCTTTAGTAAACATCTCTTTAAATTCAATGTATTTTTAAACACAAAAATAAGATTTCTTTTCAAAGGTGTGGTGCAAAAATCTTTCAACAGTCGAATGTAACAAACAACTGGCATTATTAAAATATTTTTGGGAAATCTTGTTCAACATAATTGATTAATCTTTTTTTGTTTTTAATCAACAAAATAAAGCAGATGTTATAATGATTTGCTGGTACCATCTACCTTTTGAATGTGGCCTACGAAATCATGACTCTCTTATAGTATGTGGCCTACCATAAAAAGCATATTATAAGGTTATAATAATAACTGCTAACCCTATTTCAAAATTTTAGAATATTTTAGAATTAAATAGATCTCCGATTCATGTAAATTATGGATAAATTCTTTTTTTTAATTCTTTTTAATTACTATATATATACAGCTTATGACTGAATTACATTTCTTGAAATTGAATATATGTGAAAAATAATTATTTTCAATAAATTGCCTACTACTTATATCTATAAATATACTCTTACTGAGGTAGGGCACATTCAAACCGGGTAAGCCACATACTATAACAGAATCAAAAAGGTAGGCCACATACTATAACGGCACCGTTTTTTTTATTGGACTTATCTGTGTGTATAAGCTGTATGAAAAGTCACCACTTATATTTATGGACTTTACCAACATCAGGCATTGATCAAGCAAAAATGACAGAGTGCATTTAAGATTGTTGGTAATTGCAGAAGCAATATTCCAATTACCATCGAATTGGCAGACAAAGCAACAAGGAAACCGTAACTCAATACGAATCTTGCATTGTCGCAGGTCTACTGCAGAATTGTAGATTATTTATCAAGCATCATAACACCACAAAAACCAAGCAGCCAATCAGAAGTCAAGGAATGTAATCATCCAAATGCATGAATGGAGTATTCCCGAGTGCCATAAATACCAGCTGCTTTAGGCACTAATTCAGTTGTGTTTAGTTTGTTGTTATTATTATTCAAACCAACAGTATACTAACTCACTTCAACGCTTAGCTAGAAAGAGCAACCATTGCCACTAGCTTTTTGGGACAGGTATGTGAGTTTATTTATTTGTCTCATACCCCACCTGTATGGACTGGGCACAAGGCCTCGTTTTAACGTGGGCCCACTCACAAGCCAAAGCTAATGGGTGGGAGAGAACAAAAATTGTGTCGATCCCTTCGGCATTCCCCCTCAAGGGGGCGCCTCAGTTTATGGGCCACTAAACTACCATTACCACTTGCCTAAGTTCACTTGAATCACACATGTGACAATTTGAAAACGTGGGAGGAATTTCTGCCACAACCTGGATATTCCCAATTGTGGAATATTCAAATGTCAGGGCAAGAGACAACGTCTCTACAGTTCAAAGAACAGGGTCAAAGGAGGTTGAGAATATGTTTTTTTTTGGGGGGGGTGACAGGTATGTGACAATTTATGAGGCACTAAACTACCATTACCACTTGCCTAAGTTCACTTGCACCACACAGGTGACAGTTTGAAAATGCGGTAGGTATTTCTGCCGCACCCATGTATATACAAAAGGGAAGATTATATGAACTGTATGTAGAAATATGGATTATAGGTTTGTGTGCTGTCAATTTTTTAAAATCTGTTAAGCTGACATACATTGCCAAAATGAAGCAAGGAAAAGACCCCCTCACTCCCCCCCCCAAAAAAAAAACGAAAAAAAAAAAAAAAAAAAAAAACAAAAAAAAAAAACAAGACAAATTAAAACAAAGTTTAGCATCGAAAAATAAAATAAAAAGTGATAAAATTTTAAATCTTGTTTCCTGCTTTTAACGACAACCTTAATCTGTCATTGACGCAACAACGTTTTCTCCCCCCCAAAGAACATTTTCTTTTATTGATGTTAAAAGTTGACTTCCTGTTGAGAAATGCTCACAAAAAATTTGATTGGCCCATTTTATTTGGCAGATTATAAATAAGAAAGAAAAGCAAAGAAAAAAACGCAAAGAAATATAATAGATAAAATGATAGAGAGAACCGAAATGTACAACTCTTAACATAAAATAATTTAGCGAATTCAAAGGAGAGAAAAAATTGTTTGTCGTATATGGGGAATATTTTCTATATTAAATAATTCCATTAGAAATTGGTTTAGGTTAGTTTTATGGTATGTAAACACTTATTGGGTTATTTAATGCCAAAATCGGTCAATTTTTTGCAAACAATTTCACCTTGAGAAAGGCATGAATTCAACTGTTCTATCTGTAAATAGTAGGACATAGTGGGTTCTTTAGCCTTGGTTAGGCAACCAGTCTAAGAGAAGGAAAACTGAATTCATACCCTTTACACTCAGCTTGACCTTGTGTCACATCCTGCTCGTGTGGAGGGTTGGTAAATATATATATAAAAAAATATATATTTTATTTATTTTTTTTATATATATGGGGAATATTTTCTATATTAAATAACCCCATTAGAAATTGGTTTAGGTTAGTTTTATGGTATGTAAACACTTATTGGGTTATTTAATGCCAAAATCGGTCAATTTTTTGCAAACAATTTCACCTTGAGAAAGGCATGAATTTAACTATTCTATGTTTAAATAGTAGGGCATAGTGGGTTCTTTAACCTTGGTTAGGCAACCTGTCTAAGAGAAGGAAAACTGAATTCATACCCTTTACACTCAGCTTGACCTTGTGTCACATCCTTCTTGTGTGGAGGGTTGGTAAATATATATCTTATTATAATGGAGATTGTGTGTTTGTCTGTAACCGAAACTAAATCACTATTCAAGTCATAATTCCCTTAGTTATTGACGTCACATTTACCATGAATTTATTTTTTATTTAAACCTCAATTATTGATAAAATTGTTATACCTTATTAATACTGTTGACCATATCTACCTACTAATAGCATGTAATTGTATTTATATATACAACAAAATAGCGGTTTACAGTGTGAACGAGAAGGCTAATTTGCATATTGATATTTAAAATTTGATTTTAATAAATATATGCTTAGTATTATTGATTTCTAATTGTTTTGTTTTCTCTTAATGAATCTGAGCAAAAATCTTGGGGATAAATCTTAAAAGAAATCCATAAACAAGACGAAAGAACTGTAATTTTATTAAATACTTCATAATCTAACTAAATAGATAAATTAGGAAAAATGAAAGACGAGAGTGAAAGAAAATGATAGAAGAGTTAAATCTAAAGCTGTTCTATTTTTCGATTATACCCCCTCAGTTTATCATTTTCTAAATAGTTAATAATTTGATACAATATTCTATAACATCAAAACCTAAATACTTGCACCCGAAGGGTGCATATATTTGCTAGTATATATAAATTATATAAGGGCACCTCAGGTTGTGTAATGGTTAGCAAGCTGGCTTCGCAGACCATTGGTAGTGAGTTCGATTCTCACTGGGCGCTCCATAATCTGGCCTGGTGCCACATCTAAGCTAAGCTTAGTAAATAACTATATATATATATATATATATATATATATATATACACACAAATGGGGAATATTTTCTATATCAAATAATTCCAATAGAAATTGGTTTAGTAAACACTTATTGGGTTATTTAATGCCAAAATCTGTCAATTTTTGCAAACAATTTCACCTACAAGTCGTTCCATGTCAAGACTGCACTGTTTTTTAGTTCGTTCCATGTGCTTTTCTTGTTGGTTTTAACAATTCCAGCATTGACTTGTCGACCTGAGTTCAAATCCCCGACAAAGCTACAGTACACATAGCACTAATACCATTGGGAAAGGTATGAATCCAACTGTTTTCCATCCAGTTATGTGTAAATAGTAGGACATAGTGGGCTCATTAACCTTGGTTAGGCAACCAGTCTAAGAGAAGGAAAACTGAATTCACACCTTTTAAATTCTGCTTGACCTTGTGCCACATCCTGTTCGTATGGGGAGGGGGTAAATACATATGTTGTGGAATATTTTCTACATTAAACAATTTCTTTTTCAGTAAATTTTTACAAACAATATATATTATTTGTTTCAATTTTTGAGATGAGGCTTGATAACTTGTATTATTTGGATCTTTCGGACACTTGTCCTCATTTTTATTACTATATATACGTTTCGTCCAGTGCACTCTCCGGCCATCTTTAGGTGTTTCTTGTCGAACTCAGAAACCTTCTTGTTGAACTCAGTAGTCTTCATGTCGTAGTCGGAATCCTTTACAGATCTTCGAACCGAAACCTTTATTCAATCCTTTGGGGTAGATTGTTCTCATTCAGTTAACCATAACCAGCTACATGTGTTAAGCTATGTTAAGTATTCTATGTTATTGTTGCCCTGGTCCAGGATTGAACCTGCAACCTACAGATCACACTCTTACAGCTGGATAAGCAAGGACGAACTAATAAGTGACGTTCTTCTGTGGACCTACACAGGGATATGCCATATTTATTTTAAACGCTAGTGGAAATCCTTATTGTGTCACCACATCAGTGCCGGCAAGTACTAACCCCGGACCCTTTTCCTTTTTAATATTTAGAATTTATTTCTGAATCATTATTTTTATAAAAAAATATGAGAAAAACAAATATAACATGGAGTTTTACTTAAATTTCTATATGGGTACCAGCATTTGCCTCTGTCCCTTTCTCATATTTGAACAGTTACGTAAGCAGTTACGTATTTCCGGTTACAGACACCGAATCTCCATTTTAATAAGGTTAGAAATGCGTATTCTACTTATTGGTTTGGGAACCTGTCTCCTTTTTTTTCTTTTCTGAGCTTTAATAGTGTCCATTATTTTTGCTTCATATTTCAACAGAAGTCTCTACATACTAAAAGCAGAGACTCGCAAACTTCTATTTACTAATAATGTCTTTTTTTTAATACACAAAGGTTTGATAAACAAACCGAAACACTGTAGTGTTGGCTTTATAGACATTACCCGTCAATGAAACTTGTTTTTTTTTCATTCTTATAAAATTACATATTATTGTAGAATAAATATACGGAGTTCCAATTACCGTAGACTGCAGAATTACTGCCTACTGCAGAATGCCAGAGTATTTATGATGTTTCATAAATACTCTGGCATTCTGCAGTAGCCTTGCAACAAGGTAAGATCCGTATTAAGTTACGGTTTCCTTGTTAACTTTTCTTACCAATTCTACGGTAATTGGAACTCAGTATGTTTATTTTACAATTATTATATTAAATATTTTGCTATACTATACGAATTGACATTAAATAACCCAAAGGGTGTTACATAATTTATCTGGTGGCATGGGTTGTTGACAGACCCTGTAGTGAGAATTCAAGGGGGCCAAGTGGGAAAATACCAGGACCGTTGGTAATCTTGACCTAAGATGCGCGAAT
This sequence comes from Doryteuthis pealeii, assembly GCA_023376005.1. Lineage (NCBI taxonomy): Eukaryota > Metazoa > Mollusca > Cephalopoda > Myopsida > Loliginidae > Doryteuthis > Doryteuthis pealeii. Next base: position 71,687,347 of record CM042164.1, on the reverse strand, counting down.
CTCGTGCATCGTTGGATTTAGTTTCAACTTGAGATTGACGCAGAGTAGACGTGCTACTGCGAGGTTGATTCTCCCGTATGGCGAATAAGAATGGGTTAAATAAATCTTGATCAAAGAAAGAAGTCTTGTGAGTTAATTAATTGCATGACTAAAGAGTTAGTTACTAGAAGCCCTTAGTAAGAAGACAGCTAGACGACAAGATGACAGTCAAAGAAGTAGAAAAAGAAACATGGCGACGAGGGGTAGTAAGAAAGAAATGAAGTAACAAGTAAGACTCAACTCTGTCTATCACACGAGTTCCTCTCTCGATTGAATACCCGATGTTGGCTATACAACAAGGGTTAATATATATATATTTACCAACCCCTTCGCACGAGCAGGATGTGACACAAGGTCAATTTCTTAAGCAGAGTTCAACAGGTTTGAATTCAATGTTTTCCTTCTCCTAGACCGGTTGCAAGGTAGTAAGAAAGAAATAAACAAGTAAATCTCAAATCGGTCTATCACACGAGTTCCTCTCTTGATTGAATACCCAATGTTGGCTATACAACAAGGGTTGATATATATATTTACCAACCCCTTCGCACAAGGTCAATTTCTTAAGCGGAGTTCAACAGATTTGAATTCAGTGTTTTTCTTCTCCTAGACCGGTTAAAGAGCTCAGTCTGACCTACTATTTATCCATAGCTGGAGGGAGAGTAGGATTCATACATTTCCCAAGGGTATTACCGCTAAGTGAAATGCAATTGCCACATCCAGGATTTGAACTCGGGGCGACAAGTCCATTTCCCATGACTTTAACCATTACACCACGTGCTTCCTATACAAGGGTTGATATATGATTTAACCAAAGCAAACCAGTAGAAAAGCTCGAGCAAGGGAGATCCGACTACAGTTTGAAGATCTTCACCTACAAAAAGACACTCCCTATAACGTCTAGATTTTATAAGGAAGCTTTAAAAAATATAATTATAAAGTAAAAAAACAACAAAAAAGTGTATTAATTTAGAGGAAAAAGAAAGATCTAAATTATCGATCAAAAGAAATTTTAATTAGGCCACACCCCCTTTTTGTGACCAACTGACCAATAAGCGCAAGGCAGTCTAATTGAAAAATTGTTTGTATTTTGACAGTTGTTAAAAAAAGAAAGAGTAAAATATATAAATGGTAATTTCTCTGGGTGTGTGCATCTGTCTCCCCAACTAAAAAAAAAAAAAAAAAAAAAAAAAAGAAAAAAAAATACACACCAATTAGTATATATTTTTTAATTAATTTTTTTTCCTGTAGATTTAAAAGCAGAAAATGTTTTTCTGTTTTTCATGATATTTTGACATTTTCAATCAGAAATGAGAAACAACTTTCATCTTATGTCTTCTTTAACTCTTTCTCTGCCAGGCGCAGCTATTATAATTGAATTCTTTGTGCTGTGTGCAACTATAGTCGAATTTCATACTACATTTTGGGTTAAATCGAACTTAACTGACCTAAATTCCACGATCGCATGTCGTCCTGCCAAAAGAAAAAAAAAAGGTACTAAAAATCAGGGAATTAACTCCATTTAATAAAATTTTCAGTGTTGATATATCAATGAATAAAAGATATAATATACCAGTTATTTTATTTAAAACCTTTTAGATTTTTTCAGGTCAGTTAACTTTGAACCACGTATCATTGAGAATCTGTGTTATGCCTCAAAGATATGTGGTTCAAAGTTAACTGACCTGAAAAAATGTAAAAGTTTTTAAATAAAATAACTGGTATATTATATCTTTTATTCATTTATATATCAACACTGACAATCTCATTAAGTTCGGTTAATTGCTTGATTTTTAGTATTTTTTTTCTTTCGGCGGGGTGACATACGATGATGGAATTTAGGTCCATTAAGTTCGATTTAACCACATTTTTTTAGCTGGTCCACCTGCTGGGGAATTTTGTAGAGAAGTTTCTCATTATTTTAACAATGACTATTTTGCATTTAAGACAGTTATCAGCTCTGAGAGAGAGAGAGAGAGGGGGGATGGAGGGAGATAGAGAAAGAGGGGGATAGGGAGAGGGAGATTGTGTGTGTTGGAATAATTTTTTTATATAGTTATTTACTAAGCTTAGCTTAAATGTGGTACAAGGCCAGAAGTGTGGGCCGCCCTGTAAGAATTGAACTCGCTAACAATGCTCTGCTAATCTAGCTTGCTAACCATTACATCACATGAGATGCCCAACTTAATACCATATAGTGTCCTGGGTATGACATTACATTTTGTTATATAGTTATTTACTAAGCTTAGCTTAAATGTGGCACAAGGCCAGAAGTGTGGGGCACCCTGTAAGAATGGAACTCACTAACAGTGGTCTGCTCATCTAGCTTGCTAACCATTACATCACATGAGGTGCCCAACTTAATACCATATAGTGTCCTGGGTATGACATTAAATTTTGTTATATAAGGTGTGCTGGAGGTTACAACTTAAATTTATAGACTCTTCGTGGCCACATGGATTCAACGTGCTTGAATATGTGGTTAGTTAACTATTTAATGCCTTCATGGAAAGGCGTTCAGTTGCTCATATTTGACACGGATGAACATATCTACAACACAAGGATTCTGCTTAACACTGAGGAACACAAGGATTCCACTCAAAATGGATCAAACTTAATGCCACAAGGGATCTCCACTGTAAAGTGCTCTGATCTAAAAATGGCCACAAGAATCTGAGAGAGAGTTTGGTTTGGTTTGTTTTACTGCATATCAATCTTAGTGGTTTATTTAATACTGATAAAGTTTTGAAATAAATTAATTCTTAATGGACACTCAATTTTTTTCATAAACACATTTTTCTATTTAACCCATAGATGGGACCCTAACAGGTACTACCACTCCGGGCCAGAGTGGACCAGGTAGCAATGGTAATGAAGGGGTTTTCCACATCCCCTAAACCCCCAGTACTGGAACCTCACCATCAGATAATGTCATTCCCAAGACATGAAGAATACATATCATTATGTAGATGAGAATAGAGGAAAGTGTGGATAAAAACAGCACAAAAAACAGCATAAATTTAGTGGATATTTCACCTCATATTGAATGAAGCTTCGTCAGCTTTATTGAACATAGGTACTCGTACATTTGCTTTTATAGTGAAAGGTGAAAAGTGAAAAGCAAATGTACGAGTACCCATGTTCAATAAAAATGATGAAGCTTCATTCAATATGAGGTGAAATATCCACTAAATTTATGCTGTTTTTATCCACACTTTCCTCTATTCCCAACTACATTTTGTTGGATTTATTCAAATCCTCCACTCCTCACATATCATTATATATACTAGCAAATATATGCACCCTCCGGGTGCAAGTATTTAAGTTTTAATGTAATAAAATATTGTATTAAATTAGAAAGGCTAATGAAACTAAATAAGAATACAGATAAAAAGATTTGAAACAGAGGAAGTATAATAAAAGATCTGAAACAGAGGGAGTATAATAAAAAATGGAACAACTGAAACTTACTCTTCCATCACTCTCGTCTTTCATTGTTATTTTTTCTAATTTAAGTATCTAGTTAAAAGAGGAAGTAAAGAATAAAATTTTCATTGAAGATTCATGGAAGAGATTTTTACTTACATTCATTAAAATAAAACCAAACAGTTAGAAATCAATAATACTAAGCACATATTTATTAAATTCGATTTTTTAATATTAATATGCAAATTAGCCTTCCCGTCCACACTATAAACCGCTATTTTGTTGTATATATAAATATAATTGCATGTTGTCAGTATGTAGACATAGTTAACAGTATTAATAATGTAAGACAATTTTATTAATAATTGAGGTTTAGATAAAAATAAAATCATGGAGAATGTGATGTCAATAACTAAGAGAATTGTGACTTGAGTAGGAATATAGTTTCGGTTACAGACAGAAAAACACACAATCTCCATTATAATAAGATTATATATATATATATATATATATATATATATATATATATAGTATGTAATGTAAAAATGAAAATGCATAAAATCTTTCTGTATTGTTTAATATTATTCTCTTCACATGCTGTGATATAATACAACAGATAGAGATACTTGCAACTTGATCGGAAATGAAAGCTAATATACAAATTCCTTTGCTATTGGCAATTGGTACTGGACTGTGGCACATTGGAAAAATATCATGCTGTTACGCCATATCAGATAATTGTAGAATCACTGGATTAGACAAACAAATTCTTAGCGGCTACAAAACTTGTTCAACATTCATCATTGATGAAAATGAAGAAAGGTAAAACTAGTCACATTGTGGAAATATGAAGGTAGGCTGATAAGTTCTTAAGATAAGACATACAGTAGTACGAATACGGCTACAGCTTGGAAGAATTTTCACTTTATCTCTATTGAAGTCAGTTAGCCTACTGTTGGTTTTAATAACAGCAACTAAGTAGAACTTTTTGCAGTGTCCAAGACAGCTGGTATAAATAGGAATCAAGAATGATCCATTCATGAATCAGGGTGATTTGGGTCATTCCATTCCTTGAGTTCTGATTGGTTGCTTGACTGGTTGATCTGCATGACACTGTGGAGTCTTATATATACTTGGTCATTTTGCAGTGGACCTTGTGGCATTTCGAGTTTGTATTGAGTTACAATCGCATGCTACCTTGTCTTCCCAGTTCGACGGTAATTGGAACTTATTCTTCACGATGGTGAGTATCATTGTTTCTACATCTCCCCTCTCCCTCCCCCGCGTGCAGGCAAGGCTCTACAAGGAGTGAGCTGTTCTTTAAGGCCTGCCCTGTTATGCGGGAATAACCTGGACAAGGCTCGAGGGATTTTCGATGGACGAAGGCAGGTTGATGTATCAGTGCTCACTGTGGGATGTCGAATTGCTGTATGCGCATCATTTCTGGGAGATGTTTCTACAATCTCGATTCATCTGCTGTTGATAAGTCTTTTGACCCATGGGATCCAAGCGCTGAAACACCTATAGCAGAAGTTTGTGGAGAGTAAGGAGGTTGGTCGGTTAGATTTTATGGCATGTCAACCCTTGTTGGGTTATTTTATGCCAAAAACGTTTTATTTTATTCATTCTTGATGGGTACTCAATTTTTTAAAACTCATTTTTTCCTATTTAACCAATAGTTGAGACCCTAACAGAAATTACCATTCTGAGTCAGAATGGACATGGGAGTAATGGTGACGAAGGGGTACTCCACATTCCCCAGAGCTCCAGAATTGGAACTTCACCATCAGATAGAGATTAACATCATACCCAGGACAGACTCTTAGCCACCACCTTCTAGAACATATATGATAAAAAGGGCTGGTGCTTGCCATAAAAGCAATAGGGATGGAACAATCATATAGATGCTATGGTTTGATGTGACCAGCCGATTAATCGGAGGAGGCTTCTCTGAACACCTTAGTCTAAGTAAGGACCAAAGTGAAGTGTTGTATGTCATAGACTACTCAGCCAGCAGGGTTTCGTCCTTAAGCGCCAAGATGTGTCCCCAATGGAGAGGGTTGTACCCCGTTGTTGAGGTGCATTTGGTGTATATTGAAGTCAGTCAGTCAGTCAATCAACAATTGGTTTGAACAATGTGACTGGCCAAGCACAACTGAACCAGTGTCAAGATAACTGGTACTTATGGGAATTCAGAACAGTCCACTAATGCATTTGGGTAATTCCATTCCCTGAGTCCTGATTGGCTGCTTGGTTTGTATGATCCTCTGAGGCTCCATAAATCATGCCACTTTGCAGTGGTCTTTACAGCATACCAGAATTGTATTGGGTTACGACTGCTTGCTGTCTTGTCTTGCCAATTCGACGGTAATTGGACTTAGTATGATTATTCTACAGTGTATTCTACAGCTCCAGCCGATAGGTCAAATTGTACAAATATGAAAGTAGGCTGAAAAGTTCTTATGATGAGATATACATTAGTTCTGATATGGCTACATCTTGGAAGAATTCACACTTTATCTGTTGTTTGTTAAATAAACATCATACTGGTAGAAGAATCCCAATCAAATTGGTAAGACAAGATAACAAAGAAGCCATAACTCAATACAGATCTTACCTTATTTACCAAGCCTACTGCAGAATGCCAGGTTATTTATCAAGCCTCAAACACCAAAGAAACCAAGCAGCCAATTAGGACTCAAGGAACAGAATCGCCCAAATGCATGAATGGAGTATTCTTGAGTTCCATAAATGCCAGCTGCTTTGGGCACCAGTTGTGCTTACTTGTTCAAACCAATGGCATACTAACTCACTTCAACATACTTGTAGAATAATACTAAGTCCAATTACCGTCAAATTGGCAAGACAAGACAGCAAGCAGTCGTAACTGAAATACGATTCTGGTTTGCTGAAAAGACTACTGCAAAATGGCAGGATGTAGTTCAATTTGGTGGTCTCCAAATAACACGAACAGGATTTGACCAAGCTGGATGGGAAAAGATTTTTATTGAGGCAGGCATATCTGTTGCCTCTGCCAAAACTTATGCCCAGACATTTTCTAGTGAAGAGATTGCAAGGTCCAGCTTGCATATGCTGGATCGTGCAATGCTTAAAGAAATGGGCATCAAGACTATGGGTGACATGTTCACTATACTAAAGCTAGCCAAGGATCCCCCAGTGACACTCCCATCATCAGCTAATTATGCAAGAACACCAACTGCAAAACTTCCACAACTCAGTTCGGAAAAAAAAAACCACAACAATTCAGGAAGTTCAGGATAGACTGGGACGTATTTACAAAGATGACCAATCTTCCTCCCACACAGACTAACATTCAACTATACAATTGAGCTTGGCCAGTCACATATAAAGCTTGGTTTAATTTGACAGAATATATATATACATTTTATAAAAAGAACGTCCGCAAAATGGATTATGTTTTTAAAATCTGTTTTTATTATTATCTTACATTTACAACACGTGTTTCATATTTTCTGATATCTTCAGGCATTAATTAACCATATGAATATGAATTTGTACATGCATATATATATATATATACACACAAGTATCTAACCTCTCCTTTCCTGTTCAATGGGAGTGGAGTACAGAGGAATTTCATTTTTAACATCTGTGTTTTTTAGCAGGTGTTTTTGTTCCTGGGTGGTGAATCATAAATTTTTAAATGTAGGGTCTTGAGATTTTATATATATATATATATATATATATATATATATATATATATAATAAACTTAAAAAATTAAGTATTGACTTTAGCTTACAACACAGCTGGATGCTAATCACTCCACAAATCTCTACACTGTTGAGGACTTTTTTTTTATCTATAGGATCCAAGCACTGAAACACTGATGCAAGAAGTGTGGGAAGTGTAAGGAGGACTATTTTGAAAAAATAAACCTCGCCTGGTCACATTCCACGGGATATTGGCTGGTTGGATTTTAATGGCAGATCAAATCCTTGGGTTATTTTTATGCTGAAGACATTTTATTTTTCATCCATTATTGTTGGGTATTCAATTTTTTTAAAACTCATTTTTAAACACATTTATCTAATCTACTTAACTCATAGATGCGACCCTAACAGGTACATTAAGTTATAGCTACTTGTTGCCTTGTCTTACCAATTCGACGGTAATTTGAACTTAGTATGATTATTCTACACATGAGAGTATCCTGGTCAGCCTATCACCTTTTCAGTAGATGTAGAATAATCATAAGTAAGTAAAGTCGTTGGGGCGGCCTCAAGTCGGTATCAGCCAGTCATCGAGGGAGTCTATCCCCTTTTCAATAGCGCTAGACCAAGGAGATTGTTTTAGCATCTGAGGTGGAGCGCCACACCTACCATCAGCTCCTTACTTTACCGCACAGATCCCTGTACTCTCATACGCTGAGTTGGCGAGGACCGGTATCGAACTAGGAACCTTGTGGTTTCTAGCCGAACGCTCTACCGACTGATCTAACCTGGCCCCTATACTAAGTTCCAATTACCATCGAATTGGTAAGATAAGGCAATAAGGAATCCGTAACTTAATACGAATCTTACCTTGTTACAAGCCTACTGCAAAATGCCAGAATATCTATGAAGCATCATAACATCATAGAAACCAAACAGCTGATCAGGACTCAAGGAATGGAATCTCCCAAATACATGAATATTTTGAGTTCCATAAATACCAGCTGTTTTGGGCACCAGTTAGTAGTGCTTAGTTGCTGTTGTTTAAACAAACAGCATACACAGCTCATAACACAATTGGATATTAATCATCCAACAAATTTCTACAGTAGAGTGTTAGCCTGTTCTACACAGTTTTCAGTGACTGAAGTTTTTGGTTGGTTGGATTTTACGGCATGTCAACTTATTTTGGGTTATTTTTTGCCAAACAAATTTTGTTTTATTCATTCTTGTTAGGCATTCAATTATATTTTTAAACTGAATTTTTCTAGACATCTTCTTAAAATTCCTTTTTGGTTTGTTTGGTTTGTTTTACGGCATGTCAACCTCAGTGGGTCATTTAATGCCGACAATGTTGTGAAATAAATTCATTCTTAATGCATAATACAATTTTGTTTATCAACTCATGTTTTTCTATTCAACCCATAGATGGGACCCTAACAGGTACTACCACTCAGAGTCAGAGTGGACCAGGGAGCAATGGTGATGAAGGAGTGCTCCACATTCCCCAAACCTCCAAAACTGGAACCTCACCATCAGATAGAGTTTAACGTCATTCCCAGGACATGTAGACCCTCAGTCACTGCCTTCTAGCACCCATATGATAAAAAGGGGAAAACTCATTTTTGGTCTATTTAACCCATAGGTGGAAACCTAACTGGTGCTACCACTCCGATCTGGGGGTAATGGCAATCAAACTCCCCCAGAACTCCAAAATGAGAACTTCATCATTAGATGCAGTTTAATGCTATAACCAGGGCACAAAGACCCTCAGCCACCACATTCTAGCACATATATGATAAAAAGGATTGGGGTTTTGCCATGAACGCAATAAGGTTGGGACAATCATATGGTTGATAGAGCTTGACGTAACCAACCGATTGATTGCTAAGCTTAAGGTCTCATTGGGGAATATTACTCTTCAAGAGTGTATATATATATATATATATATGTATACACACATATATACATACATAACAATTATATATTAATATATATACATACATAATTATATATTAATATATATACATACATAACTATATATTAATATATATACATACATAACAATATATATATATATACATAATTATATATTAATATATATACATAACACAATTATATATTAATATATATACATACATAACAATATATATATATATACATAATTATATTTAATATATATACATAACACAATTATATATTAATATATATACATACATAACAATATATATATATATACATATATATATATATAATATATATATATATACATAACACAATTATATATTAATATATATACATAACACAATTATATATTAATATATATACATACATAACAATATATATATATATACATAACACAATTATATATTAATATATATACATACAACAATTATATATTAATATATATACATACAACAATTATATATTAATATATATACATACAACAATTATATATTAATATATATACATACAACAATTATATATTAATATATATACATATAACAATTATATATTAATATATATACATACAACAATTATATATTAATATATATACATATAACAATTATATATTAATATATATCTTATTATAATGGAGATTGTGTACTTTTCTGTCTGTAACCGAAACTATATCACTACTCAAGTCACGATTCCCTTTGTTATTTACCTCACATTCTCCATAATTTTATTTTTATTTAAACCTCAATTTCTAATAAAATTGTTTTACATTATTAATACTGTTAATCATATCTACAAATGTATAATCAGCAAATGTATTTATACATATACTAAAATAGCAGTTTACAGTGTGAACAGGGAGGCTAATTTGCATATTGAAATTAAAAATTTGATTTTAATAAATATGTGCTTAGTATTATTGATTTTTAATCGTATTATTTTATCTTAATGAATATGATCAAAAATCTCTTCAATAAATCTTAAAAGAAATCTATGAAATAATTCTGATTTTATTCTTTACTTCCTATTTTAACTAAGTTATTAAATTAGGAAAATTTTGCAATGAAAGACGAGAGTGATAGAAGAGCAAGTTTCAGTTGTTTTATTTTTCGATTATACACCCCTCTGTTTCAAATCATTTTATCTGCATTCTTATTTACTTTCATTAGCCTTTATAATTTAATATATTCTATTACATTAAAACTTAAATACTTGCACCCGGAGGGTGCATATATTTGCTAGTAATATATAATATATATACTATATATAATATAACATATATTATATATTAATATATATAACATATAACAATTATATATTAATATATATACATATAACAATATATATTAATATATATACATATATTATATATATATAACAATTTATATTATTAATATATATACATATATAACAATTATATATTAATATATATACATATAACAATTATATATTAATATATATACATATAACAATTATATATTAATATATATACATAAACAATTATATATTAATATATATACATAACAATTATATATTAATATATATAACATATAACAATTATATATTAATATATATACATAACAATTATATATTAATATATATACATATATATATAATATTTAATATATTACAAGTAATTATCAATATATATATGCATACATATATATAATATTTAATATATTACAAGTAATTATCAATATATATATATGCATACATATATATAATATTTAATATATTCTAATAAAATATTAATATATATATATATATATATATATATATATATATATATATATATATATATATATATATATATAAATATTTGATGTTTTCTAATTAAATATTAGTATATATATAGATATATTTGTATGTATAATATACATACATATATGTAATAAAATCTCAAACAAATTCTCGTCAAATGAGAAACAAAAGCGTGTAGTAGACAAAAAGAAAAAAATAATAAATTCTCTTTCTACAAATGCAAAAGAAATGATTTGATCCCCCCCCCCTTCCAAATATTTGATCGGCCATTTGCTTGTTGATGGCGGGATGGTTGGGGGTTGGGCCCAAAGGAAAAATCTTGTTAGGAAACAAATCTAAGTTGATAAAAAACGATTGTGAATAGAAGAAAAAGGGAAAATCAAAAGTACAATTTTCTTATATACTCTTTGCCATATATGTCAGCCCACATATATATTTGCACACATTCACAGTAATATATGCACTCACCTGCACATAAATACACACACACACACACACACACACTAATATACACACATATATACATACACACTCATATATATATATATAACACACACTAATATACACACATATATACATACACACTCATATATATATATATAAACACACACTAATATACACACATATATACATACACACTCATATATATATATATATAAACACACTAATATACACACATACATACACACTCATATATATATATATAAACACACACTAATATACACACATATATACATACACACTCATATATATATATATAACACACACTAATATACACACATATATACATACACACTCATATATATATATATATATAACACACACTAATATACACACATATATACATACACACTCATATATATATATATATATAAACACACACTAATATACACACATATATACATACACACTCTATATATATATATATATAAACACACACTAATATACACACATATATACATACACACTCATATATATATATATATATAAACACACTAATATACACACATATATACATACACACTCATATATATATATATATATAAACACACACTAATATACACACATATATACATACACACTCATATATATATATATATATAAACACACACTAATATACACACATATATACATACACACTCATATATATATATATATATAACACACACTAATATACACACATATATACATACACACTCATATATATATATATATATAAACACACACTAATATACACACATATATACATACACACTCAATATATATATATATAAACACACACTAATATACACACATATATACATACACACTCATATATATATATATAAACACACACTAATATACACACATATATACATACACACTCATATATATATATATAAACACACACTAATATACACACATATATACATACACACTCATATATATATATATAAACACACACTAATATACACACATATATACATACTCATATATATATATATAAACACACACTAATATACACACATATATACATACACACTCATCATATATATATATATATAAACACACACTAATATACACACATATATACATACACACTCATATATATATATATATAACACACACTAATATACACACATATATAATACACACTCATATATATATATAAACACTAATATACACATATATACATACACACTCATATATATATATATAAACACACACTAATATACACACATATATACATACACACTCATATATATATATATAAACACACATAATATACACACATATATACATACACACTCATATATATATATATAAACACACACTAATATACACACATATATACATACACACTCATATATATATATATAAAACACACACTAATATACACACATATATACATACACACTCATATATATATATATAAACACACACTAATATACACACATATATACATACACACACACATATATATATATATATATAACACACACTAATATACACACATATATACATACACACTCATATATATATATATATAACACACACTAATATACACACATATATACATACACACACTCATATATATATATATATAACACACTAATATACACACATATATACATACACACTCATATATATATATATAAACACACTAATATACACACATATATACATACACACTCATATATATATATATAAACACACTAATATACACACATATATACATACACACTCATATATATATATATAAACACACTAATATACACACATATATACATACACACTCATATATATATATATAAACACACTAATATACACACATATACATACACACTCATATATATATATATAACAACACTAATATACACACATATATACATACACACTCATATATATATATATAAACACACTAATATACACACATATATACATACACACACACATATATACATATATACATACACACTCATATATATATATATAACACACTAATATACACACATATATACATACACACTCATATATATATATATAAACACACTAATATACACACATATATACATACACACTCATAATATATATATAACACACTAATATACACACATATATACATACACACTCAATATATATATAACACACACACTAATATACACACATATATACATACACACTCATATATATATATATTAAACACACTAATATACACATATATACATACACACTCATATATATATAAACACACACTAATATACACACATATATACATACACACTCATATATATATATATATAACACACCATACACTCATATATCAATATAACACACACTAATATACACACATATATACATAAACACACACTAATAATATACACATATATATACATACACACTCATATATATATATATATACACACACTCGTGAATATATATACATACACACACACTCGTGTATATATATACATACACACACTCGTGTATATATATATACACACAACTCGTGTATATATATATCACTCGGTATATATATATGCACACACTCATGTATAATATATATATATACACGAGTGTGTGTGTGTGTATGTATGGATATATTCGATACACACATATATATACACACAGTACATATCTATATACATATCTATATACAGATATGCGCACGTATGTATATATATATATATATATACATATATATACATACATACACACACAGAGATATATATGCACACAAATGCATATATATTTATAAGCACACTTAAATGTATATCACTGTTGCTTTAATTTTTGGGATATATATATATATATATATATATATATATATATATATTCATTTATTTATTAGTAAAAACATATGTATGTATAAAGTCAAAAATAGAGCAACTCTGGTATTTTCTGTTGTAATTAATTAGTTTTTTGCCATTAATCTTAATCAACCCTCAAAAAGTTTTTAATTACTTTGAGTCTTTGAAAGGAAATACTTATTTAATAAGTATATTTTCCTCTTTAGAGGTTTCATGATTTACAGACGGAAAAAAAAAAAATGAAATGGGAGAAACATCATAAGGTAGAAAAAAAAACAGAAGATGATTTGAAAACCAATTAGAACATTGAGAATTAATTTCTTCCTTCATGTGCTTCCATATTATGTAAATTGGCATTAAGAATTAAAAAATAAATTGAAAAAAAAAAAAATCAATGAGTGACTTACCCCTCAAATATATATATATATATATATATATAGATATAGATAGATAGATAGATAGATAGATAGATAGATATTAAACAAAATGTGACCCGTTGGGTTATCCATGCAGCTCTTGGTAGTTAATTGGGATTAGGTAGGTATTGCCAAAAGATGACGTCAAATCTGTATTTTACAAAATAAATTTACCCCCCCTCTCCTGCCGATTAAAAAAAAAAAACCCAAATCAGAGAATTATCTGATTTTAATGAAGTTTTCAGTGTTGATTTATAAATGAATGAATTCTATAATGCATTATTTATTTTATTTCAAAACTTTGATTTTTTCAGGTCACTTAATTTTGCCTCCACCCCTTATTTTTATGATACAAAATATCGGTGAGGTTATATAAAGGGGAAACTAATTACAGTATAAATAAAAAGACAAAAGACTGAAGGTGTGAATAGAAGAAAACAATTTTTTTAAATAATCTTTTTTTTCACCGTGTTTAGACCAAAAAGACAGACAATTCATTTAAAAGTTATTAATTCTTCTGTAATGAGTGTATTTATTATTTTGTATCATTGATTTCTAAGTAGAAATTGTTATAAGCCTTAAAATCCTAAATAATATTTTTTAGTTCGTATATACATAAAAAGCGGGCATGTTTGCAATATATTTGAGCAAAATTGACCAAAAATAATAGTATAGAATAGGCACTGCCAATTTGTTCAGTCATTTTCCTTTTAAAAACAAATTAACATTAATTAAATCAATTATCTATGGTTAAATTTTTGTCTAAGTCAAAAAGTAGTAACATAATGAGCATCAGTAAAAAAAAAAAAAAAAAAAAAAAATTATTACACATGTAATTTATTTTTAATAAATTTTAAACTATTATTTTGGTCAATTTTGCTCAAATATATTGTAAACATGGCCACTGTTTTTATGTAGATCCAAAAAATTATTTTATTTTAAGGCTTATAACAGTTTCTTCTTAGAAATCAATAACAAAAAACAACAAATACACTCAGTTACAGAAGAATTGATAACTTAAATGAAATATCTTTTTCATTTCTGTCTAAACACGCAAAAAAGGATGATCTAGAAAATTCTTGTGAACTTGTTTACAAAAAAGAAATGACCAAGAGAAAATGTCATGTGATATATCTTTGTATAGGAGGTTGTTGTTGATGAAAAAATTTTTCAAAGATCTGGGAATTACCTGATTTTGATAAAATTTTCTGTGTTGACTTATTAATCAATGAATTTGTTTGTTTAATTACTGAATCGTTTCAATCAAACTGATTCAATAAAAATAAATAAAAATTCTTTAAGATAAATATTACCATTGCTGCCTACCATAGCAGAAATAATTATACATAATTAATAGATAACATCTTATTATAATGGAGATTGTGTGTTTTTCTGTCTGTAACCGAAACTATATTACTACTCAAGTCACAATTCTCTTAGTTATTGACATCACATTCTCCATGATTTTATTTATATTTAAACCTCAATTATTAATAAAATTGCTTCACCTTTTTATTAGTATTGTCCATATCTACATACAAATAACATGCAATTGTATTTATATATACAAAAAATAGCGGTTTACAGGGTAAATGGGAAGGCTAATTTGCATATTGATATTAAAAATGTGATTTTATTAAATATGTGCTTAGTATTATTGATTTCTAACTGTTTGGCTTTATTTTAATGAATATAAGCAAAAATCTCTTCAATGAATCTTAAATGAAATCCATTAACAAGAAAAAATATCTGTCATTTTATTCTTTATTTCCTAATTTAACTAAATAAGTAAAATTCAGCAATGAAAGACGGGAGTGATGGAAGAGTAAGTTTCATTTCTATTTTTCTATTATACCCCCATTCTGTTACATATCTTTTTATCTGCCTTCTTATTAGACTTTCTAATTTAATACGATATTTCATTAAAACTTAAATACTTGCACCCGGAGGGTGCATATATTTGCTAGTTCATTTAAAATATGAAACGCCCAATTTTAAGTTTCAAATTTCATATTTTTAGATTCTAAAGACAAATATTTATTTAAAAACTACTTTAGTTTATTATTGTTATCTGATAATTTTTGTAGATAACTATTTAAAATTTAGGCGCCATTTTAAATAGAAGAAATGGATGTATTTTTTTTCTTTTACAAGATATTAGCCTATTAAATAATTATCAAAAGGAGTAAATAAATGAAAAAAATCTCCCAAAATTGTTTTTTTTATTTTTTATTTTACATTTAATCTTTTGATTTTGAGTACTTCTTTTCTACCAGGATAACTCCCATAAATTTTGTTTCTTCTATTCACACCTTCGGTCTTTTGTCTTTTTATTGTATACTGTAATTAATTTCAAAAGTATATAACTCCTCCAATATTTTGTGCCCACAAAATGAGTGGTCAATGTTAAGTGACTTGAAAAAAAATCAGAAAGTTTTGAAATAAAATAACTGATGCATTATAAAATTCATTCATTGATAAATTAACAATGAAACTTTCATTAAAATCAGATATTTCTCTGATTTTTGGTAATTTTTATTCAATCTGGCGGGGGGTGGGGGTTAAATTTATTTTGATAAAATACGGATTTGCAATTTTTGGCAGTGCCTAGTATAAAATGTATTAAAAATATATTACATGTGTAAAATTATTTGCTTTTATTTTTACTCATGTTCATTATGTTACTACTTTCCGACTTAGACAAAAATGTGCATATCGCATAAATACCTCCTGCCCTAAAAACACTAAGCAGTGCCCTGCTGATAATCTGACCCATGCTACTTATGAAGTCCCTAGCTGGTTTAAGGCATTTTTCCCGTAAAGTTAATGCAATATGAAAGCGTTTTTTTTTATCCCCACCCACCAAGTATTTTCTTGACAAGTAAAATGTAAATATTTTAAACCCCCTATACTTTAAAATATCTCTTAGAGGTTTGAAGGCATTTTTATCGACAAATAACTTTCAGTGGTTTGTAGGCGTTAAAAGTAAGCCACCCCCAGGATTTTTTTATCGAAAAATAAATGTAAATATTAGTTATTTCCTTGTTGAGTAACATGATATTACAGAGAAAGAATTCTTAAAAAGTTCTTTATTTTTTGAGTTTTCATGGGCGCTCATTTCCTCCTATAAGTTTATAGTAAATCGATCCCCCATATCAAAACCGCTCAAATGGAAATCCTTTACGACCCCCGGAAAAGACATACAGGTTTACCAAAATACATATTTAAATATTCTAACCCTAACCCAAATTATTTATTTAATTTCCCATTAAACTAACCTTAAACCCCAACCCCTAACCCTAACTCTACCCCTAGTTAGAATTAATAGTTTGTGGTTCTGTTTTTCTGGGTCAACGGTAGAACAGGGTGACCCAGAAAAAAGCCAAAATTATTTATTTTATTTCCCATTAAACTAAAAACCTTTGTTGGACTTAACTTAAACTTAAAAAATAAAAAATCAACAGTTTTAACAAAATTTGTTTGGTTTTGTTTGTTTTATATCAACATTTAATGCTGATAAAGTTTTGAAATTCAATTCTTAAATTTAGACCTAACAGGTACTCACTCCAGGTTTTTACTGGAACCATCACATTGGGCTTGCCAACAAAATTTGTTTGAGACAGAGATAATTTTTTAAATTTCAACTTAACAGCAAAATTTTCACTAATTATTCTATTTCTGTTTATTATAGTAATATCTGATGGATGTTTAATAATAAGACATTCGGACCAAAAGATCTGAGCCTCACTTAAGTTCTGCCTCTCTGTGTGTATGTACATATTCTAGAAGTTATCCCCCAGATATAGAAACAAAACAATACTCGCCATCGCAGTGGGATTCTAACTACCATCGAGTTAGCAGACAAGAACAACATGCAAGCTGTAACTTAAATACAGTCCTTGCATGCTGCTGGCATAGTGCATACTGAGGGCTGAAGAGTGGGTACTTATTCATATCATTACTCATCCTGAATACCATCAGCCAATCAAAACCCAGGAAGTGAACTTGCCAGAGTTCATAATTGAATAACCCAAAGGTGTATATAAACCACCTGCCAACACTCTAGAGGTGTTTTAGAGTTCAACTTGTAACAGAGCTGAATACTTGATAAAATCCAACACATATGTGGGTCTGTGATCATTCCGCTGACCCAGACATTGAATGGTCAACATGAACATTTTTGGTTGATTACTGAGACAGGCCCTTATAACCTGGGTCAAAGATATTTGTTTTGAAAATACAACAGATAATATTGTTTTTTGGTTTTTGTAAAATGGTCAGACTCTCTTAGGATTATTTCATCGAGTCTTTATCTCAAACATGTGCATTCATTTTCCTTTTTATGGTCAACAAAAGTTTCGGTCAGATCAAAGACAAGCCAGAATGTCTGGCTTGTCTGAGAGTAGCACAGACTTATCCCCCTCTCCTCCAACTCAATTATTTCTTTCTTTCTTCAGACTCAAAGTAATTGGAAAAATGACCCTAGCAATATCAAAATTCATGAAAGACAACAAATTCCAGGGAAGTTCTCATCCTTGTTATTGGTTGGATTTTACTGAATATCAACCCCATACTCACCTTCAAAGGAAGGCTGTGACTAGCATCCAGTCACCAGACAAAAAAAGACAGAGTAACTGAATACACTCTATAGCAACTGAGAGGTGTTCAGTATATATCGATAGAAATATACCCACTAAAACCACCAGCCAATCAAAATACTGGAAATAGACTTGACCATTCCACAAAGTAGAATAGCCCAAGCTGCTATTTAAACCACTCACCAAGTCTGGATTCTGAGAAGCTGACCCAACTTGCAACAGTTGAATACTGCTCAGTTTACACAAACCACTGCATGGCACTGCGAACAGGATATGAACCTGTAAGGGAATATCCCATTGGATTTATTTTATGCTGAAGAAATTTTGTTTTAATCATTCTTGATGGGTGCTCAACTTTTTTAAAAACACAATTTTTTCAAACTCATTTTTTTTTCTATTTAATCCATAGATGGGACCCTAAAAAGTACTACCACTCCGGGTCAGAGTAGACTTGGGAGTAATAGTAATGAAGGGGTATTCCACATTCCCCAGAGCTCCAGAATTGGAACCTCACCATCAGATAGAGTTTTATGTCATACTAAGGACATTAAGATACACAGCCACCGCCTTCTAGCACATATATGATAAAAAAGGTTTGGGGCTAGCCATAAGGGCAATAGGATTTGGTCAATCATATTGGTGACTAGCTGATTGATCAGAGTGAGATCTTCTGACCACTTGTCTACAAACTAATTGGAAAAATGACCTTAGCAATGTCAAAATTCATGAAAGTTCTCATCCCTGTAATTAATCTTAACTAGTATTTTTATACATCTTTGGTTGCTTTTTAATTACTTTAAAGAATCAAAACGGGTATCATTAGGTACCAGCAGGACATGTGGATAAACTACAGAATGATAATCTAATTTTTATGTTTTAGAGCTATTGCGAAGTAATTTAATATATACAAAAAGTATCATAATCTCTCTCACCCTTTCTTTTCTTTCTTTCCTTCTTTTCATCTTTTCAATTGAAACAGATTAATATTATTACTTCCACGCGCTCATCCCCTCTATCTTTGCCCTTCTCTCTTTCTTTATTATTACTACTTACCTAATGCAGGGGGAGGTAACCCTTACCCTACATACCCGGCCTTGGCTGGGGGTCCAGTGTGCTTCGGCCACTGGACCGGTAAAGTACAATTAATAGCATCGATCCCAAGGGGCTTTCCCCCCAGGCAATACCTGCCCCCTTGATTTAGAGGGGCAGGGCTGGGTTTATTGCCCAGCGCCTGGGGCGCCCCCTTGAGTGGAAATGCTGAAGGGGTGGACGCAATTTTTGTTCTTTCCAACACATGAGCTTCGACTTATGGGCCCACATTAAAACGAGGCCTTGTGCCCAGCCCATACAAGTGGGGTATGAGGCAAACACACCTCTATCTTTGCCCTTTTCTCTTTTCTTTATTATTATTTTTTCTATCCTTTTTCTTCCCTTCTTTTCTTTCTTTATAATAAAAATGGAATGGTCCATTATTTAGCCAAGGTGACGACACTCATAAGAACACCAAATAATTCGGATTTACATTTTTGCATTTAATCTTGGACGGTCTCATTTTTAACCAGAGAATGTTGCAAGATGATAACAGTGGTAGAATTAAGGAACACGAGTACTATTATTAGGTATTATTTATTACCAAACTCTGCAGCATCAGAAAGTCTGTGATCAAAGGTATGAAATGTGAAATGCAAACAGCATTGTCCAGGATTTGAATTTGGGTTGTTGTGTTCATTTCTTATGATGATAACCATTACCCCACGAGTGCCTCTATTTTTTTTCTCTTTATATAATGCTACATAATAAATTGGTGCATCATTTTCATCTTTTAAATATAGCTCAGCTGGTAGAGCGTTTGGCTAGAAACCGCAAGGTTCCTAGTTCGATACCGGCCCTCACCAACTCAGTGTATGAGTAGCACAGGGAACTGTGCGGTAATGTAAGGAGCTGATGGTAAATGTGGCGCTCTACCTCGGATGCAAAAACAATCTGCTTGGTCTAGCGCTAGTGAAAAGGGGATAGACTTCCTCTCTGATTGACTGATACCAACTTTAGTCCACCCCGACGATGACGACGACTTACATAAAAAAAGAAAGAAAAAATTGATACAGTTTGTTAGTTTTATGGCATGTTTGGTTTGGTTTGTTTTACGGCATATCAACCTCAGTGGGTCATTTAATGCTGACAAAGTTTTGAAATAAATTCATTCTTAATGGATCCTCAATTTTTTTTATAAACACATTTTTCTATTTAACCCATAGATGGGACTCTAACAGGTACTACCACTCTGGGTCAGAGTGGACTAGGGAGAAATGGTGATGAAGGGGTGCTCCACATTCCCCAAACCTCCAGAACTGGAACCTCACCATCAGATAGTTTAACGTCAATGTCAGGATATAAATACCCTCAGCCACTGCCTTCTAGCACATATGATAAAAAGGGTTGGAACTTGTCATAAAGGCAATAGGATTGGGGCAATCATATAGGTGCTAGGGCTTGATATGACCAGGTGATTGATCGAAGGGGGCCTCTCTGACCACCTTCTAGCTTAAGTAAGGGTCTAAGTGGAGTGTTGCAGGTTATGGACTGTTCATCCACCATGATTCCGTCCTTAAGCATCATGGATCGCCATCCACAGCCCCAGCTGACAGGACTGTTTATGGCATGTAAACCCTTGTAGGTTTATTTCAAGTTTTTTTCCAATCTATTATACAGTTTCAAGTTACTGAGGATAATTATTAGTGATAGACAATTATAACTATTCTTCAAATATTTGTATTAAGAATAAATGGTCACCCATCTAAGTACTGAACATGCTCCTCGATGTTTAACTTTCTTCTGAGCGTAAACGACAGAATTTATTGCCCGATCTATATCAGTGTGTTTCTTTACAATCTCCCAATTTACGATAGGATATGTACCCTATTTATTTTTCAAAGTTCAACTAACACAATATCTTATCTTTGTTAAGTCCCCATCTTTCATAAACACACACACACACACACACACACTATATATATATATATATATATATATAATATATTAAATTATAACTTTATTTGCCTCTTCCTTGTGTGGCCATGTTGCTGGCCGCCCTGTTGGCTGAGGCATTAGAATGCACCAACTGCACTTCTGCAGAGGGGTAAGACTCTCTTCCAATGGGCCACCTGTTGGCCGTGTGTTGCGGCCCGTGATGCTTAAGTATAGAACCCAGGTGAGAATAGGTGCTTTTTGTGTAGACTGACCAGTATTCAACTTGGTTGCAAGTTGAATCTACTTCTATCATCTCTAGCAGCCTCTCTGGGTCAGTGATGAAGAAATGAGGGTGGGTGTTACTGATTGCATTCTGGACAGATTCATCAGCACCATTGTATAATTGGATGCTGGTTTGAGATGATGGCATATTTGCCATTCCCCAGAGCTCCAGAAATGGAACTTCACCATCAGATAAAGTTTAACATTATTGAAGTCAGTAAGTCTACTGTTGGTTTGAATAACAACAGCTAAGTACAAATTAAGCAGTGTCCAAGACAGTTGGTATATATAGAAATTAAGAATGACCCATTATTGAATTTGGGTGATTTGGGTGATTCCATTCCTTGAGTTCTGATTGACTGCTTGATTTGAATGACATTGAGGAGTCTTATAAATATCCTGTCATTCTGCAGTAGACTTCGTGACTATTCAGGTTTGTATTTAAATTACAACCGTTTGTTGCCTTGTCTTCCCAGTTCGATGGTAATTGGAACTTTAATTATTCTTCAAACATCATACCCAGAACATTAATACCTTCAGCCACCACCCTCTAGCACATATATAATAAAAAGAGTTGGGGCTTACCATAAGGGCAATAGGGTTGGGACAATCATATAGGTGCTAGGGCTTGATGTGACTAGCTGATTGATCAAAGGGGGCCTCTCCGACCACCTGTCTAGCCTAAGGGCCAAAGCAGGGTGTTGCACATCATGGACTGCTCAACCACCAGGGGTCTATCCTTAAGTATCATTGGTTGCTACTCATAACTAACAGGTGGCCCCATTGGGGAGGGTACTTACCCATCTGCAGAGGTGCAGTTGGTGTATTCTAAAGCCTCATAGAATGAGCTAGCTAAGTCGGTAGAGCGTTCGGCTAGAAACCACAAGGTTCCTAGTTCGATACCGGTCCCTGCCAACTCAGCGTATGAGTAGCACAGGGATCTGTGCGGTAAAGTAAGGAGCTGATGGTAGGGGTGGCACTCCACCTCAGATGCTAAAAAACAATCTCCTTGGTCTAGCGCTATTGAAAAGGGAATAGACTCCCTCGCTGACTGGCTGATACCGACTTTAGGCCGCCCCGTCGACTTTCCTTTTTTTACTCCTATGCTAAGATGGCCAGGGTTGTTGTTGTCCCTGCAACATTTTGGTTCCAAGCTGAACACTCTACTGGTAACTTAGTTTCGGTTACAGATAGACAAACATAATCTGCATGATAACAAGATTATTATTAGTTTATCACACCTGTTGTATGTAACGTGGTGTATATGGTCACAGTACCCAAAGCGATATACATAACGTGGCTGTAGCGATATATTCACTGTACTAAAAATGTCTTCGGCACGTGGCGGTCATCTTGTCGATAAAAAAAATATAACGCGAGAAATATATCGTCACAAGCTGCTTATCTTTTATTTCCAGGTTAGGCTTGTCTCATGGGCTGTATCGGAGAGAAGGAAAGGCAGAGAGAAAGAGAGAGAGAATACAGCTAGATTACTGTGATCCCACACGAGACCCAAAGTCCGGTCCGTACCCTACGACTCCCAAAGCAAAAAGAGGCTGGTATTTTTCTTCGTCATTCCACATCACCACGTGACTTCCAGTTCCGGTCAACACCCGAAACTTCCAGTTCCTTTCAATTCTCCATTTCAGAGGTCACACCTCGGTCAAACTATTTTGTGTTCATTACTCTTTTTAAAACCTTTACTCTCTCACTTATTTCTTTCTTTCCTACCCTTCCATTAGTAGTCCTTGCCAAATTCAATCTTGCTACATGTAGCCAGTGATTCACTGACTGACAGCAAGTCTTTTCAGGTCTCCAGACTCTGCTGAATATTCTAACTGACCCAACACTGCTGTAGTTTGTATTGTCTCGAGATTCTTTTCTCTGATTTCGAATTCACCCAAATTCTTTTCCAGAGCTTTGGAGACCATTCCAAGGTACCAATTACAATTCGTACGACATTCACCTTCATATTCCACAGTTTTCTCAGTTCTCTGGCAAGGTCTAAGTATTTTATTTAAAAAAATAAAATAAGATTTGATGCTGAAAGCACATATGCATTATTATAATATCTATTTGATAACAGTAAACAATAGTTGATAGGGCTTTCCTATGAATGTAAGTATAAGTTGTTTACCCTAACACAATACAGAAGAATCAAGTTAGTGTATTATTCAAAAAAATTTGTTAAATACGATTTAACTAGAGAATAAAACTCATAGTAATTATACTACAATTAACATGAAAAGAATTGCTAAGAAAGTGGATATTAAATTTTAGCCGTCAGTGTTGAACAAGACTGTGTACTTTCTTTTGTGTGTGTTTTCTTTGTTCGCTTGTGATTTATCAAAATAACAGAACCTGATTGGATCAAATCGATCGGCAAGTAAAGAGAGATGCCAACGAGAAAATTCAATTGGCAGGACTTCTTTTTCAAAAAAGGAGTGTTGTTTTGGTTTGTTCAAATTGCAAATATAGCGCTGAGGGGAAGTAATTTGAAATCTTTGGGAAATTAAAATGTAATTAAGCTTTGATGAAAACAAAAAACAAAAAAAAGAATAAAACAAAAACAAAAAAAAAGAATAAAACAAAAACAAAAAAAAGAATAAAACAAAAACAAAAAAAAGAATAAAACAAAAACAAAAAAGAATAAACAAAAACAAAAAGAATAACAAAAACAAAAAAGAATAAAACAAAAACAAAAAAATGAAAAAAGGTAAAAAAGTAAAAAATTAAAAGAATAAAAAGAATAAGGAAAATAAAAAATAAAAATTTAAAAATAAAAAAATTTCTAAAATAAAAAAATTCAAAAATTTAAAAAATTTAAAAACAAAAAATCTAAAAATAAAAATAATCTAAAAATAAAATAACTCAATAAATCTTGTGTTTTTATCTATTTTTTTATTTTCCTGTTTTTTATTTTCAATTTTTAGAATAATGACATCATAATTTAATCAACAATTTTTTAAAAAAGGAATGATTAGACACAATAATATCCCATGGCTCATCTGGTTGAAATTATAATTTTTTTGTTTTCTTAACAAAGAGAGTTAGAAATACTACATTTAGTTCTAATAGGAATTTGAAAAAAGGTCCTTTTTTAAAAAATTTTCCATTCTATTTTGCAATCATTTTCAGTAGTTGGTGGAGTTTAGAATATGCTGATTGTATCCCCTGCAGAAGGGTAATATCCTTCCCCAAATAAAAGGCCTTAAAATATAGGAACATTTAGAAAGCCTAGCATAGACAAGTAATTCAATTAGTTACTTCATAATCTAAAAAGTCAGATATTGAGAAGAATCACAGTAAAGAGCAGATAACTCGTTTGCTATAAGCCCTGTCAGTAGAGCTTAGAATATTGACTGTATCGCCTGCAGAAAGGTAATACCCAACCTAAAAAAGGAAGACCCTTAAAATATATCAAAATTTGGATAACTTGCCATAGATGGGTACTTCGGCTAATTACTTCATAATTTAAAAGTCAGATATTGAGAAGAATCACAGTAAAGAGCAGATAACTCATTTGCTATAGAAGAATAATTAAGGTTCCAATTACCGTCGAACTGGGAAGACAAGGCAACAAACGATTGTAACTCAAATACAAACTCGAATGCTACAAGGTCCACAGCAAAATGGCAAAGTATATATAAGACTCCACAATGTCATTGCAGTCAAGCAGCCAATCAGAACTCAAGGAGTGGAATCACCCAAATCACCCAGATTCATGAATGGATCATTCTTGATTCCTATTTATACCAGCTGTCTTGGACACTGCTTGAGTTGGACTTAGTAAGCTGTTGTTATTAAAACCAACAGTAGACTAACTGACTTCAATAGCTATAAGCCCTGTCAGTAAAGCTTAGAATACTGACTGTATCCCCTGCAGAAAGGTAATACCCAACCTAAAAAAGGAAGACCCTTAAAATATATTAAAATTTGGATAACTTGCCATAGATGGGTACTTCGGCTAATTACTTCATAATTTAAAAAGTCAGATATTGAGAAGATCTACAGTAAAGAGCAGAAAACTCATTTGCTAGAAACCCTGTTAATGGGGTTTAGAATATGTTGATTGTATCTGCTGCAGAAAGGTAATACTCCTCACCCCCCCAACAAAATGACTTACAATACAGCGAGATGGGTATTTAGATAGATGGGTAATTTGGCTACTTACTTCATAATCTAAAAATCGGTAAAGATGACTTTACTTTTTACTTTTTTTTTTATTCAATGATATAATGGGTTTAAACTAGCTGTAAAAACTTCTTGAATAAAACACAAAATAGGCCTCAATGGTGTTGGGGAATGTAAATACAAGTCAAATTTAAGTGGCACCTATTGAGTGGGGACATTTTTACATATTTGTTTTATCTAATGTCCACATGTCATATTCCTGAGGACCCTTTTTATTAATAGACCATAAGGATCTCATAATATTACTAACAATCTTAAAGCCCTTAAAATCACCACACATTAAACAAATCCATAAGGACCCTTTTTATTAATAGACCATAAGGATCTCATAATATTACTAACAATCTTAAAGCCCTTAAAATCACCACACATTAAAAAAATTCATGAGGACCCTTTTTATTAATCGACCATAAAGATCTCATAATATTTCTAGCAATCTTAAAGCCTTAAAATCACTACACATTAAACAAATTTAAAGTCGTGGTAAAGTTGATAACTATTTAATAGAGGCAAAAAGAGAACTCTTCATTTGAGGAGATATTTTTTGTCTACCTTTTTAGAAACCAATCTTTTTAGTTAACATTCCATGATGGCTTGAGGGAGGGAGAAAAATAGATTATATGTGCAACAGAAAGATTTCACCACACTCTATTCAATGATATAATGGGTTTAAACTAGCTATAAAAACTTTCTGAGTAAAATACAAAATAGGCCTCAATGGTGTTGCAGACTGTAAATAATAGAATCAGACTATGAAAGTTATATAATGAGAAATATTTCAAAACTAAGAATTCTTTTAACATTAGATTATCTTTTATATAAAAAAGATAATGAATTATGCGAGTGTTTAAAAAAAATGTTGTTTTTTTTCGGGAAGTTTAACTTGTTAGGTTCTTATGGGATTCAGTTTTCTAGACATAATATCCATTTATCTTCATAGGTTCTTCTCGTATTGATGAAATAGATAAATTTTGTTCAATTTCCTGTTCTGGTGAATTTAGCATCTCTGGTAAAGTCATGGTCTATAAGGCAGAAATGCTGGTCTATAGGGAAAAGTTTATTATGAGTTATAAAGCTGTGGTGTCTGTCTAGCCTTTTGGGTTTTGTTTGTTTTGTTTTATGGCATATCAACCTCAGTGGGTCATTTAATGCCGATAAAGTTTTGAAATAAATCAATTCTTAATGCATAATACAATTTTTTTATAAATACATTTATCTATTTAATCCATAGATGGGACCCTAATAGGTACTACCACTCCGGGTCAGAGTGGACCAGGGAGCAATTGTGATGAAGGGGTGCTCCACATTCCCCAAACCTCCAGAACTGGAACCTCACCATCAGATAGAGTTTAACGTCATTCCCAGGACATGTAGACCCTCAGCCACTGCCTTCTAGCACCCATATGATAAAAGGGGTTGGAGCTTACCATAAGGGCAATAGGGTTGGGAAACGTGACGTGACCAGCCGATTGATCGGGGGTGGCCTCTCCGACCGACCGTCTAGCCCAAGATAGGGCCAAAGTGGAGTATTGCAAGTCATGCTCATCCACTTGGGCTCTATCCTTAAGCATCACCTTAAGCATCAACAGGTGGCCCCATTGTTAAATATAAAGGTATATCAACTGTTGTGGGTTATTAAATGCCAAAATCTTATTTTTTATTCATAGGATTTGTTTAAGAAATTGTTTTCATTAACTTCATGTTTATTGATAAACTGACAGAAATAATTTTCATTGAATTCACTAGCAAAATAAAAAAAAAAAAACGCCCCCTGGGTGACGTAAAATAAATATTGCCTGAGGGGATGGGAGTTGAAAATTTGATATCAGAGAGTTTGTATCATAAGTAAAGTAAAATCATCAAATTTATTAAAGGAATAAAAATTAAAATGAATTTATTAAAGGATTAAAGGAGTAAAAAATAAAAAATTTGAAATGGAAACTTAGTTCTGATAACTTTAAATATATATTAAAATAAAACAAATTATATAGAGATAGTTAATACCAGCTACGTATTTATTTTAACTTGTTTAAAAAACTAATGAGGACTGTCTAACATTGCATGCTCAAATTTTGATTGTATTTATTCTGATATGACGATTTTTGGTTGTGTGACATAGTTTTTGTTACAGACAAAAACCGGAAGCGAATCTCCATTATTAATAGATGTGTATTAACAAATACTGGTAGTTCACCTTCAGCCACCACCTTCTAGTACTTATATAATAAAAAGGGTGGGTGTTTGACATAGGAGCAATTTGAAGAGTATGGTCACTTAGTACCCAGGTAACAGACTATATAAAG
>CM042164.1:71645922-71653422 GCA_023376005.1 Doryteuthis pealeii | reverse complement strand
ATCAAGCAGTATGGGGAAAGGGTACAAAAAAGCTTTCTTGATAAAGGAATTCAACTACCCCCCCCCAGCTATGGGTGAATAGTACGAAAGACTTGGTTCTTTAACCTTGGAACGGCAACTGGTCTAAAAGAAGGAAAATTCTGAATTCAAACCTGTTAAACTTCGCAAAATAAATTGACCTTGCGTTGCACCCTGCTCGTATGGAGAGGTTAGTTAAATAATAAGGAAACGTAAAATGTGTAAAACGTGGCTTTACCGTTCCCTGGCAGGGTCAGAGACACGTTCCTTCAGTTGAAAAACAGAGGCATAGAGGTCAATACTGGGTTTTGGAGAATGTCATGTGACACTCAACGGACACGCCCATTCTCTTAAATCTCATTCCAATTCTTTATCTGCTAATTACTGAAACTTGTCTTGTCTTCTAGGACATGGGTTTTCCGTTTCTAGCTAACCTAATGTCGCATTAACATTTGCTGACCCTCTGGTGGCTAGTTAGTCCAATTCTGGACTTGCAGATGCGGTCACATACATAGCAAGGGAAATTCCCATCTGGATTTGGTGGTTCATGACAACGAAGACGTCACCGATTCTGCAGCCCTGTTAATCTCGATATTGAGCCGCTCAGTTCCTGAGCGGCACGCGTCTCGCCAACCCTGTCTGTTAGAGGCTAGATCTTCCACGCTTGAAGGTCTGATGGTGCATTTCTTCAGCGTCGTCTTAATATGGTCTTTGAACCGCTTTTGGGGGGCTCCTGTCCTTTGTGTGCCATCTGCGAGTTCCCCATAAAGTATTTTACGGGAGAGTCTGTCCTGCGACGGACTTCTAAAAGCAAAGCAAAATGTCGCATTAAACATGACACCATAGAACAGTATACCGCACACAATCTTCCAATGGTTACTTCTCAACTATGCAAGTCTTTCACAAACTTTAATATCTCCGATGAATTTCACATACACTTACAACGATGAAAAATTTCAACATACACATCTCCATTCATTCCTTTTAGTTTGGTTCTATCAGTTCTATGATAAATAAAGTACGAGGGAGAGTCAAAAATTATCAGCACTTTCGTCATGACATATCTTTGATAATGACACACTGAGTTCTGCGCTTGCGTGGTTATAGTTGGCACTGTTGAGGTCACCTAATCGAAGTTTGAGACTGGTCGCGCCATTTTGCTTGCTGTCTTTACAGTGTCAACATGATCGCTCCACTAGTTGTATGCACCAAGGAAGTGACCAGATTTCTCTGGTCGGAAGGAATGTCGACGGCTGAAATTTATCTGAGTCTTTTAGCACAATACGGGGACGATGCGCTACCATGTAGAAGTGTTTATGAGTGGAGTGATGCTTAAGGACGGGATCCTGGTAGTTGAGCAGTCCATGATATACAACACTCCCTTTTGGCTCTTACTTGGGCAAGACGCGCTGTTGGAGAGGCCCCTCCTATCAAATCGGCTGGTCACGTCAGGTGATAGCAACTATATGATTGTCCCGAACATTGCCCTTATAGCAAACCTATAACCCTTTTTTTGAAGGAAGCGCGTGGTGTAATGGTTAAAATCATGGGAAATGGACTCGTTGCCTCGAGTTCAACTCCTGGACATGGTAATTGAATTTCACTTAGCGCTAATACCCTTGGGAAAGGTATAAATCCTAATCTCCTTCCAGCTATGGATAAATAGTAGGGCAGACTGGGCTCTTTAACCTTGGTTAGGCAACCGGTCTAGGAGAAAGAAAACTCTGAATTCAAACCGGTTGAACTCCGCTTAAGAAATTGACCTTGTGTCACATCCTGCTCGTGCGGAGGGGTTGGTAAATATATATAACCCTTTTTATCATATATGTATCAGAAGGCAGTGGCTGGGTATCTTACTATCCTGGGCATGACGTTAAAGTGCATCTAATGGTGAAGTTCCAATTTGGAGCTCTGGGGAGTGTGGAGTACCCCTTCATTACATACATTTTAAATACAACATATATTTTGTAGAAAATCAACGAAGCCTCATAACATCATAGAAACCAAGCAACCAATCAGGAATCAAAGAATGGAATCACCCAAATATATGAATGGACTATTCTTGATTTCCATAAATAACAACTGTCTTGGGAACTGGTTTAGCTGTGCTTAGCTAGTTGCTGTTGTTCAAACCAACACATACACTAACTCACTTCAACAATAACCATTACACTTACGCGCCTCCCTCGTATATATGTCTTTCACTCGTTTCTTTTTTTCATGTGTTTACTGTGATATATGACAGAGCAAAGTAGCAGATAATACGAACGACCAATTCTCAAAGAAAACCAACATACAAACATCAAGTATCAAAACATTAATACATCAAATATAAATTTCTTCTTTCTTTCCAAACATCGAATTCATAACAGTTCTTTGTCTCTGAGCTGAAAAATATTTTTCTTTCTTTCCTCCTCTCCTCCTCCCCCCCCACTCCATCTCTACAAAACATCACAGACAATATTCACTGCTAAGCTGCGGCTACTCTTTTTCTCAGACGTATCTATCTCAAATGTCAGATTTGTTGGCTCTTTTGTTCTTTACATACCTACGACAATAAGTAGTAATGCAACTAGATAGAAAAGAAGTATCAATTCTGCATTATAAATTCTCATTTTTTCAACATAATCTCATTCTATTTCTTTGGTTTTGGTTTGTTTTTGTTTTACGGCATATCAACCTCAGCGGATCATTTAATGCCGATAAAGTTTTGCAATAAAGTCATTCTTAATGGATACTCATTTTTTTTAATAAATACATTTTTCTATTTAACCCATAGATAGGTTTTGTTTGGTTTTGTTTTACGGCATATCCACCTCAGTGGATCATTTAATGCCGATAAAGTTTTGAAATAAAGTCATTCTTAAGGGATACTCAATTTTTTTAATAAATACATTTTTCTATTTAACCCATAGATAGGACCCTAACAGGTACTACCATTCAGGATCAGAGTGGACCAGAGATCAATGGTGATGAAGGGGTGTCCATATTCCCCAAACCTCCAAAACTGGAACCTCACCATCTGATTCCCAATGGACTACAACTCCCACGGCCACATTTACCTATAAAAATGTTTTTAAAAAATATAATTACTTTAACTCTTAACATCTTGTTAAGTATTCTAAGACCAGAGCCCCATTCTCAGGTTCTATTTCTTTGAATGTTTGAGATGAAGCTTGATAATTTGTATCATTAATAACCATAAAGTTGAGGACTATTGCCCTCATTGTAGAATGAACATCCTACTCACCTTCACAGGAAGGCTGTGACTAGCGTCCAGTCACCAGACAAAAGAAAAAGACAGAGTAACTGAATACACTCTGTATCAACCGACAGGACATGGTCAAGTGTTCAGTATATATAAGTAAAAATATACACACTAAAACCACCCGCCAATCAAAATCCTGTTCGCAGCGACACTGTAGGGATCGTGTAGACTGAAGCAGTTCAACTTGCAAACACGCGTTGAATACTGATCAGCCTACACAAATCTTTATGGTTATCTGCACAAACGTTTCGGCCGATGTGCCCTCTAATTGAACACATGTCGTAGTGGATATAGGCGTGAGTTAATACAGTTCTAAATGACAGTTATCTATCTCTAGGCTGAAGGTTCAATTCTGGTCATGGGTGACAATAATTAACACAGCTTAACACTTGTACCCACTCATGATTAACGGAATGAGAAAAGTCTACCCCCGTGTATTGATTAAGGGATTAGGTTCGAAGTTCCGTAAAGGCTCCCGATTACAACAAGAAGGTTTCCGAGTTCGAAGAGAAGGTTCCCAAGTTCCAGAAGGTTCCCGAATCCAACAAAAAATGCCCCAAAAAACAATAGTCCGAATAATTCAAATTGATCTCATTCCTTGTCAAACATTGTAAAGTTAAAAATTCAAATCGAAATTCAGTTAATGACTGTTTCAGATCACCAAGAAACTGATAGTACCAAGCACGCATCATATATGAAGAATGATCAAGCTAATTTCCAATTACCATCGAATTGGTAAGACACGACAACAAGCGGTTGTAACTCAATACAATCCCGTCTCGTCGCAATTCTACTGCAGACTGACAGGTTATTTATAAAACTCCACAATATCATAGAAACCAAGCAGCCAATCAGAACTCAGGCAATGGAATCACCAAATGCATGAATGGACTATTCTTGATTTCTACAAATACCAACTGTCTTGGACACTGCTTCAGTGGTGGCTTAGTTAGTTGCTGTTATTCAAACCAACAGTAGACTAACTGACCTCAATAATATACATATATATATATAATATATATATATATATATATATGTTTAAATGCGATTTCCTATATGCTCTATATTACACAAAAGCAAACAAATCAATACATCGGACTTTTTGCGCCGCCTCCTCTAATCAGTCGACGCTGGTAGTCGCTTCTTGTAGATTAATAATAGAAATTTCTAGATGTGAAATACCCTCAAACTGTTTCAGGGTATTTTCATCTAGAAATTTGTGAAAAAAGTAACAATAAGATAAAGAAAAGACTAGACTGAGATTAATATTAAAACATTCACTTACATTTCTGAGGGTATTTCATCTAGAAAGTTATAATAAAAACCACTAATAAGATAACGGAAAACGGAAACCTCAAGATTAAATATTGTAGAAATTTGTTGGGGTTTTACATTCAACTGTTTGCAAGCTGGGTTATGCTGTTGCGTTTGCAACACAGCAACTAAGCACTACGTGAACCTAGTGCCCAAAACAGCTGGGTATTATGGAACCCAGAATACTTCATTCATATGAAGATAATTATAAGTTCCATACCGTCGAACTGGGAAGACAAGGAACAAAACGATTGTAACTTGATACAAACCCGAATATTCATTAAGTCTACTGCAGAATGACAGGAATAATTTATAAGGACTCCACAGATGTCATCAATCAAGCAGTCAACAGCAACTCAAGGAATGGAACTCACCCAAATCACCCACAATTCATGAATGGGTCATTCCTTGGACCTCTCTAATTATACCCACTTCTTGGACACTGCAGTTGTACTTAGACTGCCTGTTGTTTCAAACCACAGCCTAGGACTTCTGTTAACTTCAAATAATGCTATTAAGTGATTCCATTCCTAGAGTCCCCTGTTGGTTACGATGCTTCACAAATACTCTTGCATTTTGCAGTTAGGCTTGCAATAAGGTTAGATCCGTATTAAGTACGGACTCTATGTTGTATTGTCTTAACCAATTCGATTCGGATATTGGAACTCAGGAGTTCCATATTTCATTCTTTTTTATACAATAATGAAAATAGTTAGTTATTTTGTCACAGGGTATTATGAGCTAAAAATTGTTGACAAAAAAAAAGAAAAAAAAGCAATAATGAGATGAAGGAAAGACGCCGTCTACAATTAATAATGAAAAATACCGCTAACCGTAGCGCTACTTACTTTAACAGACTTCTAACGTAGAGATTCAAAGGCCAACGCTTAAAATTAAGCAGAAGTCTGGCCTAACCCGTTATCTCCAATTCAAATAAATTTCTTATATTGCATCAAAACTGAAGAGAAATTTGCAAATAAAAAAAGAAAAGAAAAAAAATAATAATTCTCATTCAGTAGATTTCTTACAGGTGCAGATCTAAAATAGTTAATATATGTAGAATACATCGATAATTGTTATTCCTTGAGTTACTTTTCACCCTTAGCCAGGATTGAACCTGCAGTCTGGAAAATGACTGTTACAGATTTTAACTATCTGGACCAGATGGAACAGTCAAACACCTCCTCAGCTTAATAGACTCTTCCTGGCAGCAGCTGGCAGTACATTATTTAAGCTGTTATTAGCATGGGTTTCATTGTAGAACTCAGTAACGTCATGGTTAGGACGTGTCTTCCTGTCCTAAGCTACGACCACAGCAAAGATCCCAGCCAGACAGCCGAAAGACGAAGAAAATTACCAAAAGCGCACTCCTAGTTGGTCTCTGTTAAGGGTAAGAAAATTGTCGGCCCTGTTTAGAGAAAATTGACTCCTAGTTAAGATTATCGGTTTCGATGGACGCGTCAGATCTTCGGGTCTGACGGGGCCCGATGATCCCAACAGGCCTTGGTGATCATCGAAGTAGTACGGTCAGGAGACAGGACCCATTCAGCCGAATGACCCATCCCATCCGGATGGCACCAAGGGGAGCGTCGGAGGAGAGCCCCGTCAGGTAGGACATCTCCCCAACGGGCGACAGATACTCACCCGTGTCGGCCTTGTGGCCGATACGATCGGACCGGGGTTACGTCCCAGGCCACCAGGGGAAACCCCGTTCCAGTCGGTAGTAGGGGGTACGTCCGGCCCACCAGGGCGCCAACCCCATCTCTACTAGTAAAAGGCGGTTACGTCCGGGCCCACCACGGGCCAAACCCCTTCTACCTGTGGAAGGGGATACCGTCCGGCCCACCAGGGGCCAACCCCAACCACAACAACCGGTCCCAACCGTGGACAGAGACAAGTCTCGGCCCAGCAGGGGCCAAGGAAGAACCCAAACCCATGGAAAAGGGACCATTTACAAAACCCCCGGGGCAGAACCCTTCAACATCAAAGACTACCAGAAGGCGAGGAGGGGCCTCATTTCTCATCCATTCTCTTACGGTGAGGATGATTGGGCCCACCTCTTCTCCGCATTCTCTCATCACCCAAAGGACGTGCCCTTCTGAACCTACCATGGCATTCTGCCTACACACCCACAAAGACCAGCAGCGAGTACGCCACGATGCGAGACCACCACACGACCAACAGACTGGACCCACCAGGAAAAAGACGTGGATAATACAGCACAAGTTCACCCGTCAGGAACGGTTTTCTCCCAATCCGGGATCTGCAAAGAGAATAAATCTCAGGGTCCTCTCCTCTGCGGTCTACAAATGCCTTCAACTAACAAGGACTTGATCAGGCATTAAGCGAGAGAAAGGAAGACATGATAGACACGAATTCGCCTACTAAGACCCAGCGACTATGTCCTATCAAAGAGCTCGCAACCCTGGCGGAGCTAGCGTGCCTGCCAACCAAGGAAGAGGCGGACAGGCGAGTCAAAAACACGACATCGTATTCTTACAAAAAACCTAGCGGACTACAGCCGGCTAATACTCTCTAGGGGATGTCGCAGCAAACAAAAGACCGGACCGTACGGCGGTCCCTCCTCAACTGCCGCAAAAACATCTGGCGGACGGCATTCTTTCTCGAACATTCGGACCTAGGAATCATGATCACCCTATTGGGAAAATCGGGATCCAGGGTCGGCCCGATTTCGTGTTGAAGCTGACGCTGAACAAAGAGGATTCTCAGCCTCCAGACCACAACTCATCTATTCTGGATCAATACCAATTTGCGGTTCTGGCTCCGGAGAAGAAAAGCCCTCGACTGCCGAACATGTCGGAAAGCAGGCGCCACATAGCCACGGAACTGTCCGGCGCAGCGAAAACCTCATACCAACGCCCGGGACAACACCCCTGCCG
>CM042164.1:71637786-71645822 GCA_023376005.1 Doryteuthis pealeii | reverse complement strand
ACAAAGAGAGAGATTTAATTACATTTTAATTTCCCAAAGATTTCAAATTACTTCCTCAGCGCTATATTTGCAATTTGAACAAACCAAAACAAACTCCTTTTTTGAAAAAGAAGTCCTGCCAATTGAATTTTCTCGTTGGCATCTCTCTTTACTTGCCGATCGATTTGATCCAATCAGGTCTGTTATTTTGATAAATCACCAAGCGAACAAAGAAAACACACACAAAAGAAAGTACACAGTCTTGTTCAACACTGACGGCTAAAATTTAATATCCACTTTCTTAGCAATTCTTTTCATGTTAATTGTAGTATAATTACTATGAGTTTATTCTCTAGTTAAATCGTATTTAACAAATTTTTTGAATAAACACTAACTTGATTCTTCTGTATTGTGTTAGGGTAAACAACTTATACTTACATTCATAGGAAAGCCCTATCAACTATTGTTTACTGTTATCAAATAGATATTATAATAATGCATATGTGCTTTCAGCATCAAATCTTATTTTATTTTTTTAAATAAAATACTTAGACCTTGCCAGAGAACTGAGAAAACTGTGGAATATGAAGGTGAATGTCGTACGAATTGTAATTGGTACCCTTGGAATGGTCTCCAAAGCTCTGGAAAAGAATTTGGGTGAATTCGAAATCAGAGAAAGAATCTCGAGACAATACAAACTACAGCAGTGTTGGGGTCAGTTAGAATATTCAGCAGAGTCCTGGAGACCTGAAAAGACTTGCTGTCAGTCAGTGAATCACTGGCTACATGTAGCAAGATTGAATTTGGCAAGGACTACTAATGGAAGGGGTAGGAAGAAAGAAATAAGTGAGAGAGTAAAGGTTTTAAAAAGAGTAATGAACACAAAATAGTTTGACGAGGTGTGACCTCTGAAATGGAGAATTGAAAGGAACTGGAAGTTTCGGGTGTTGACCGGAACTGGAAGTCACGTGGTGATGTGGAATGACGAAGAAAAATACCAGCCTCTTTTTGCTTTGGAGTCGTAGGGTACGGACCGGACTTTGGGTCTCGTGTGGATCACAGTAATCTAGCTGTATTCTCTCTCTCTTTCTCTGCCTTTCCTTCTCTCCGATACAGCCCATGAGACAAGCCTAACCTGGAAATAAAAGATAAGCAGCTTGTGACGATATATTTCTCGCGTTATATTTTTTTTTATCGACAAGATGACCGCCACGTGCCGAAGACATTTTTAGTACAGTGAATATTCGCTACAGCCACGTTATGTATATCGCTTTGGGTACTGTGACCATATACACACATACAACAGGTGTGATAAACTAATAATAATCTTTTTATCATGCAGATTGTTTGTCTATCTGTAACCGAAACTAAGTTACCAGTAGAGTGTTCAGCTTGGAACCAATGTTGCAGGGACAACAACAACCCTGGCCGATACTTAGCATAGCTAGGAATGAAGCTTTTTACAATACTACCAATGCACCTCTGCAGTGGGTAAGTACCCTCCCCAATGGGCCACCTGTTAGTTATGAGTAGCAACCAATGATACTTAAGGATAGACCCCTGGTGGTTGAGCAGTCCATGATGTGCAACACCCTGCTTTGGCCCTTAGGCTAGACAGGTGGTCGGAGAGGCCCCCTTTGATCAATCAGCTAGTCACATCAAGCCCTAGCACCTATATGATTGTCCAACCCTATTGCCCTTATGGTAAGCCCAACTCTTTTTATATATATGTGCTAGAGGGTGGTGGCTGAAGGTATTAATGTTCTGGTATGATGTTTGAAGAATAATTAAAGTTCCAATTACCATCGAACTGGAAGACAAGGCAACAAACGGTTGTAATTTAAATACAAACCTGAATAGTCACGAAGTCTACTGCAGAATGACAGGATATTTATAAGACTCCTCAATGTCATTCAAATCAAGCAGTCAATCAGAACTCAAGGAATGGAATCACCCAAATCACCCAAATTCAATAATGGGTCATTCTTTTTTCTATATATACCAACTGTCTTGGACACTGCTTTAATTTGTACTTAGCTGTTGTTATTCAAACCAACAGTAGACTTACTGACTTCAATAATGTTAAACTTTATCTGATGGTGAAGTTCCATTTCTGGAGCTCTGGGGAATGGCAAATAT
This sequence comes from Doryteuthis pealeii, assembly GCA_023376005.1. Taxonomy (NCBI): domain Eukaryota; kingdom Metazoa; phylum Mollusca; class Cephalopoda; order Myopsida; family Loliginidae; genus Doryteuthis; species Doryteuthis pealeii. The sequence continues at coordinate 71,643,704 of CM042164.1, read as the reverse complement.
GCCATCATCTCAAACCAGCATCCAATTATACAATGGTGCTGATGAATCTGTCCAGAATGCAATCAGTAACACCCACCCTCATTTCTTCATCACTGACCCAGAGAGGCTGCTAGAGATGATAGAAGTAGATTCAACTTGCAACCAAGTTGAATACTGGTCAGTCTACACAAAAGCACCTATTCTCACCTGGGTTCTATACTTAAGCATCACGGGCCGCAACACACGGCCAACAGGTGGCCCCATTGGAAGAGTCTTACCCCTCTGCAGAAGTGCAGTTGGTGCATTCTAATGCCTCAGCCAACAGGGCGGCCAGCAACATGGCCACACAAGGAAGAGGCAAATAAAGTTATAATTTATATATATATATATATATATATATATAGTGTGTGTGTGTGTGTTGTGTGTTTATGAAAGATGGGGACTTAACAAAGATAAGATATTGTGTTAGTTGAACTTTGAAAAATAAATAGGGTACATATCCTATCGTAAATTGGGAGTTGTAAAGAAACACACTGATATAGATCGGCAATAAATTCTCGTTTACGCTCAGAAGAAAGTTAAACATCGAGGAGCATGTTCAGTACTTAGATGGGTGACCATTTATTCTTAATACAAATATTTGAAGAATAGTTATAATTGTCTATCACTAATAATTATCCTCAGTAACTTGAAACTGTATAATAGATTGAAAAAAACTTGAAATAAACCTACAAGGGTTTACATGCCATAAACAGTCCTGTCAGCTGGGGCTGTGGATGGCGATCCATGATGCTTAAGGACGGAATCATGGTGGATGAACAGTCCATAACCTGCAACACTCCACTTAGACCTTACTTAAGCTAGAAGGTGGTCAGAGAGGCCCCCTTCGATCAATCACCTGGTCATATCAAGCCCTAGCACCTATATGATTGCCCAATCCTATTGCCTTTATGACAAGTTCCAACCCTTTTTATCATATGTGCTAGAAGGCAGTGGCTGAGGGTATTTATATCCTGACATTGACGTTAAACTATCTGATGGTGAGGTTCCAGTTCTGGAGGTTTGGGGAATGTGGAGCACCCTTCATCACCATTTCTCCCTAGTCCACTCTGACCCAGAGTGGTAGTACCTGTTAGAGTCCCATCTATGGGTTAAATAGAAAAATGTGTTTATAAAAAAAATTGAGGATCCATTAAGAATGAATTTATTTCAAAACTTTGTCAGCATTAAATGACCCACTGAGGTTGATATGCCGTAAAACAAACCAAACCAAACATGCCATAAAACTAACAAACTGTATCAATTTTTTCTTTCTTTTTTTATGTAAGTCGTCGTCATCGTCGGGGTGGACTAAAGTTGGTATCAGTCAATCAGAGAGGAAGTCTATCCCTTTTCACTAGCGCTAGACAAGCAGATTGTTTTTTGCATCCGAGGTAGAGCGCCACATTTACCATCAGCTCTTACATTACCGCACAGTTCCTGTGCTACTCATACACTGAGTTGGTGAGGGCCGGTATCGAACTAGGAACCTTGCGGTTTCTAGCCAAACGCTCTACAGCTGAGCTATATTTAAAAGATGAAAATGATGCACCAATTTATTATGTAGCATTATATAAAGAGAAAAAAATAGAGGCACTCGTGGGTAATGGTTATCATCATAAGAAATGAACACAACAACCCAAATTCAAATCCTGGACAATGCTGTTTGCATTTCACATTTCATACCTTTGATCACAGACTTTCTGATGCTGCAGAGTTTGGTAATAAATAATACCTAATAATAGTACTCGTGTTCCTTAATTCTACCACTGTTATATCTTGCAACATTCTCTGGTTAAAAATGAGACCGTCCAAGATTAAATGCAAAAATGTAAATCCGAATTATTTGGTGTTCTTATGAGTGTCGTCACCTTGGCTAAATAATGGACCATTCCATTTTTATTATAAAGAAAAGAAGGGAAGAAAAAGGATAGAAAAAATATAATAATAAAGAAAGAGAAAAGGGCAAAGATAGAGGTGTGTTTGCCTCATACCCCACTTGTATGGGCTGGGCACAAGGCCTCGTTTTAATGTGGGCCCATAAGTCGAAGCTCATGTGTTGGAAAGAACAAAAATTGCGTCCACCCCTTCAGCATTTCCACTCAAGGGGCGCCCCAGGCGCTGGGCAATAAACCCAGCCCTGCCCCTCTAAATCAAGGGGCAGGTATTGCCTGGGGGAAAGCCCCTTGGGATCGATGCTATTAATTGTACTTTACCGGTCCAGTGGCCGAAGCACACTGGACCCCCAGCCAAGGCCGGGTATGTAGGGTAAGGGTTACCTCCCCCTGCATTAGGTAAGTAGTAATAATAAAGAAAGAGAGAAGGGCAAAGATAGAGGGATGAGCGCGTGGAAGTAATAATATTAATCTGTTTCAATTGAAAAGAAAAAGAAAGAAAAGAAAGGGTGAGAGAGATTATGATACTTTTGTATATATTAAATTACTTCGCAATAGCTCTAAAACATAAAAATTAGATTATCATTCTGTAGTTTATCCACATGTCCTGCTGGTACCTAATGATACCCGTTTTGATTCTTTAAAGTAATTAAAAAGCAACCAAAGATGTATAAAAATACTAGTTAAGATTAATTACAGGGATGAGAACTTTCATGAATTTTGACATTGCTAAGGTCATTTTTCCAATTAGTTTGTAGACAAGTGGTCAGAAGATCTCACTCTGATCAATCAGCTAGTCACCAATATGATTGACCAAATCCTATTGCCCTTATGGCTAGCCCCAAACCTTTTTTATCATATATGTGCTAGAAGGCGGTGGCTGTGTATCTTAATGTCCTTAGTATGACATAAAACTCTATCTGATGGTGAGGTTCCAATTCTGGAGCTCTGGGGAATGTGGAATACCCCTTCATTACTATTACTCCCAAGTCTACTCTGACCCGGAGTGGTAGTACTTTTTAGGGTCCCATCTATGGATTAAATAGAAAAAAAAATGAGTTTGAAAAAATTGTGTTTTTAAAAAGTTGAGCACCCATCAAGAATGATTAAAACAAAATTTCTTCAGCATAAAATAAATCCAATGGGATATTCCCTTACAGGTTCATATCCTGTTCGCAGTGCCATGCAGTGGTTTGTGTAAACTGAGCAGTATTCAACTGTTGCAAGTTGGGTCAGCTTCTCAGAATCCAGACTTGGTGAGTGGTTTAAATAGCAGCTTGGGCTATTCTACTTTGTGGAATGGTCAAGTCTATTTCCAGCATTTTGATTGGCTGGTGGTTTTAGTGGGTATATTTCTATCGATATATACTGAACACCTCTCAGTTGCTATAGAGTGTATTCAGTTACTCTGTCTTTTTTTGTCTGGTGACTGGATGCTAGTCACAGCCTTCCTTTGAAGGTGAGTATGGGGTTGATATTCAGTAAAATCCAACCAATAACAAGGATGAGAACTTCCCTGGAATTTGTAGACTTTCATGAATTTTGACATTGCTAGGGTCATTTTTCCAATTACTTTGAGTCTGAAGAAAGAAAGAAAGAAAGAAATAATTGGGTTGGAGTAGAGGAGGATAAGTCTGTGCTACTCTCAGACAAGCCAGACATTCTGGCTTGTCTTTGATCTGACCGAAACTTTTGTTGATCATAAAAAGGAAAATGAATGCACATGTTTGAGATAAAGACTCGATGAAATAATCCTAAGAGAGTCTGACCATTTTACAAAAACCAAAAACAATATTTATCTGTTGTATTTTCAAAACAAATATCTTTGACCCAGGTTATAAGGGCCTGTCTCAGTAATCACCAAAAATGTTCATGTTGACCATTCAATGTCTGGGTCAGCGGAATTGATCACAGACCCACATATGTGTTGGATTTTATCAAGTATTCAGCTCTGTTACAAGTTGAACTCTAAACCACCTCTAGAGTGTTGGCAGGTGGTTTATATACACCTTTGGGTTATTCCATTATGAACTCTGGCAAGTTCACTTCCTGGGTTTTGATTGGCTGATGGTATTCAGGATGAGTAATGATATGGATAAGTACCCACTCTTCAGCCCTCAGTATGCACTGTGCCAGCAGCATGCAAGGACTGTATTTAAGTTACAGCTTGCATGTTGTTCTTGTCTGCTAACTCGACGGTAGTTAGAATCCCACTGCGATGGCGAGTATTATTTTGTTTCTATATCTGGGGGATAACTTCTAGAATATGTACATACACACAGAGAGGCAGAACTTAAGTGAGGCTCAGATCTTTTAGGCCCAATGTCTTATTATTAAACATCCATCAGATATTACTATAATAAACAGAAATAGAATAATTATTCAAAATTTTGCTGTTTAGTTGAAATTTAAAAAAATTATCTATCAGTTTCTCTGTCTCAAACAAATTTTGTAATAAAACTGTTAATTTAATTTTTTTTTTTTTTTAAGTTTAAGTCCAACAAAGGTTTAGGGTTAGTTTAATGGAAAATAAATAAATAAATAATTTGGGTTGTTTTTTTCTGGGTCACCCTGTCTACCGTTGACCCAGAAAAACAGAACCCACAAACTATTAATTTTAACTAGGGGGTAGGGTTAGGGTTTGGGGTTGGGGTTTAAGGTTAGTTTAATGGGAAATTAAATAAATAATTTGGGCTAGGGTTAGAATATTAAATATGTATTTTGGTAAACCTGTATGTCTTTTCTGGGAGTCGTAAAGGATTTCCGTTTGAGCGGTTTCGATATGGGGGATCGATTTACTATAAACTTATAGGAGGAAATGAGCGCCCATGAAAACTCAAAAAATAAAGAACTTTTTAAGAATTTTTTCTCTGTAATATCATGTTACTCAACAAGGAAATAACTAATATTTACATTTATTTTTCGATAAAAAAATCCTGGGGGTGGCTTACTTTTAACGCCTACAAACCACTGAAAGTTATTTGTCGATAAAAATGCCTTCAAACCTCTAAGAGATATTTTAAAGTATAGGGGGTTTAAAATATTTATATTTTACTTGTCAAGAAAATACTTGGTGGGTGGGGTTAAAAAAAAACGCTTTCAAATTGAATTAACTTTACGGGAAAAATGCCTTAAACCAGCTAGGGACTTCATAAGTAGCATGGGTCGGATTATCAGCAGGGCACTGCTTAGTGTTTTTTAGGGCAGGAGGTCAGGATGCATTTATGCGATATGCACATTTTTGTCTAAGTCGGAAAGTGGTAACATAATGAACATGAGTAAAAATAAAAGCAAATAATTTTACACATGTAATATATTTTTAATACATTTTATACTAGGCACTGCCAAAAATTGCAAATTCGTATTTTATCAAAATAAATTTAACCCCCCCTCCCTAGATTGAATAAAAATTACCAAAAATCAGAGAAATATCTGATTTTAATGAAAGTTTCATTGTTGATTTATCAATGAATGAATTTTATAATGCATCAGTTATTTTATTTCAAAACTTTCTGATTTTTTTTCAAGTCACTTAACATTGACCGCTCATTTTGTGGGCACAAAATATTGGAGGAGTTATATACTTTTGAAATTAATTACAGTATACAATAAAAAGACAAAAGACCGAAGGTGTGAATAGAAGAAACAAAATTTATGGGAGTTATCCTGGTAGAAAAGAAGTACCGAAAATCAAAAGATTAAATGTAAAATAAAAAATAAAAAAAACAATTTTGGGAGATTTTTTTCATTTATTTACTCTTTTTGATAATTATTTAATAGGCTAATATCTTGTAAAAGAAAAAAAATACATCCATTTCTTCTATTTAAAAGGGCGCCTAAATTTTAAATAGTTTTCTACAAAAATTACCAGATAACAATAATAAACTAAAGTAGTTTTTAAATAAATATTTGTCTTTAGAATCTAAAAATATGAAATGTGAAACTTAAAATTGGACGTTTCATATTTTAAATGAATAATTATTTCTGCTATGGCAGGCAGCAATG
>CM042164.1:71615286-71632786 GCA_023376005.1 Doryteuthis pealeii | reverse complement strand
CTAATGATGAAGTTCTAATTTTGGAGTTCTGGGGGAGTTTGATTGCCATTACTCCAGGATCGGAGTGGTTGCATCTGTTAGGGTTCCATCTAATAGCCCCATGAACAGTTTTCCTGTGTCCCAGCGCTTTTTTTTTGATTACGTTCATATATACAAGTGGAATCTTCCGTTTAGACCACATGTTCTCAAAATTTTAAGTCCGTAGACCCCTAAAAAAAAATTTGATTGACCTATCATGGATCCCCTCCTTATATACCCCAGTCCACCTCGTAGTGGTGTTGTAACCAATTATGTAATCAATGAATTCTGCACACTATTGAAGTCAGTCAGACAGTCAACAATTGGTTTGACTGGCCAAGCTTAACATGAAGTTACTAGTTCATTAATGAGCCCACTATAACAGCTTAAATAATTCCTGCCACTGCTGCCAGGAAGAGTCCATTAAGCTGAGGGGGTGTTTGACTGTTCTACTGTCCAATAGTTAACAATCTGTAACAGTCGTTTCCAGACTGTAGGTTCAATCCTGGCTAAGGGTGAAAGTAACACAGAATGACAATTATCAGTATTCTACACACACACCTATATGTAAAACTGTTAATTGTAAAATAACCTAAAAATAAACAGTATAGTATGCATAACATGTAAAAATGACCTGCAAATATCTAATATTAATTTAATAACTTACAAAGTAAGCACATTACCTAATGTAATGGGTGAAGCTGATGCTTTTTTATAAGTTCATGGCTTAAACTATTCAAAATATATCAACATGAACATGTTCTCCAGGATTCTTGTGGAATTAATTTCTTCAGTTTAATAATTTAATTTCCCCTTTTTATCATATGGGTGCTAGAAGGTGGTGACTGAGGATCTACATGTCCTGGGAATGACGTTAAACTCTATCTGATGGTGAGGTTCCAATTTTGGATGTTTGGGGAATGTGGAGTACCCCTTCATCACCATTGCTCCCTGGTCCACTCTGAGTGTTAGTACCTGTTAGGGTCCCATCTATGGGTTGAATAGAAAAACATGAGTTGATAAACAAAATTGTATTATGCATTAAGAATGAATTTATTTCACAACTTTGTCGGCATTAAATGACCCACTGAGGTTGATATGCTGTAAAACAAAACAAACCAAACAAACCAAAAAGGAATTTTAAGAAGATGTCTAGAAAAATTCAGTTTAAAAATATAATTGAATGCCTAACAAGAATGAATAAAACAAAATTTGTTTGGAAAAAAATAACCCAAAAGAAGTTGACATGCCGTAAAATCCAACCAACCAAAAACTTCAGTCACTGAAAACTGTGTAGAACAGGCTAACACTCTACTGTAGAAATTTGTTGGATGATTAATATCCAATTGTGTTATGAGCTGTGTATGCTGTTTGTTTAAACAACAGCAACTAAACACTACTAACTGGTGCCCAAAACAGCTGGTATTTATGGAACTCAAAATATTCATGTATTTGGGAGATTCCATTCCTTGAGTCCTGATCAGCTGTTTGGTTTCTATGATGTTATGATGCTTCATAGATATTCTGGCATTTTGCAGTAGGCTTGTAACAAGGTAAGATTCGTATTAAGTTACGGATTCCTTATTGCCTTATCTTACCAATTCGATAGTAATTGGAACTTAGTATAGGGGCCGGGTTAGATCGGTCGGTAGAGCGTTCGGCTAGAAACCACAAGGTTCCTAGTTCGATACCAGTCCTCGCCAACTCAGCGTATGAGAGCACAGGGATCTGTGCGGTAAAGTAAGGAGCTGATGGTAGGTGTGGCGCTCCGCCTCAGATGCTAAAACAATCTCCTTGGTCTAGCGCTATTGAAAAGGGGATAGACTCCCTCGCTGACTGGCTGATACCAACTTTAGGCCGCCCCAACGACTTTACTTACTTATGATTATTCTACATCTACGAGGGTCAGCTGAAAAGGTGATAGGCTGACCAGGATACTCTCAAGTGTAGAATGATCATACTAAGTTCTAATTACCGTCGAATTGGTAAGACAAGACAACAAGTAGCTATAACTCAATGTACCTGTCAGGGTTGCATCTATGAGTTAAGTAGATTAGATAAATGTGTTTAAAAATGAGTTTTAAAAAATTGAATACCCAACAATAATGGATGAAAAATAAAATGTCTTCAGCATAAAATAACCCAAGGATTTGATATGCCATAAAATCCAACCAGCCAATATCCCATGGAATGTGAACAGGTGAGGTTTTTTTTTTTTCAAAATAGTCCTCCTTACACTCCCCACACTTCTTGCATCAGTGTTTCAGTGCTTGGATCCTATAGATGAAAAAAAAAAGTCCTCAACAGTGTAGAGATTTGTGGAGTGATTAGCATCCAGCTGTGTTGTAAGCTGAGTATGTTGAAGCATATAAAAGGAAGTAGGACAAATCTTGAAAAAAAAATTAGGTGTTCTTTAGAAAGTAATGCCATGTTAAAAAATATATTTAATATTAAGTTAAGCAGAAAAATTGATTTAATATAATAAACAGATAACCCAAGAAAAGTATGAAGTACGTAATCTAGATATTTGTGTTTATGTTAAAATTTGAAGTCAAGAGTTTTAAGCAAACACTTGGTGTCGACCTATACACGAGTAATGATACTTTACAATTCAATAGAAATGGTAGAAACTAAGTGCAACACTCAACTTCTAAAGTTATCTACGGCTTTTTGAACATAAATAAGAGTCGATACTAATTATTTATTATACCTCACTAAAAATAAATGAACAAATAAATAAATAGATCAAACGAGAAATATGAATGAAAGTTCATATAATAAATTAGAGACAATAAATTGACTAACAAAATCATATGAAAAAAAAAACGAATGGAAAAGCACAATAGATATAAACATAAAAATAATGCCGTTGGTTTGAACAACTAAGCACAACTGGTGCCCAAAGCAGCTAGTATCTATGGAACTCAAGAATACTCCATTCATGCATTTGAGTGATTCTGTTCCTTGAGTCCTAATTGGCTGCTTGGTTTCTTTGGTGTTTGAGGCTTGATAAATAACCTGTCATTCTGCAGTAGTCTTGCAATAAGGTAAGATCCGTATTGAGTTATGGCTTCTTTGTTATCTTGTCTTACCAATTTGATTGGGATTCTTCTACCAGTATGATGTTTATTTTACAAACAACAGATAAAGTTTGATAAAGTGTGAATTCTTCCAAGATGTAGACGTATCAGAACTAATGTATAGCTCATCATAAGAACTTTTCAGCCTACTTTCATATTTGTACAATTTGACCTATCGGCTGGAGCTGTAGAATACACTGTAGAATAATCATACTAAGTCCAATTACCGTCGAATTGGCAAGAAAAGACAGCAAGCAGTCGTAACCCAATACAATTCTGGTATGCTGTAAAGACCACTGCAAAGTGGCAGGATTTATGGAGCCTCAGAGGATCATACAAACCAAGCAGCCAATCAGGACTCAGGGAATGGAATCACCCAAATGCATGAGTGGACTGTTCTGAATTCCCATAAGTACCAATTGTCTTGACACTGATTCAGTTGTGCTTGGCCAGTCACATTGTTCAAACCAATTGTTGATTGATTGACTGACTGACTGACTTCAATATACACCAAATGCACCTCAACAACGGGGTACAACCCTCTCCATTGGGGACACCTCTTGGCGCTTAAGAACGAAACCCTGCTGGCTGAGTAGTCTATGACATACTTTGGTCCTTACTTAGACTAGACAGGCAGTCGAAGAAGTCTCCTCTGATTAATCGGCTGGTCACATCAAACCATAGCACCTATATGATTGTTCCATCCCTATTGCTCTTATGGCAAACACCAGCCCTTTTTATCATATATGTGCTAGAAGGTGGTGGCTGAGAGTCTGTCCTGGGTATGATGTTAATCTCTATCTGATGGTGAAGTTCTAATTCTGGAACTCTGGGGAATGTGGAGTACCCCTTCATCACCATTACTCCCAGGTCCATTCTGACACAGAATGGTAATTTCTGTTAGGGTCTCAACTATTGGTTAAATAGGAAAAAATGAGTTTTTAAAAATTGAGTACCCATCAAGAATGAATAAAATAAAACGTTTTTGGCATAAAATAACCCAACAAGGGTTGACATGCCATAAAATCTAACCGACCAACCTCCTTACTCTCCACAAACTTCTTCTATAGGTGTTTCAGCGCTTGGATCCCATGGGTCAAAAAACTTATCAACAGCAGATGAATCGAGATTGTAGAAACATCTCCCAGAAATGATGCGCATACAGCAATTCGACACCCCACAGTGAGCACTGATACATCAACCTGTCTTCGTCCATCGAAAATCCCTCGAGCCTTGTCCAGGTTATTCCCGCATAACAGGGCAGGCCTTAAAGAACAGCTCACTCCTCGTAGAGCCTTGCCTGCACGCGGGGGAGGGAGAGGGGAGATGTAGAAACAACGATACTCACCATGGTGAAGAATAAGTTCCAATTACCGTCGAACTGGGAAGACAAGGTAGCATGCGATTGTAACTCAATACAAACTCGAAATGCCACAAGGTCCACTGCAAAATGACCAAGTATATATAAGACTCCACAGTGTCATGCAGATCAACCAGTCAAGCAACCAATCAGAACTCAAGGAATGGAATGACCCAAATCACCCTGATTCATGAATGGATCATTCTTGATTCCTATTTATACCAACTGTCTTGGACACTGCAAAAAGTTCTACTTAGCTGCTGTTATTAAAACCAACAGTAGGCTAACTGACTTCAATAGAGATAAAGTGAAAATTCTTCCAAGCTGTAGCCGTATTCGTACTACTGTATGTCTTATCTTAAGAACTTATCAGCCTACCTTCGTATTTCCACAATGTGACTAGTTTTACCTTTCTTCATTTTCATCAATGATGAATGTTGAACAAGTTTTGTAGCCGCTAAGAATTTGTTTGTCTAATCCAGTGATTCTACAATTATCTGATATGGCGTAACAGCATGATATTTTTCCAATGTGCCACAGTCCAGTACCAATTGCCAATAGCAAAGGAATTTGTATATTAGCTTTCATTTCCGATCAAGTTGCAAGTATCTCTATCTGTTGTATTATATCACAGCATGTGAAGAGAATAATATTAAACAATACAGAAAGATTTTATGCATTTTCATTTTTACATTACTATATATATATATATATATATATATATATATATATATATATATATATATATATGATATGTGAGGAGTGTAGGATTTGAATAAATCCAACAAAATGTAGTTGGGAATAGAGGAAAGTGTGGATAAAAACAGCATAAATTTAGTGGATATTTCACCTCATATTGAATGAAGCTTCATCAGTTTTATTGAACATAGGTACTCGTACATTTGCTTTTCACTTTTCACCTTTCACTATAAAATCAAATGTACGAGTACCTATGTTCATTAAAACTGATGAAGCTTCATTCAATATGAGGTGAAATATCCACTAAATTTATGCTGTTTTTATCCACACTTTCCTCTATTCTCAACTACATAATTATATGTATTCTTCATTTAAGTTGTAACCTCCAGCACACCTTATATAACAAAATTTAATGTCATACCCAGGACACTATATGGTATCAAGTTGGGCACCTCATGTGGTGTAATGGTTAGCAAGCTAGATTAGCAGACCACTGTTAGTGAGTTCCATTCTCACTGGGTGCCCCACACTTATGGCCTTGTGCCACATTTAAGCTAAGCTTAGTAAATAACTATATAAAAAAATGTAATGTCATACCTAGGACACTATATGGTATCAAGTTTGGGCACCTCATGTGGTGTAATGGTTAGCAAGCTTGATTAGCAGAGCATTGTTAGTGAGTTCGATTCTTACAGGGCACCCCACACTTCTGGCCTTGTACCACATCTAAGCTAAGCTTAGTAAATAACTATATAACAAGATTATTGCAACACACACAATCTCTCTATCTCTCCCTCCCCCTCTCTCTCTATCTCCCACCCCCTCTCTCTCAGAGCTGATAACTGTCTTAAATGCAAAATAGTCATTGTTAAAATAATGAAAAACTTCTCTACAAAATTCCCCAGCAGGTGGAACAGCTAATAAAATGTGGTTCAATCGAACTTAATGGACCTAAATTCCATCATCGTATGTCACCCCGCCGAAAGAAAAAAAATACTTAAAATCAAGCAATTAACCGAACTTAATGAGATTGTCAGTGTTGATATATAAATGAATAAAAGATATAATGCACCAGTTATTTTATTTAAAAACTTTTACATTTTTTCAGGTCAGTCAACTTTGAACCACATATCTTTGAGGCATAACACAGATTCTCAACAATATGTGGTTCAAAGTTAACTGACCTGAAAAAATGTAAAAGTTTTTAAATAAAATAACTGGTGCATTATATCTTTTATTCATTAATATATCAACACTGAAAATTTTATTAAATTCGGTTAATTCCATGATTTTTAGTATTTTTTTTTTCTTTTGGCATGACGACATGCGATCGTGGAATTTAGGTCAGTTAAGTTTGATTTAACCCAAAATGTAGTATGAAATTCGACTATAGTTGCACACAACACAAAGAATTCAATTATAATAGCTGCGCCCGACAGAGAAAGAGTTAAAGAAGACATAAGATGAAAGTTGTTTCTCATTTCTGATTTGAAAATGTCAAAATATCATGAAAAACAGAAAAACATTTTCTGCTTTTAAATCTACAGGAAAAAAAAATTAATTAAAAAATATATACTAATTGGTGTGTATTTTTTTTTTTTTTTTTTTTTTTTTTAGTTGGGGAGACAGATGCACACACCCAGAGAAATTACCATTTATATATTTTACTCTTTTTTTTTAACAACTGTCAAAATACAAACAATTTTTCAATTAGACTGCCTTGCGCTTATTGGTCAGTTGGTCACAAAAAGGGGGTGTGGCCTAATTAAAATTCTTTTGATCGATAATTTAGATCTTTCTTTTTCCTCTAAATTAATACACTTTTTTGTTGTTGTTTTTTTACTTTATAATTATATTTTTTAAAGCTTCCTTATAAAATCTAGACGTTATAGGGAGTGTCTTTTTGTAGGTGAAGATCTTCAAACTGTAGTCAGATCTCCCTTGCTCGAGCCTTTCTACTGGTTTGCTTTGGTTAAATCATATATCAACCCTTGTATAGGAAGCACGTGGTGTAATGGTTAAAGTCATGGGAAATGGACTCGTCGCCCCGAGTTCAAATCCTGGATGTGGCAATTGCATTTCACTTAGCGGTAATACCCTTGGAAAAGGTATGAATCCTACTCTCCCTCCAGCTATGGATAAATAGTAGGTCAGACTGAGCTCTTTAACCGGTCTAGGAGGAGAAAAACACTGAATTCAAATCTGTTGAACTCCGCTTAAGAAATTGACCTTGTGCGAAGGGGTTGGTAAATATATATATCAACCCTTGTTGTATAGCCAACATTGGGTATTCAATCGAGAGAGGAACTCGTGTGATAGACAGAGTTGAGACTTACTTGTTCATTTCTTTCTTACTACCTTGCAACCGGTCTAGGAGAAGGAAAACACTGAATTCAAACCTGTTGAACTCCACTTAAGAAATTGACATTGTGTCACATCCTGCTCGTGCGAAGGGGTTGGTAAATATATATATATATATATCAACCCTTGTTGTATAGGCAACATCGGGTATTCAATCGAGAGAGGAACTCGTGTGATAGACAGAGTTGAGTCTTACTTGTTACTTCATTTCTTTCTTACTACCTCTCGTCATCATGTTTTTTTTTTCTACTTCTTTGACTGTCATCTTGTCGTCTAGCTGTCTTATTACTAAGGGCTTCTAGTAACTAACTCTTTAGTCATGCAATTAATTAACTCACAAGACTTCTTTCTTTGATCAAGATTTATTTAACCCATTCTTATTCGCCACGCAGGAGAATCAACCTCGCAGTAGCACGTCTACTCTGCGTCAATCTCAGGTTGAAACTAAATCCAATGACACACAAGATTCGCGCATCTGGGGTCAAGGTTACCAACAGTCCTGATATTTTTCCATTTGGCCCCCTTGAATTCTCACTATAGGGTCTGTCAACAACCCATGCCATCACATAATTATATAATACCCTTTGGGTTATTTAATGTCAATTCGTATAGTATAGCAAAATATTTAATATAATAATTGTAAAATAAACATACTGAGTTCTAATTATCATCAAATTGGTAAGAAAAGGTAACAAGGAAGCCTTAACTTAATATGGATCTAACTTGCAAGGCTACTGCAGAATGCCAGAGTATTCTAGGCAGTAATTCTGCAGTCTACGGTAATTGGAACTCCGTATATTTATTCTACAATGATATGTAATTTTATAAGAATGAAAAAAACAAGTTTCATTGACGGGTAATGTCTATAAAGCCAACACTACAGCATTTCGGTTTGTTTATCAAACCTTCGTGTATTAAAAAAAGACATTATTAGTCAATAGAAGTTTGTGAGTCTCTGTAATTAGTAAGTAGAGATTTCTGTTGATATTCAAATATGAGAGAAGGACAGAGGCGAATGCTGGTATCCATTTAGAAATTTAAGTAAAACTCCATGTTATATTTGTTTTTCTCATATCTTTTAATAAAAATAATGATTCAGAAATGAATTATAAATATTAAAAAGGAAAAGGGTCCGGGGTTAGTACTTGCCAGCACTGATGTAGTGACACAATACGGATTTCTTCTAGTGTTTAAAATAGATATGGCATATCCCTGTGTAGGTCCACAGAAGAACGTCACTTATTAGTTCTTCTTGCTTATCCAGTTGTAAGAGTGTGATCTGTAGGTTGCAGGTTCAATCCTGGACCAGGGCAACAATAACATAGAATACCTAACATAGCTTAACACATGTAGCTGGTTATGGTTAACTGAATGAGAATAATCTACCCCAATGGATTGAATAAAGGTTTCGGTTCGAAGATCTGTAAAGGATTCCTACTACGACATGAAGACTACTGAGTTCAACAAGAAGGTTTCTGAGTTAGACAAGAAACACCTAAAGATGACCGGAGAGTGCACTGGACGAAACGTATATATAGTAATAAAAATGAGGACAAGTGTCCGAAAGATCCAAATAATACAAGTTATCAAGTCTCATCTCAAAAATTGAAACAAATAATATATATCGTTTGTAAAAATTTACTGAAAAAGAAATTGTTTAATGTAGAAAATATTCCACAACATATGTATTTACCCCCTCCCCATACGAACAGGATGTGGCACAAGGTCAAGCAGAATTTAAAAGGTGTGAATTCAGTTTTCCTTCTCTTAGACTGGTTGCCTAACCAAGGTTAATGAGCCCACTATGTCCTACTATTTACACATAACTGGATGGAAAACAGTTGGATTCATACCTTTCCCAATGGTATTAGCGCTATGTGTACTGTAGCTTTGTCGGGGATTTGAACTCAGGTCGACAAGTCAATGCTGGAATTGTTAAAACCAACAAGAAAAGCACATGGAACGAACTAAAAAACAGTGCAGTCTTGACATGGAACGACTTGTAGGTGAAATTGTTTGCAAAGATTGACAGATTTTGGCATTAAATAACCCAATAAGTGTTTACTAAACAAATTTCTATTGGAATTATTTGATATAGAAAATATTCCCCATTTGTGTGTGTATATATATATATATATATATATATATATATATATATATATAGTTATTTACTAAGCTTAGCTTAGATGTGGCACAAGGCCAGATTATGGAGCGCCCAGTGAGAATCGAACTCACTACCAATGGTCTGCGAAGCCAGCTTGCTAACCATTACACAACCTGAGGTGCCCTTATATAATTTATATATACTAGCAAATATATGCACCCTTCGGGTGCAAGTATTTAGGTTTTGATGTTATAAAATATTGTATCAAATTATAAACTATTTAGAAAATGATAAACTGAGGGGGTATAATCGAAAAATAGAACAACTTTAGATTTAACTCTTCTATCATTTTCTTTCACTCCCGTCTTTCATTTTTCCTAATTTATCTATTTAGTTAGATTATGAAGTATTTAATAAAATTACAGTTCTTTCGTCTTGTTTATGGATTTCTTTTAAGATTTATCCCCAAGATTTTTGCTCAGATTCATTAAGAGAAAACAAAACAATTAGAAATCAATAATACTAAGCATATATTTATTAAAATCAAATTTTAAATATCAATATGCAAATTAGCCTTCTCGTTCCCACTGTAAACCGCTATTTTGTTGTATATATAAATACAATTACATGCTATTAGTAGGTAGATATGGTCAACAGTATTAATAAGGTATAACAATTTTATCAATAATTGAGGTTTAAATAACAAATAAATTCATGGTAAATGTGACGTCAATAACTAAGGGAATTATGACTTGAATAGTGATTTAGTTTCGGTTACAGACAGACAAACACACAATCTCCATTATAATAAGATATATATTTACCTACCCTCCACACAAGAAGGATGTGACACAAGGTCAAGCTGAGTGTAAAGGGTATGAATTCAGTTTTCCTTCTCTTAGACAGGTTGCCTAACCAAGGTTAATGAGCCCACTATGCCCTACTATTTAAGCATAGAATAGTTAAATTCATGCCTTTCTCAAGGTGAAATTGTTTGCAAAAAAATGACCGATTTTGGCATTAAATAACCCAATAAGTGTTTACATACCATAAAACTAACCTAAACCAATTTCTAATGGAGTTATTTAATATAGAAAATATTCCCCATATATATAAAAAAAAAATAAAATATATATTTTATATATATATATATTCACCAACCCTCCACACGAGCAGGATGTGACACAAGGTCAAGCTGAGTGTAAAGGGTAGGAATTCAGTTTTCCTTCTCTTAGACTGGTTGCCTAACCAAGGCTAAAGAACCCACTATGTCCTACTATTTACAGATAGAACAGTTGAATCCATGCCTTTCTCAAGGTGAAATTGTTTGCAAAAAATTGACCGATTTTGGCATTAAATAACCCAATAAGTGTTTACATACCATAAAACTAACCTAAACCAATTTCTAATGGAATTATTTAATATAGAAAATATTCCCCATATACGACAAACAATTTTTTCTCTCCTTTGAATTCGCTAAATTATTTTATGTTAAGAGTTGTACATTTCGGTTCTCTCTATCATTTTATCTATTGTATTTCTTTGCTTTTTTTCTTTGCTTTTCTTTCTTATTTATAATCTGCCAAATAAAATGGGCCAATCAAATTTTTTGTGAGCATTTCTCAACAGGAAGTCAACTTTTAACATCAATAAAAGAAAATGTTCTTTGGGGGGGAAAAACGTTGTTGCGTCAATGACAGATTAAGGTTGTCGTTAAAAGCAGGAAACAAGATTTAAAATTTTATCACTTTTTATTTTATTTTTCGATGCTAAACTTTGTTTTAATTTGTCTTGTTTTTTTGTTGCTTTTTTGTTGTTTTTTTTTGTTTTGTTTTTCGGGGTTTTTTGGGGGGGGAGTGAGGGGTCTTTTCCTTGCTTCATTTTGGCAATGTATGTCAGCTTAACAGATTTTAAAAATTGACAGCACACAAACCTATAATCCATATTTCTACATACAGTTCATATAATCTTCCCTTTTTGTATATACATGGTGCGGCAGAAATACCTACCGCATTTCAACAGTCACCGGTGTGGTGCAAGTGAACTTAGGCAAGTGGTAATGGTAGTTTAGTGCCTCATAAACTGTCACATACCTGTCACCCCCCCCCAAAAAAAAAAACATATTCTCAACCTCCTTTGACCCTGTTCTTTGAACTGTAGAGACGTTGTCTCTTGCCCTGACATTTGAATATTCCACAATTGGGAATATCCAGGTTGTGGCAGAAATTCCTCCCACGTTTTCAAACTGTCACCTGTGTGGTTCAAGTGAACTTGGGCAAGTGGTAATGGTAGTTTAGTGGCCCATAAACTGTCACATACCTGTCCCAAAAAGCTAGTGGCAATGGTTGCTCTTTCTAGCTAAGCGTTGAAGTGAGTTAGTATACTGTTGGTTTGAATAATAATAACAACAAACTAAACACAACTGAATTAGTGCCTAAAGCACTCAGAAGTACTCCATTCATGTATTTGGATGATTACATTCCTTGACTTCTGATTGGCTGCTTGGTTTCTGTGGTGTTATGATGCTTGATAAATAATCTACAATTCTGAAATAGACTTGCGACAATGCAAGATTCGTATTGAGTTACGGCTTCCTTGTTGCTTTGTCTGCCAATTCGACGGTAATCGAAATATTGCTTCTGCAATTACCAACAATCTTAAATGCACTCTGTCATTTTTTGCTTGGTCAATGGCTGCTCCTGATGTTGGTAAAGTCCATAAATATAAGTGGTGACTTTTCGTACAACTTATACACACAGATAAGTCCAACATATCAAATAAGAAACTTGCCATCTCGGAATGGGAAAATCAGTGCCGTTATAGTATGTGGCCTACCTTTTTGATTCTGTTATAGTATGTGGCCTACCCGGTTTGAATATGTCCTACCTCAGTAAGAGTATATTTATAGATATAAGTAGTAGGCAATTTATTGAAAATAATTATTTTTCACATATATTCAATTTCAAGAAATGTAATTCAGTCATAAGCTGTATATATATATATATAGTAATTAAAAAGAATTAAAAAAGAATTTATCCATAATTTACATGAATCGGAGATCTATTTAATTCTGAAATATTCTAAAATTTTGAAATAGGGTTAGCAGTTATTATTATAACCTTATAATATGCTTTTTATGGTAGGCCACATACTATATGAGAGACATGATTTCGTAGGCCACATTCAAAAGGTAGGCCACATACTATATGAGAGACATGATTTCAGCCACATTCAAAAGGTAGCCACATACTATAAGAGAGACATGATTTCGTAGGCCACATTCAAAAGGTAGGCCACATACTATATGAGAGACATGATTTCGTAGGCCACATTCAAAGGTAGATGGTACCGGCAAATCATTATAACATCCGCTTTATTTCGTTGATTAAAAACAAAAAAGATTAATCAATTATGTTGAACAAGATTTCCCAAAAATATTTTAATAATGCCAGTTGTTTGTTACATTCGACTGTTGAAAGATTTTTGCACCACACCTTTGAAAAGAAATCTTATTTTTGTGTTTAAAAATACATTGAATTTAAAGAGATGTTTACTAAAGGTCTCATTAATATATTTTTAAAAAGAAACTAAAATCTATTTGTGCAAATATATATATATATATATATATATATATATATATATATATATATATATATATATGAGATTATTTTGGTATATGTATCCGTTTGTGGGAGGTACATATATCAGGGTTGGGCATATGTGTGAAGCATTCAAGAAATAAATATCAGAAACTCGGTTGTTTTTGTTTTTTTAGTATAGTTTCATTTATTTAGTAGTAATACATTTTCCGGATTATTATAGCTCCCTTCTTCAGACTGTGTAAGAACAGTAGTGTTGCTGTCTTCTGGTTGTTTCTTCTAGTGGGGGTAGCTGTTGGTTGTGGTAGTATAGTTGTCATCTTTGTGTGTGAGTGTACAAGGCGCTGATTGGTCAGTTGGTAATTTAGGAGTTTGTACTCTATGTCCCTTGTAGTCTGCTGGGGGTCATGGATTTGTTGGTGGTGGGGGTATTTTGGAAATAGTTATATGCTTTTAGTGTTCCTGTATCGCTCTTAAGACGTTTGGTGTGAGTGTTTAATCTAATTATCCATTTTAATTCTGCTAGTTTTCTTGATTGAGTGGATGGAAATCCATGCTCAATCAAGACACATTTAAGGTTATCTAGATTGTGTGATGGGCTGCTAAAATGATGTGCGGTGATTTGAGTTTTATAGTTGACTTATGGTTATTTAGACATAGTCTAAAAGGTGTTGAAGTTTCTCCTACGTACACACTATTTTTGCATTTTGTGCAGTATATGTAAGTAAGTAAGTAAAGTCGACAGGGCGGCCTAAAGTCGGTATCAGCCAGTCAGTGAGGGAGTGTATCCCCTTTTCAATAGCGCTAGACCAAGGAGATTGTTTTTTAGCATCTGAGGTGGAGCGCCACACCTACCATCAGCTCCTTACTTTACCGCACAGATCCCTGTGCTACTCATACGCTGAGTTGGCGAGGACCGGTATCGAACTAGGAACCTTGTGGTTTCTAGCCGAACGCTCTACCGACTGAGCTAACCCGGCCCCTAATATGTAATATATGATATTTGCACTGTCGTATGTGAGTTGTGGGGGTTGGATTCTTATGTTAGTGTGTGGTATTTGGATCTTAGACAACATCATATATATATATATATATATATATATATATAAAGTAAGTACGTAAACAGTGCTCACTCTCATTGATAGTGCATTTATATCTACGTTAAGGTAACGTGGACATTGAGTCAACAGTACCTGGTTACTGATGGTTTCTCGCCTATGTGATCTTCAGACCAAGTGAAACTGTCAGTAACCAGGCGCTGTTGAATCCATGTCCCGGTTTCTTATTGAATAATATATATATATATATATATATATATATATACACGTGGATGATATCAAGTGCTTCCTTGATGGAATTCAACCAAAATTAAGAACTCAAACGTACATATAAAAAAAAATATGTCGAAATAAATTTATATCCAAAAGAATCTATATATCCATTTATATGTATGTATGTATATGTATATATATATATATATATATATATATATATAAAGGTGTCAAAAAAGTATCGAGATTTTCAGGACTTTTTGATACACCGAGTATTCTAAAAGAATTAACGTTCCATTCATTTTTCATTTCTATCTTGGTAAATACAGCTTTTGAAATCTGTACTTTTTGACACACCTTGTATTCTGAAAACAACGTTACATTTAATGTTCATTCCTATCTTGGTAAATACAGCTTCAATCTCGATCCTTTTTGACACACCTTGTGTGTGTGTGTATATATATATATATATATATATATATATATAAAGTAAAAAAGTAAAGTTGTCCGGGCGGCCTAATGTCGGTATCAGCCATGCAGCGAGGTAGTCTATCCCCTTTTAACTAGCGCTAGGCCAAGGAGATTATTTTAGCGTCTGAGGTGGAGCGACACACCAACCATCAGCTCCTCACTTTACCGCACAGATCCCTGTGCTACTCATACGCTGAGTTGGCGAAGGCCGATATCGAACTCGGAACATTGTGGTTTCTAGCCGAACACTCTACCGACTGAGATTAGTCCTCACCTCAAAAATGTCTACATTACTTGATTGTAGTTTTCTCTGATTAAAAACTTTATTCTTTTCTCTTTTTTTTTCTTTTGCTTTTGAATTTTTGCATTTTTTTTAAAGAAATAACTATTTTTAAGAAATTGTCATTCTTATAAATCTTTTTCTTATTGAAAAAAGTTTATTTATTAATTTTCTTTTTCTAACGTTTGATGCTTTTCAGATTAATAAAATTATTTTTATTTATTTATTTTTTTCTGTTTTTTTTTAGGTAAGTGAAAACCATTTCTACCTTTTACTTTTAACCAATCAAATATATAGACACACTTGAAATGTAGATAAAAGGTAAGTTATATCTTCTTTTATATATAAAAGATGTACATGGGTCAGTCAATTTATATTAAGTTGGAATGGATTCGTTTTCTTGATTTGACACTTGATTTCATTGCATGTTATTTTCTTGTTATATTGTTAATAGTAATATTTCAGTTTTACATTAGTAAAAAAAATGTAAAGTCACTTGATTTAATAATAATAATAATAATAATATCTTTTCAGCTAGTATATTAGGTTTGAGACCTGTCAGCTGTTCCTTATAAACATTCATCTTAATTCCACAGAATATTTATTTATCTTTCCACAGATTATCTAACCTTGCCTTAAAGGAGTTTAGAGATGGGGCATTCACTATTGATGATGGTAGTTTATTCCATGTATTCACCACTCTGTTACTAAAATAATTTTGTCTTGCATTTGCTTTACAAATCTTTTTAAAGAGTTTTAATTTATGACCCCTGGTATTGATATTTTGAGCAATGTTTAGTAGATCAAAGTTCGTTGAATAAAATCCATGGGTATATTTGTAGACTTCAATCATATCCCCTCTTGTACGTCGATAAACCAAACTTAGTGAGTCAATGTTCCTAAGTCTTTCTTCATACGAAAGATTTTTTAAATCATTCATTACTTTAGTAGCTCTCTTTTGAACTTCCTCAATGAGTTTTATGTCCTTGATTTGTCTTGGACTCCAAACCACATTAGCAAATTCCAAATGAGGTCTTACCAATGCAATGAATAAATTTTTCAGCATTTCTTTATCCATGTATTCATATGACCTTTGTATTAATCCTAATATCTTGTTTGCTTTATGATTCGGGCTAAAAATATGCCGTATAATTTTACTGTATGGAATACCATAGATTGTTACTTATTTACATGGATAAATGTACTACTTTTCTATGTTGCTTATACGTATTTACCTCCCTTACACAGTACAATTGCCAATGGCTAACAGGAAAAGAGTGAGAAATAACACAACAATTGAGATTAAAACGTGTTAGAAAAATAAAGGTTAAAAACTTATAGTCGTTCGAGATGTCGTTCGTTTGTTCATTCGCGTGGGAAAAGCATGGGTGAGGTGAGGCTGCTGATGGTTGATCGCACGGATGGTTGAGCAGCTGATGGTCTGTCTGTCTGTCTGTCTGTCTGTCTGTCTGTCTGTCTCTGTCTCTCTCTCTCTCTCTCTCTCTCTCTCTCTCTCTCTCTCTCTCTCTCTCTCTCTCTCTGTTTTCTTGGGGTTTGGGGCGGTGTTGTTCTTGTTTGGTTTCTTTCTCTCACTCGCTAATTTTTCTAATAGTCTCTCTCTCTCTCAGCCTTTCTTATATGTATTCACCCAAAAACTTGGCAGTCTGGGGTTTTAGAATATGTCGACTGCACTTTTGCAAAGGGATTGGGGTCACCTGTTGACCGTGGGTTGCGATCCGTGAGGCTTCAGTCTTCATACATTTTAAAGACAAGTTCGTATTTTTTGAAAATTAACGTTTCCTTCATTCTGTCCATTTTGAATACGCCTCGTACTTTGAAGAAAAATTAACGTTCATTTATTGTTTACTCCTGTCTCGATACATTTTGATCACAGCTCCTATTTTAAAGGTAATTAACGTTTCGTTCATTGTTCATTTCTGTCTTTGTAAATACAGCTTCAGTCTTAATACTTTTTGAACACAGCTCATATTTTGATGAAAATTAATGTTTCATTCATTGTTCATTTTTGTCTTGGTAAATACAGCTTCAGTCTCGATACATTTTGAAGGCTATCACAAGGCAAGTGTAAAGAAAAACGAGGTAACTATAGTGTTGTTCATTTACCATTGATTTATTCTCTAAATATTTCGGGATGAAAAATCCCTTAGTCATAAGATTGTTGAAAGCACGGAGCACTTGAAAGGAAACTGTTAACTGTCACTGTTCATTCTGTTGTATGTTTGCTTGGCAATGTTTA